>ML780137.1:1051186-1079370 GCA_009831015.1 Picea engelmannii | reverse complement strand
CATTCCTCACCCTGGGCCATTCTTCCTACACTAATCAAAGTGCACCCTGGACAGAATGTATAAACCCTAAGGAATGTATGAGTCTAGACCATTCCTCACCCTGGGCCATTCTTCCTACACTAATCAAAGTGTGCCCTGGAGAGAATGTATAAACCCTAAGGAATGTCTGAGTCTGGACCATTCCTCCTACACTAATCAAAGTGCGCCCTGGAGAGAATGTATAAACCCTAAGGAATGTATGTCCTGGACCATTCCCCACCCTGGGCCATTCCTCCTACACTAATCAAAGTGAACCCTGGAGAGAATGTATAACCCTAAGGAATGTTTTTCCCTTATTGCTGAGCCTGGACCATTCCCCACCCTGGGCCATTCCTCCTACACTAATCAAAGTGCGCCCTGGAGAGAATGTATAAACCCTAAGGAATGACTGTCTGGACCATTTCCTCCGTTAACCATAAGAGGAAAATATTGTCTTGCATCAACCTCCAAAACGGGTCATTCCTCATGTTAACCACAATGAGAAATAGTTGTCCCGCGAGGCGGGCCAGTCTTCTTGAGTAACCCTCAAGAAGAGAGACTGCCCTAGACCACTCCCCATGTTAACCACAATGGGAAGTCGTTGTTTATGATACATCAGCAATCAGACTACTTCCCATGCTAACCACAATGGAAAGTCACTGTCTGTCAAAAATCTCAATCCACTTTCCAAGCAGGAAAGCATCTGTCCAAGATGGACTATTTTTCAAATTTAAGGATGAATGTCTTCAATAATGTTTTCAGTGCTCCCTCCTAACTTGGAGAGTCATTTCTTCCTTATTCAATAAGAAGGAAGTTGTTTCCATGATCTCCAGCTTGAGTATGCAAAATCTTTCATCTTGGATAGAAGCTTTATCAAAATGTCTTCTTATCTGCTCATCTGTGGAGATATGTATTGGAGAATCATTTTCTCCTTTCTGGTACTTCATCATGGATATTGTAATGCTTGATTTCAAATGTACTTTAGTCTGGAACACTATGAAGGCTTCATGTAGATCTTAACAATAGAGTATATCATAGTTGGAAAGATGGAACATATCTATGTGGCATTTCTTCTGTCATCATGAGATCTGATCTACTAAGTAGTCATATTTATAGGAAATATTCACCACGCTTTTGTTGTGCATTGGAGGTTCTCCACCAAGTTATCTTCTTCTTATCTGCATATAAGAGTCTCTTTCTGGTATGCCTCAAAGTCTTGAGATTTCTCTTCATACGCTCTTTATTCAATTTCTCTGGAGAACATTCTTTGCATTCATCTGATGTAGAATTCCGACTCATGGATGTTGCGGATGATACAATGACTTATGTAGAGATAAGTCTGGTTTATTGGAACAAGTGATCATCATAGTCTTCTCCCTCCATCTAGGAGAACCTCTAGTTTTGGATAATGCTTTCATTCATAAGTCTTTCATACACTGTTCTTCATCACGACTTTCAGTTTCTCTACTTGATTGCTTTTATTGAGTTCATATCAGGATGGTAATCTTTTGATTCTTGATGTAATGACTGGTTATTCTGGTTTCTCTTTCTTTCTTGGAATCCTTACGTTCTTCTTCATGTTTTTCCTTAGCTTTTGGGTCCATGGAGTTTCTTATAGATTCCATGCCCTAGAGATTCCACTTCTTCCTTTCATCATAGGATCACGGATCTGGATGGACAACCAGAAATACTTTAAGGCTTCTCTTCGAAGAAGTCTTCTTCTGTGGTTGAACTGAACACGTGCTGTCTTTCATGACAGCTACCATGGATATATATATTTCATCATTTTCAATGGATCATAGGATTAGCTCCATCCTAACCCTTGCTTCATGTAAGAGTGCATATAATCAGCTCCCTCCATCTAACAGAGTCCATGTTTCCATCTGCATCCTTATTGTCTTCTGCAATATATAATTGGCTCTCTTGTCTAACAGAGCCCACGCTTCCATCTTGTTGTCTTCTACAAAACGTCATAAGTATTTTTCCAATTTCCTCTTGGTTGTTGACTTCTTTCTTCTTCTAAGTCTCTTCATGATTGATTCGGCTTATCTTGCAATAGCTTCCTCATGATTTGTATTTCATTCTTTCATGTGTATTATCTAATGATATCTATTTTCATCTTGTTTGTTCTTTCATAGGTATAGTTCTTATTGGAACACATTATCTTCCAAGAGATAGATATACAAGATATGTATAGAGATGATGCAAACAAGATATGTACAAGAAATAAGAAGAGTGTTGTTACCTTTTAGAAGAAGAAGTCTCTTCCAACCTACTTAGTATTCTTTGTAGGTTCTTTTTCTTCGACAATTGATGCTTCGTGTTTCTCCTTCCTTCTATTTAGCTCGGGACAATGATTCTTGTAGTGACCATACTTTTGACAGTTGAAGCATTGTACTTCTGAAATGTCTTTCTCTTGATTTGGCTTCCTCCTTGAGCCAAACTTCCTTTTGTTCCTGAAGTTCTTGAATCTTGTTGTGAAGGCTTGATCATCGTACTTCCTTTGGGGTTTCTCTTTTGCATTGATCCTTGATTCTTCTTCAGCACAGCAAGTCCAAAGTTCTTCAAATGTCGGATACTCCTTCCTTGTGTTCATTCTTGCGACAAATGCATCCCACGTCTTGGGAAGACCATTGAGTACTATGTTCACCAATTCCTTCTCTGAGGTGGTCTCTTCAATAGCTTGTAGTTGATCTCTTAGCTGGGAGATCCTTACAAAGTATGATGGTATGATGTCATCATCATTCATCTTCATGTCACGGAGCTCATTCTTCAGACTCATAACTTGTCCAATGTTTCTGACTGAGAAGAAATTTGTTAGGGCATCGTACATCTTCTTCGATGAGTCAAGATGGGAGATGTAGGGTATCAAGTGGTCTTTTATGGAATCCACTATGGTAATCATGGCATTGATGTCAACATATTTGAACTTTTCCATAGCTGCAACGTTCTATTGTTCCTTCTCTTTTCCTTCTTCAAACTCTGGCTTCACGATCTTTCCTTTCACGATATCCAACACTTTATTCTTGGAAAGGATGAGGTCAATCCTTGTCTTCTAGGCTCTGAAGTTAGAGGCTCCATCTAACTTGTTCTTAGACTTCATAGAGATAGTCATGGCTTGCTTGACTTGGTCAAACCCTAGATTTGACCAGAAATTCAAACTTCACGTCTTAGCTTGCTGAGAGTATCAGGAGATGCGCTAGGCTAGAGCGCACTGATCTATCCAGAGATTAGGTCAATCCATTCACTTAAAGTGCCTCAACAAGAGGTTTAGGGTTTTTGCAACTGCTCCTGCTAGTAACCCTAGTCGCAGTGTCTTGGGAGTTGCTTCTACTAGTAACCCTAGCGACAGTTCCTCAACGATCTCAATATCCTAGCAGCTATGTTTCCTTCTAGCGTTTAGACTGACTGAAGGAGGTGTGGGCCCATAACCTGTTAGAATATAGAATATGGTGTGCTCATTTTACCATTGATGATACCCTCATCACCCAACCATAGGCCGAAGCCACCCTCCAAGCACCTTAACCTTAACTGAGAATTACTCCGAAAGCAAACCCTAGGCTAGATAGCCAAACAAAGGGTAGTGCACCTTTCCCCAAGGATAGTGCATCACAAAGAGCTAATCAGATAGTCCAAACCCTAGCCAAGAGATATTCAAGCCAATACTGAAAACTTGCTACTGTTGTAGCTGCACCTACAGCTCTCCTCCACATGTGCGCACCAAATTGGGAACTGCAGTGCGCACCAAACTGGGAACTGCAATTCTGAGATGTTGTCAAATGAGAACTGACACCCTGTATTTATATTGGTTCTACCAGATTTGCTGGGGCCGACTTCTTCTTCTAGATATGTGTCTGTCCAGTATATTAATATTATTTCTGGTCAACTTATTCTCTTGAAGGCTAATAACCTAATATAAATTATCTTCTTGAACCAACAAGACTTTTAGGGTTATTAGCCAACTCATTAGGGTTTTCTCTTGCTTTCCAGAGTCTTCTATTCTCGTCAGGTTCACACGTGGAGGTAAATACCTCCTGCAGCTACCATAATATTAACACCTAATTGGGCCAAGGGTATTCCTAAGGACTGAATAGTTGATGAATGGTTGGAGGCTTTGCATATGCTAAAATGTTATATTACATGTGAAGGTCATTTTACTATTGTGTTCCTATTTCATCTTCGATTCCTCCTTCATTTGTCAGGAATTAAAAGGACGAGCCTGCCATATTACTTCTTAAGGGACATGAATAAAATGGCCATGAAAATTCAAGAAAATCCCAAGACTCCCCCTCATGGTATTTATCATCAAGGGTTAATCAAGATACTCATTAAATAAGAGCTCGAGAAAAGACAGAGGATGAGATCAATTCTTGATCCAGTCAAGGTTTAAAACATAAGTTCATCCTCCTGCCCAAAATTCGACTGAAAAATTTGTTGAGCCAACGCAAGGAGCATCATCAAGTACAAATCAACATGTTGTTTCAAGGAAGAATAAAATAAAAACCAGTTTGAAGATTTCAAGTGAACAAGTCGAGGCTACCCCAACCAGTTTACAAACAGGTGAAGGATTTTCTCATGCGCTGGGTGGAGGTAGGCATCATTTTCCACATGCACATAAGGTTTATATTAGAAAAAGTAAAAGGTTAGCATAATCTATGATGTTGAATGAGATTCAAGAACCTGAGACAATAGAGGCATATTCAGGTCCTATACAATCTAAAGAACCTATTCCAAAAATTGTTCCTCCTAGTTCTAGTTCTTCTTAAGATGATGTTGATAGATATAAAATTATGATAAGGAAAAGGAGTACGAGGCTACAAAACAAGTTCAGATTGAAATCCAAAGCCATGTATAACCATGCAATCAAAGATAAGGTTATAGTAATCAATGAGGAACCTACAAACCCTAATGTGGAGCCATCAATAAGAAAGAAGCTTTCTAAAATCAAAACTGAGAAAAAGAAACCTAAGAAAGAGGATCTAGCAGCAAATAAAAAGGTTCCTACAGAAAAATAAAAAGTTTATGTCAGACAACAGAGGAAGCAAAGAAAACAAAGCAAGAAAGGCCCAAAACCTATGACCAGATCTGAAGATGGTAAGCCAAAGAAAATGACAACTCGTTTTGAAACAAAGAAAACAAGAGGTAACAATTTGGATTTGTTAGCTGAGGCAGCTAAATCTTTCTTCCAAGGAGAAGTTTCAATTTGAGAACTTAGGTGTTTATGCAAAACCTAATTTTTGACTAAAAGATGATGGATGCTTGAAGAAAGCCTTTTTGTTTTCATGCACTTAAGGTATTGTCTCCCTATGAGTAACGATTGGATGTAACTTGGGAAAGAAGAAGGCATGAAGGATATTAAAATTGGATATTACAATTTAGATTATAGGATCTAAATTGTAACTATTTTCTATTTTTATGTATCAATAGATATAGGCAAAATTCGCCCTAGGCCTGCAGAAGTTTGTTTTGAGATATTCGTAGATATCAGATCGATCATAAATGTATAAATTGATGTAAAACTCTATATATTTCGTGAAGTAGAAGAATAAAGGGTTTGATCCCTATTTTGACTTGATATTGTATATCTAAAGACTGTTTTGATTCATCTTTCCTATGTAAAGATTTCAGTTGCTAATACTGGTTAGTTTGTGTTCCTTCTTTGTTTATCGTATTTTTGTTTTCCTCTGAAATACTCTCTTGATGTTATATGAGCTTATGACAAATGCTTATGTGTTGAGAAGGTTGCTTTAAAGGGTTTTTAGTTATCTTTGCTACATTGATGTTTCTTTTTCTTAAATATTATTTGGAATGATTTCAATAAATATTACTATAGATATATGAAAAATCATATATATAATCTATATACTAATATTCAATAAAAATATATAATTTACTATTCTAATATAATTTATAGAACAATATTCAATAAAAACATATATTATCAATTTAATCATGTAAAAAATAGTGAATTTTAACCAAATTTACCAATATTTTTTTCCTCCTAAAATTACCAAAAAATAATCAATTGAATAAATTTCACCCCGAAAAAGTATTTTGTCCTTAGTACTCATGCCCATGATTAATTTATTGGCATTGAACTCCAGACCGCCAATCTAGGTTTTCCAAATAGGCGTGGCCCTTCACGGCTCAGCCTGAGGGCTTCCATCTAGTGCCATGCATAATACATAGACTGATCAGAGTTCGTTTTCAATAGTACTGTGTGGAGATTCTCATGAGCTGCTCACATACTACTATCAAAGATGTCTCGGATTTTGTCCACAGAATTAAGGGCCAGGGCCAGCCCTTTATTTCAATCCAGATATGACTATGTATCAAGAAATATTGTTTAAAATTCACTTAGTTGCATCACACGTTTAATCTGTTGTTCCTATACTCAGAAAAGATTGTTTGCCCAAGAGACAGTGCTCGCCGAGTGTGATGCCACTGACCTCAGAACAAATTTAGAAATGACAAAAAATAGGTTGTCTTAATTAGTGAAAATGATGTTAATCAAATAGGAACATAAACCAGCATTAAAAATTTCATTCATCCACCTCATGACGTTATGAGATACCGTTGTTCGAATCCGAAGAAAGATCTTAACAATGCATAGATTATCAGTGTTAAACTGTGAGGCAATTTTGGTGGTTTAAGTGCTATTTAAGTGCTTGGATCATGAGATTTATATTCAAGGAAAAATCTTGTAGCATACTAATATTTAAAACCTTGACAGAGAATAGAAATATGTAACATTTGCACTATAAGACAGATCGTTAGGTTTACTCCTGTATCAATTTACTAGTTTAGGAGGGTTTCTAAAGATTGAACGAGTTCAAACGCTGCATGAAAAATGTCATTGTTGCAGCATACCTAAATGTTAGTATGCAGGACTAAAAACCCTCATTTACCATTTCCCATAACTTAGATTAGCTTCAAATAAGGATTTAACAAAAAACTTCATGCCATATATCATCCAAAATTATAATTTTATCAGATCTTAAAGAAAAATGTCCTAAAATACGCTGGACGTTAGCCTCACTAGGACGGATCTTGTTATTTTAATTGGATTGTTTACCTTAATTCAGCATCGATTCAGTTCATTCAAGCACATTCAATATAATTTTGCCTCAACGTTGACTTAAGGACCTTTAGAAAAGTACTTGTCAGGTTTAACATCTGATACCCCTATGTTCCAGCATTATAATTTTTTTTAGATCTGGTGAAATCTCATAATTCAACTCATATATCTAGCCGATGTGGAAGTTAGTTATGATTTTGAACAGTAATAAACATCCTTTGCAAGTTTAATTCAATTCTACAGATCCCAACTTGCTACACATGACTTGAAACAAAGAAACAACCCAGATCTGAAAATGGTTCAAGTTAAAACCCTAGGTTTCTCTAAAACAAATGAAGAAAAGAAGAAATTCAAATTTTAAAGTGAGTGAAAGGAAGCTAAGACCAATGCCTTATCCAGTGGGCCACATAGTCAACTAACACTCCTCTTGGCTTGGATAAGGGACTTTAAGCAACCCTAGGGTGTACTTAATAAGCTCCCTTAAGAGATATTGGGTGCTTACAAGATCTTTAATGATGATAGGAGTGGATAACCATCTCCTTAAATTGCAATTAGTATCCCTTACACCATCCCAAGGTAAGATTAGGAAAGCAAGTTAATCTTTTCCAACTCAATACATTAGTTTAAATGCATAGAACTAAGGACTATGAGGAGATCTCACCTCATGAAGATCATGTTGGATCATGTTGTCATTGATGTCAAGGGATTAATGTTGATATCAAAGGATTGATGTTGATGTCAAAGGATCAATGTGTTGTTATATGATGCATAGTTATTGATGTAAACTCATTATTGTCTTGTCATGGTTGATAGGGAGTACAAATGGATGAACTCTAAAGTGGCCCCCTTATGGTGAAAGCCCTCACGGGAAGATGCTTTGCGGTTGAGTTATCCTAGAAGTATGGCTAGAGAACCCATGTTTAATTGTGGAATAATGAGATGAAAATCAGTGAATTTGTCAATGAAACTATCCTAGATGGATAGTGTTTGTCATGCCATTTCCGGTGGCATGTGGAATGTCACATAACTCCTCACGGTTTGAGAGTTATGGCCTTACGAAGTTGGAGGACCCTCATATGTTGGCTAGAAGCCCCAAAAGGTCAATGAAGTCAAAGTGCTTACAAAGAAGAAATTATTTAAATAATCAAGTGAAGTGATAAAGTCAAAGAGGATTATTTAAATAATAAAGTAAATGGAGAACTTTCTAATTATGGAAAATGGTTATAAGAGGGTTAACCCTAAAATGAGGAAAGTGGGTTAAGTGGTCAAGTGGCTATTGGATATATGAACAAGTGACAAATTGAACAAAGTTGGACATAGGTGACTATGTGAACAAAGTGGCTATGTGGACAAAGTGGCCAAGAAGATGCTTCTAAGGAAGCTACTTGGAGAGTATAAATAAGAGGCAAGGGTCTCTGGTAAAAGACATCTCTTGAGCATATATTTAAGATCTATTATGAGAGAGAGATTGACTGGAGGATCTCATGGACACATCAAAGTTTCTGTAAGTTTGAGATCTTGATGGCGAAAGTTTCAGAAGTTTAGAAACCCTAGTTTCGGAAGGAGTACATGAGCATTAGCAGGTCAGAGAGCGTACATATGCGGGCTACAGTGAGGCAGAGTGTGTACACACGTGGGCTGAAGAAGGTCATAGCGCATACAGTTGGATGAATTCATGGATACTTGAGTGTGAGATGGTGCTATAATCTTGAAGGCTAAAGCAAGTTCTAGAGCTGCATTCTATGGGCTCAGATCTACCATAGAAATTCTGGTATGGTTACATAGTTGTCTTGATGGATACTCTTACTTATTATATGGTGAATGCTTAAGGCATTCTTGGTATGGCTGATGTGACATGGTTATGTTGCTTGATTGATAGAGTGAGAAACAATCTTATGTTTCAGTACTGATATGGTTTCCATAGTATACTGGTTGCTTATACCTGATTAAGTAGCATTCATATTGTATGGTTGAGGAGCATGAGTAAGTTGTTGGAGAGCATAGATGTGTTGCGATTGGTTATGGTACAGATTGGACAGTGAAAGACAAAAGTGGATGTGACTGAAGGCTGCAGAGGATCTGAGTTTTTCAAGGAGAGAAAACCCTAATTATTCAGAAGGAATACGTAGGTTGTAGTACAGACAGGTCGTGTACATACATGAGTTGTACTACTGGTAGGGCGCCTACATACGCATGTTGCACAACTGACAGGTCACATACATGTTGACAGATTAGTATCTGTTGAGGATTGAATCCTCCTCTCAGTTGGTGTTGAGTTGTGTAAGTTGAGTCTTGCATTGCAGAGTTGGTGCTCTTGTGGAGTTGTAACTCTATTCAATTGTTGTTGATAACCCAAGGATTATAATCTGTAATAAAAAGGAAAGTGTACATACATCTTGTGTTCTTTGTGTTCCTTGTGGTGATGACTTATTGATGATATATGTTGTTGTTACATGTTGTTGATATAGGTTCACATTTAATTGGTTATAAATGAAAGTAATAAGTGATAAGTAAATGGTGATAGCTAACTAAGGATTTTTGTGAAGGGAAGTTTAAAAAGAGCCCTACACTGATTCACCCCCTCCCTCTCAGTGTGGTCAGTGTGTCCAACAACTCCTCTACTTGTAGTAGTTTACTCTTCATGTGGATCCTTTCTATATTTATCAAACATTATTCACCTGTTAAAAATAAAATATCTTTCTAGATCCCTCACAAAATAACCTCCAAGAAGATATTTAGCTAAAACCAATAACACATGAAATAAGCCAAAATAGTTTTATTCTCCAAACTCCAAGTTACAAATGAGACCAAGCCTCCTTTACATAATAGAGGTGAAATTCTAGAATATGTATAATACAATGTGCCAAAACCATGGGTACAAGAAAACCATGGGTGACCACTCAAATTCTTACAACAACCTCCCCAAGACAAGGGGCATCCCCAATAAACAATAAATAATAGCTAGAAATCCACTTGTGTGGTCAAAAGTTCCCTAGTAGAGATGAACACTCCTCTAATCAATGAATAAATGGTCCAAATACCACATGTGTGTCCAAACAGATGGAAGAAGGATGTGCCTTCCTCAAATCTTGGTCAATTGGTTGTCCATGAAGTAAAGCACCCTCAATAATGGTCCATGAAGTGAGGGTTCATCATCTAACAAGAGTAGAATAGTCAACCAAGGTGGAATTTTCTCTCTAAAGGAGAGAGAAACATGTCACATGTCGTCCAAGAAGACACCTCATCAAGTATGCAAGGCCCCAAAAAACTATAACCAACTCAACCACTTGTAACTAACTGCAACAACCTAGTCCAAAACTTGTAACCACCTAGTCCATGTCTGTAACAACCTGGTCCAAGTTCCAACTACCTCAACAACCTCCCATGTGTGGTATATGTGAGAGAATAACACACACGTGTTGGATAATATCATCCAATTGAGAAAGAGCACCCTCGTGCAACAGTACATGTGGCACCATGATGATGTGGCATCCTCGTCATAACTCGATGCACTATCACGGATCCCAAGGTAGTACACACATCCCAATGCAGTACATGGATCCCAAGGAAAATGGCATGGATCCCAATGCAACATCATAGATCCTAATGCATTATGACAAATCTCGAGGCATGGTACATGCTTTCCAAGGTATGGATGGCACCTCATATACATGTACAAAATTCCCAATGTAGGGTGCCCACTTAAGATAGTAGTTCTAACCCCCTTACAAGCCATTAGACAATACACATCTTATGTTTCTCCTCTAGCAACATCATAACAAGGTTAATTTTAAAAATTTCCTAAGTTCACCATGGGAGGACACTTTTAATCCAATATTACACATGTCAAAGACCAAGACAAGACATATTTCCTAGATAGCTAAGTTAGAAGTAGGTGAAAAGGTGAATAAATTATAGAAAGGGAAATGAAATATCATGTAATGAACTTCAAAGCCTCATATAATGACAAAGGTCTCTTTTCTAGCTTTCAAGAGCTAGAAATATTCATTACTTGTATGTGCTAGCTTTCTAAGAGGGATATTTTTCGCTTAGAGTTACGACCTCAACTTTTTTATTTATTTCCCCTTTCTTTTTCTTTATTTGTTCACTTTATTGAACAAGTCCCTTTCTTTAGATATTCATATACAACCACGGGACTAGGGGCAATGGCCTTTTTAATGAGGTGGCATAGCTCCAACATTATTATTATTATTTTCTTTTATTTATTTTGCTCTTCACCTCTAGTTTGTTTTGTCTTTATGTGACTTAGGATCACATTTTGTTCCATTTTTTCTTTGGCTAGACCTTGATAGATGACATTTGATAAGTCAGACATGAATGGGGAATCAATATTTTCTTATGTACGAGATGGAAATGAAAGGGAAAATATTTAAGGTGTTATGTATTGGTTGGGATGTGCAAAGGCTACACCCACTTGACCACTAGGAGTATGACCTGAATCAAGACCCATCGTGTCTTTAAAGGAAAATAGTGTCCCTCATGGTTAAAAAAGTCAAAAAATAAAATTATTAATGTTATGAAATCACTATTAGATAGCACTTGAATGTTTACCATTTTCATGGCTAGCTTAGGAGTTATATCACCATTTCTAAATGACCACAAATGCATGAGAATTGGAATATAGTATGTGAAGTATTGCATTTTAAACCAAAGTAGCATAATGATGAAAGCATAATATACCAAGTGCATATGTTATTTGAGGCATGAAGTTGGACATAATGATATACCATGGTTGTATTGATTGAGTGGCGAAGGTTGAATCATCATGTATCTGAGAGAGAATAATGAGAGAGTCTGTGTATGTGTGGCATGATCAACTAATCTCATGCAAGGAAAAGTACCCCCCTGGATGTTTGGGTGGCTCTGTGACTATTACCCCTGAAGGGCCAATGCAACCATTAACAAAAAATAAAACAAGCCAACACTCAAGACTCCATGGCACACCTTAAATATTAAAAAAATATTGTTTCACTATATTGGGTTTGTTCCTAGGAAGAATGATCCCCACTTGTTTATACACATATTACCTCAAGTATTTTCATGTGTACTCCCCTTCATCCACCCCAAATGTCAGTGCATAATGCTAAGCCATAATCATAATAATGCATTAAAGTATTAAATCCCAATTATGACCATTTTATTAGAACAAAATAAAGTCAAAAGATGAACATCATACTAAATTATATTACATTTTCCCCCATAGAATAACATTCTCTAGTTTCTACCTAAAAAGGTTTGGAGTTTTCCCTAATACCCAAATGGTTTTTTTGGATAAACTTGTTGTTGTTATTGAAATTATATTGAGGTTGTTTCAATTCTAATTAAAGATCCACCATGTACATGGTAAATTAGGTGAAGGTCAATCACTGAATTATTTTTAGTAAAGAAACAATTTAACTTCTATGGAGTGTTTAATTGTCTCCAACCCTCGTGCATTTTTTGGGTGCCACTTGTTACCCCCCCCCCACACCATGCCTAGGGGTAACTAAGGGGATGATATCTCGAGGCCCGTGGGTAGAAGACATGGAGTGATGAGAGTCATATTGACCAGCAGAGCCCGCATTAAGCAGATGGAATCCCTCCTTTTATGATTAAACAACACCACTCATCGCCGACAACAGAGTAGAATCCACTATGTTGGTTTGGCCCCTAGAAGATAACAGGTCTTTCTTCATGAGGTAACAAGTCCAGTCTCATGGTAAGTGTCACTTTAACATTTGATGCATTTGAGCATGTTGCAAAGAGTCATTTCTTGATTATGGAATGTTTTCTTGGAAATTATATCTTTTTCCTAATTTCACCTTGATGGTTGTCATGGTATCCTAGTAATTTGTCACCCTCAGAAAAAGGTTTTCTACTGGGGGGTTCCCTTGAAGGGTCATCATACCATTCCCACTCATACTTACCACTCTCCACACTCATTCCCCTATGTTTCCTCATCTTTTGAGTTTTCGGGTTCATTGACCCCAAGAGGGGTTTGTACCTCATTTCATGGGAAGAAGGGGTCAAAGGCCTAGAGGTGTTGTAGCTGACATCACACATAATTTCTCACCCTAAAGTCCTAAGAGACATGAAATACTTCTCTTAAAAAAAAAGGAATTTTAAGTGAAAATAAATTTTAAAAAAAATATCTGGCTTGAAGGGGAAGTACATTGTGGTGTTCTTTTATTTCCATTGCATATAACACCCAATGTGCTCTAGCTTCAAGTGGCATTTCAATGCTCTTTTATTTCCATTGCACATAGCACTCAATGTTCGAACTTAATAAAAAATTATTTACAAGGTAGAGCATGTGGTGTATTTTATTTCTTGTTCGCACCATGTTGACTTGAACTTGGAATTGTATGGGAAAAGGCAAATAAAGGGCTTGGAAAAATGTTGCATTGCAAATGAAGGATAACTCAAGGATGTAGCTCACCCTCGAAAAAGCCACCCATAAAAGTGACAATATGAACCCTTGATATGTCAAGAACCCTATGCCTAATAGTCTTTACCCAATCCACCTCATACTCATTACATGATCTAGGGAGGGTCTTCTTGGAAAACATTCCTTGACTTGGAGATTGGCCTACCCAATAGGGCACCATGACACCCCTCCCATTCCTAAATTTGGAAAAGTTTATAAGGTCTTTGAGCATTTGTTTAATTTTAAAAGGGGGGGTTTACTGCACTTGTTTGGGTGGTTCTTTTATTTAATGTGACTTACTCGTTATGATTCATATGACTTGTGGACCCTTGGAAGGCGTACTTGTTTTTCTTTGTAGGACCTTTCCCATTGAAATCTATTCATAAATAAACTATTCCACTTGGACCTTCATAGAGGCTTGAAATCCCATAGGATGGATGGATGGATTCCACATGTGGGAGACCGTTGATGATGAGTGTTGCACCCTTTGAGTACGTCTAGCCTCATGAGGAAGGATTAGGATTATGAAATGCATATGAAATATCCTTTCTATACTTAGACATGGCCTTTGGAGTCCTAGGACATCACTCTCCAGCCCTTGAAATCACCTTGGAGGCTAGGGTTTGATGGATGATGTGGTATGGAGGTGGGTTGACATGAGGAGACACATAGAATGGTACTTTTGCACATGAGAGCATGACACATGACCTTTGGAGGCCCAACAATATCTTCTTTGAGGCTTGGAATCTCAATTTTCATCCCTACATCACCCTTATAGGGCATGACATCACCCTTTTTAAGGTTTTACTTTATGTATATTTCATTTTGGCATATGGTAGAGGCAAATGAAGGGGTCGACCCTCTTCTAGTTTTTTGTTGACAATTTTATGTGGACAAATTGGTTAAGATGACCTCATATAAATAGAGTACCATCTCATTTCATTTTATCACCATCACAACTCTCACTTGAGAGACAATACATGTGAAATTTTCTCCTATTGGGTTATCTAGATCTTCTAACCTTTGTGCCTTGCTTGTAGGATTAAGTTGTGGATGCTTCGCTAATTTTTTAAGAGGAATTTCTGCAATTAGGGTTTTCTCTCTCGGTTTCTTGGCTAAAGTAAGTTAATTTTCTTCAATTTATATTTATGTTGTTATGTTCATGGTTAATCTTGCTACTTTATGCTAGACATCTTTCTTGGTAAAACCCTAAGACAAGAGCATAAGTGATTCCTCCTCTCACAAGGTTATTCTTGTTCAAAATTTGTGAAATTTACTTGCTAGTGTTAGCATCCTAAATCCCTAAAGTGCTATCACTTTAGGATTTTGGCCCTAGACACTTGATTTGGTCCTAGTTGAAGTATTAAGAAGGGAGAAAAGGTTGCTAAAGCCCAAAAGTGATTGCACTCTAGCAATCCTTCTCCTTAAGGTTAAACCCTAAGGGCCTAATGTGCTAGCAACTTAGAGTTTAAGCCCTACATTTTAGTATTTACTAGTTCAATCTTGAAGAATCGTTATATTTGTTGTTATAAAGACTCCATATCCCTCAAAGGCATTGATTTTACAATTCTCTTGTGGTGAAATTGATCAACAAACACTCTCTTCAATTTTCTCAATCTCTCAACTAACTTTGCTAACATTGACACTCACTAAATTGCTATTAAACTTGTTATTGTTGCAAAATTTTTCTGCAGCCATCTGAATACACTTTTCTTTGTTGCATACACTCTTGTAAAGATGTTTTAACTTGTTCAGAAAGTGCATCTAACAATTGGATATTAATCTAGTGGATTTATTCTAAGTTTTCCTTGTCAATTGTTGCATTTTTTAAGTATAAATTATTTTTGTTGTTATAATCTATTTACCATTGTTGTACTTTTATTCATTGTTGCATACTTATAAAAACCATAGAAATTTTCATTGTCTAGTGTCTTCAAGGAGTATTTATTGCATGTTTGGACTTGGAAATAATCATATATTTACTATAAAGTGTTCTTGTTCTAGGTAGGTACTCAAACAACTTCATACTCCTTCTATTTCCTTTACCTACATCTTTCTTTAGGTGATCAAGAGAGGGGACGATAGGCTTGGCTACCATACTTTCTACTTTCATCCCTTGAAGTCACCAGGGAAGCCTCCCCTATGGTGGACCTCCTCCATCACTAAAACAAGGGAATTTATTACTAAGGTGACAATGGTAGGATTTTCCATAGTTACACAATATTTGGGGACTTGTGGTGGGGCTTTGTACAACTACAAATCCCGCGATAACATTTTGGTGCCATTTCCAGCGAGGATTGATTCAATCTCCTCAATGACACATATTTTTTTAACTTTCCATGAAGCCCTTACCTCTCAAGTTTACCTGGTGACTCCACTGAGGGTGACTCCCTCACCTTCCTTTGATGATCTAAGATTGATCATCTGGCGACTCCAATGATGACGACCTGTAATGGATGAAATTACAAGACAAAATCCATAAGCCCTCCAAAGTGGGAATCTGATAATGTTTTCAAGCCTTTAGACATGATTAAAACCTGTGGTTTTCCCCATGATATGCCTAAGAATGATAACTCATGGTTATCTAAATTCTCCTTGAATGATGATACAGAGGCTTGTTTTCACTTGAGAAGATTCTATAATGAGTATGCTCTCCATGAATCCCAAAACCATCACTCGGATGTGATCACAAGGATTTTATCTGCCTCATTGGTAGGAGAATCTAGGGTGTGGTATGGAAACCTCCCAAGAAAAAGTATCAATATATGGGAAGATCTTGAAGATGCCTTCATAAAAAGGTTGGGTGATGTAAATGATCTAGGCTTTCACTTTTTCTAGTTTTATAGAATACAAAAGTATGAGAAAGATTTTGTAAGAGAATTCAATGATAGATTTAATACCTTGATGAAGGAATTTCCTTCCAAGAGCACACCCACAGAGGAAGCTACCTTTAACCAATATCTAATCTCTTTTGAAGGAAAAATTCATTTTTTGTTCAATAATAATTCCCCTAAAACTCTCCAAGAAGCATAATATTTTTCCTTTCAAATAGAGAGAAATTTAGATTCATATGAGTTTCAAGATCCTCCTTTAGTAAATACCTTTTAGGGAAACATTATGACTCTTGTTATCTCCCAAAATGAATCAGTCAGTTTGTTCCATTTTGTAGGTAATAGCATGGTTATAAATAGGGTTCTATATAAATTTTTAGAATTTAGAAGTGTCAAAACATAGGATTTAAGATGTTATCCTAGAAATAAATTGACCCTCAAAAGGTCTTTTCAAAAAATCAAGAAAAATATTTTCAACAGCTAACATATATTTTGAAGTTGAAGTTAGCTGGTGAAAGCCTCAGGTTTCAACGGCTAAAGTGTACTCCCAACAATAAGCAAGCCGGTGAAAGTGTTAACACGGTTTTTTCTCCAACAACTTTAGAAATCCAAAAGGGGTACGCTAGACACACGTCATATGATCATCATGGCAAGTTAATGGAAGCAAATGAGTGGTTAGACCTATTCACCACGTTCTAGCAGGATATCATGATAGATTGTGATCATGTATTTCGTGCAGAAAACATAGAAGGGTTCGAAGATGTTACGAACTCTTAATCATCATTGCAACTAGAGGATAAAGTACCAGATATCTATTGACATCAAATCAAATCATCATTTCTTATTTTAAACTCACGGTGTTCAAAAATTATATTATGGGGTTTCATATTTCAATTGATAACACAGGGTCATTTTCACCAGCGCCAGCTCTTTCCTTATTAAGAAAGATTACTGTGTCAACCGTGTACAAATTACCTGGTGATTAAGTTGCAGATGGAAAGGAAGCAAGGAGGACTACTTCTGAGGAAAGAATTAGACAACTTGTCTTTTTTTCATTCTCATCTAGAGGTTCAGAAGTGTTTCTCAGACGCAGGATGTATGACCTATGTAGAAAAGTTGCAGGAGGGCTATCACCAGGCGATAGAAAAGACTTTTGCAAAGTCATACAATGGGAAGAAAGCTACAGTGGGTTCTCTGGAACTGATAGTTCATGAAGTTGCCATCGCTTCAGCAACTGGCTTACCCAGAATAGGTCAAAGTTGGTTTAAAACAACAGTAACCAAGAATTTGGATTTTAGATCATATCTCAAAACAGAGTTTCGAAGTATAACCTGGAAGAAAAGTATCCATGTTTCTTACCTTGAAGAGGAATATCAAGTTATGTTCAAATGCATTCAACTATATGTAACCTCAGAGGGCAGGTATGACAAGTTGATGTTATATCACTTTAGAGTCCTAGATCACTTCACAGGGAAGGTCCTTCTAAATTTTCCTTTCTTTCTTCATAGAATCCTAACAAAGGTGTGTAATAGGATCAGAGTTGAACCATTCATCATCAAGAATTCCCTTTGTCATTATGGCCTGATTAAAATGATCATCTTGGAAGAATTAAGACAGAGAAAAAGAACTTGGCAGCACTTTCTCTTTTGGGAAGGTTTTGATACCCAAACTTAACCTATAAATGAAAATAAGAAAGCAGGCAAGAAGAAGCAAACTCCTCAAAGTAGCTCAAAGAGAAGGAGAGCTCTCCCAAAGTCACCAGAAGAGAAAAAGTCTAGCGTAAAGCCTAACAAAGTTAAAAAGAAACTAGATTTTGAAACAAACCCTGAGCAATCCACAGTAAAGAAGGTAAATGTTCTAAATCTGTCATACACAGAACCAGAAAAAGATGACGAAATTCCAGCCATCAAAAGTCCAGAGCACTCCATGGAACCTGCACAGGATTTTGAAGTTTTTACTTCCAAAGATGAAGGTGAAACCTCAAGAAATAAGAAATCAAAGAAATCACAGAAGATTAAGGAGCTGAAGGAGATAATATCACAGCAGGAGATTCTAGAAAGGGTGATAAAGGCAAGATATAAAGATTTATCAGAGAATTTTGCAAAGACCAATGCAGCTTTTGAGAAGCTAGCACGTGAAAGTATAAAGGATAATAAGAAGAAGAAAAAGATCACAAAGAATTATAATAGCTTATGGTGGTTAGCTAAGCGCCTGTAGAGGAAAATCAAAAAGTTGAAGGCAAAAATTACCACACATCCAGATTTACAGGTGTTGGCACAGGTTGCTATAAATTTGCAGGGAGATTAATCAAATAAACAATGATTTTTTATTTTGAACACGAAAGGTTTTCCATTTGATTAAAAAAGAATTTTCACCAACACAGAAGGCGCAATTATAACCAATTAGTTGTTGAAAAGCAAATCTTTCATTGGCTAATTAGAAAATCCTGAGGCAAAATAGCTAGTGAAACCGTAGAGTAAGAATTTTGAAGATTTGAGCTTGAACAGAGCGATTTTTGGGTGATTTAAAGGATAAGAGAGCATCAAAAAGATTAATCACCAAATCATGAAATATTCAGTTTCAAAGATTCATGGAGATTTTGGAGGTGAATGCTTAATTGGTCAACTAAAGCTTTGTTCACAACTGTTGAAAGTTTTCCAACTACTGAAGACATGTGTCCTTTCCTCCATGACACATCAGAGACATAGCAATGATGAATACCAGATGTCGAAGACAAACTTTGAAGACAGTTCGATTCATAGGAACTAGTTCTTAGTTATCCTATTGTATTTAGTTTTGTTTTTTGTTTTCTATATTTAGAAATCCAGATCCAGTTTTCCAGGATCTAAGACTTGTTTTAAAGGCTATAAATGCCTATCTTTTTCAGATACCAGGGTTTGATTTTGGATACAGAAGATACTATACTGCAAACAAACTTTCCATATGATAATAAAAATCACAGTTTTATCTCTCTATTGATGTCAGATTCCCATCTTTCCTTCTGTACTCTTATTCAAGTTGTTTTAGCTACAGAATGACTGTCATCTCATTGGTTAGCTCATAACTTGATTGATAGTTTCTCATCATTGTTTATTAAACCCTACATTTGTATTTGGTTTATAAGCATTATTTTCTCGCCCACTTAAAAACTATCATCTGATTTCTTGATCTTTGAGAGCACTGGTTCATTTGATTCTCATTTTGACTGTCTGAATACGATACTGTAATTGAGTTATCCCATTGATCCACACATACAAAATACAAAAACAATTTTACCTTAAGTTACCAAGCATCTTTGTCTTACAACCTCAAAGAGTTTCTTGGAGTGATAACAACTCTGGCACTATCCCATGACACCATCATGGATAAGGTCCATGCCATGGAAGAAGGATGTGCCCCCTACAAACTTGACATGAGTGATATTGCATGGGTAGGTATGTTGCATGGAGAACCATACCCCATCACTAAGAAGAAGTGGCACACTCGAACTTGAAGTATTGGGGAAATTGAAACACATCCCCAAGCATTCATGATTAAATATTTTAGGGAGGAATAATTTTCCCCTAAGGAGGAGATCAAATCTCCTACCCCTAGTATCCTCGAAGAGGATGATGAAAATATGGGAGTTCCCCAACCTGATGATCCTCCACCATCATTTGATCCTAGGAAGGAAGAAAAGGTTGACAACCTCACACCTTCACGAAACCTTGACCTTGAAGAGTCTCAAGATGAGGAGGATCTCCCTATAATCCTTCATGATGAGAATATTGATAGAAAGAGTAGAAGAAATGCACCCTTCTTTATTTATCTCTTGATAAATGACTTCAACCTCCATAATTGCATGTTAGACTCAGGTGGTTCCAAACAAATTATGCCTCTAAATGTGATGCGAAAAATTGGGCTTGAAATCTCATAACCTTACCAAAATGTGTGTGGACTAGCCATCTTCCCCTGCATTTCCCTTGTGATGAATGTCGTAGTCATTGATATAACTGATGCATGGGGAATGTTGTTATCCAGGGAACGGGTGACAACTTTGGCAGGTAGCCTTTAGATGGACTTGTCACATGCTACCATGCTTCACTCTGAGGGTGGTTTTATTACCCTCTATAGAGAACCTATAGTTAGACACTAGGTTAAGTTCCCAAAGGGTCCCATGGATGAAATATGTTACCTAGATGATAAGATGGGAAGTTTTTATGCAATAGACCCAACATTCCAAGTTGAATGGTGTCAAGATACCAATGAAAAGTGGACCTTAGAGTTTGATGGTTCCCACTCTAGTTTTGGGTCAGGGGATGGAATTATCCTCATGACCCCCTTCAAGGAGGACCTTTATTTTTCATATAGACTTGAGTATGAATGTACAAAAAATATCGTTGAATAAGAAACCTTTCTCATAGGACTCAATCTATCCCTTGATAAAATCATAAGGTGCCTAAGGTTTAAAAGAGACTATGATCTAGTTGTTTCCCAAGTAAACCTAAAGTTCATTGGGAAAAATGAAATATTGAGGAGGTATAGGGATTCAATGCAAGACACCATGAGGCATTTTGATGACTTCTCAATCAAGTCAGACCCTATAGAATAAAATTGTATCATTGATGCCTTGACCATCTCCAAATATACTCTACAACCTTGTGAAGGTGTCCTCCAAGAATTTTTCAAAATGGAAGTGGTCTTTATACCATTAGTTCTTGATAACCTAGAACACTAGCAAGTATTCGATGATGATGCCCATATACTCAGATTCATGCAAGGAACTAAGGAGTTCTCTGAATCTCGGGTGAATTTCCTAGCACATTCCATGAACTTAGAAGTTGTAGACCTTCCTAACAACAGTCTTCCAAGGGGATGTGTCCCCTTAGAACAAATGTTTGACATGATATGTATAATGGAAAACCTATCATGGACCAATTGGATAAAGTTTTGGAGTTCAACATAGGATCAAAGGTTGAACCAAGAATGGTGAAAATGGGAAAGGGGACTACCAAGGCCGTGAGAGATGGTATATTATACCTGAAGGTGTATAGAAAAGATGTTATTTAACACATAATTCCTCTCGTAGAGGGAGACAAAACATTTAGACAAATGTTAAGGCATATCAATCTGAAATTAGCACCCAAAATTCAGAAAGAGATTCAAAATATGGTTGAAACTGGGATTATAGTACCCATTATATATTGTTCATGGATGTATAACTTAGTGGATGTTCTAAAGAAGAACAAGGACATCAAAATATGTGTTGACTTTAGGAACCTTAACCAATTGTCATAAAAGGATAACTACCCCATCCCAAACATGGAACATATGATATAGAGAGTCATTGGTGCAGGGATGATGTCCATGTTAGATGGTTTCTCAGAATACAACCAAGTCTTAGTAAAAAGGGAGGATCAACTTAAGACCACATTCACCACCCCATGGGGAACCTTCATCTACCTAAGAATTCATTTTGGCCTCATGAATGATGGTTTGAATTTTCAAAGAGAAATTAACTTTTTCTTCAAGGATTTGATAGAGAAGATCATAGAAATATACCAAGATGACTTGATAGTTGTGTCCAAGGAAAGGAATTCCCACACATCACACTTAAGGACGATATTTGAGCGTTGTAGGAAGTACGGAATTTCCATTAATCCAAAAAAGTCCATCTTCGACGTCGATAAAGGGAAGTTGTTGGGACACATGGTCTCTGAAGATGGCATTTCCATTGACCAAGAAAGAGTTGAGTCTATGAAGAATATATGACCTCCCACCAACGAGAAATATTTGCAATCATTATTTGGCAAGATAAAATTTATAAGACAATTCATCCCAAAATTTTCCAAAAACGTTAATCCCATGAATGCTTTATCGTAGAAGGATTTTTCCTTCAGATGGGATAATGATAGCCTAAAATCATTCAAATACATTAAGGATGCAATCACTAAGGAACTAGTCCCGGTCAACCCTGACTACTCTCACGATTTCATAATTTTCTCATTCGCTTCTCAAGACACTATAGCTAGGGTGTTGTTGCAAAATAATAAGGATGACTATGAAAAAAAAATCACATTCATGAGAAAAACCCTCAGGTATTTGGAGTTAAATTACTCGATCACCAATAAGCAGGCCTATTCCCTTGTCAATTCCCTTAAGCACTTTAGAAGTTATGTCCGACACAACAAGATCAAGGCTTATGTTCCCTACCCTGCTATCAGATGTGATTTCTTAGCAAGATTTCCTAGGGACTAGGGGAAAGTGGGTGTCCAAAATTCAAGAATATGACTTAGAGATAAACACCCACAAAAATTATCAAAGGGAAAGGTCTATCCCAAATGTTGACTAAAAGCAATAAGGAAGCCATACATTTGGGGAAAAGTGAACAAGTCAATGTGATAGTGAGTGAGTTGGAACATGATGAGTGGTATGAAAACATTATATATTACCTCAAGAACCTTTCATTCCTTGACCACTTAGTAGACCACAAGAAGAGAGTCTTGAAACTAAAGGCAATGAAGTATGGTTTAACCCAATATGGTCTAGGTTGCAAGAACCTTGATGGAATCATCCTTAGATGTGTAAACAAAGATGAAACCGAAAAAATCATTAAGGAACTCCATTCAGGACACAACTACATTTGAACCCAAAATCTGACGACATCCTCCGACGACACAAAAAAAATTGGCTTTGTCGTCGGATATTACATTTAGAATTTGTAATTTATTTCACGTTTTTTTTCAAATCGGTGACCTCGTCGAATATCCAACGAGATAAGGTTGTCGGATATACGACGAAACAACATTTATGTTGAGCACATGGCCTAGTCAAAATCCCCCTCATTTGTCACTAAAACGGTCAATATATCCACTCGTTGTCGGATATCCGACAAGGATTTATTTATAAACACTCCAAATGCAGGAACATTCCAACATTTGTTCTATACTAACGACGGCTTACGGTGTTTACGGGGACTATTTTCATGCAAAAAACCCTAGTTATTTGATTTGTTACTATCATTGGAAATAGTTGAAGTGTGGAGCATGATTTTTTAAGATCAATAATCGTCTCTTAAGTTTGGTGATCAAGGAAAATGTCACATAACAATATTCCTAATCCAAAAGAACAAAATCGATAAGAACTAGCTAGATTGTGGGATGGAGTGAGAAAAAGGGGTGATGGGAAATGTTATTGTCCTTGTTTTCAATGCAAGGGATTTAATAGAGGAAGAATATTGATCACAACAACTAAAATACATCTTCGTCAACATGGACACGTTGAGGGGGGACATGGATATCATCCATTGGTAGGTTGTTCGTTATATATGTCTTTATATTGCTCTTTTTGTAAATGTATGTATGATTTTTATATTTGTTATATATACACCAATATCTATTGATGGTTTGTAATTATAAAGGAAATGTCTCCTAGGGCATATTTCCTGGAGAATGTGGTTGCAGAACAAGCGTCGGAGGAACATGGAGCTGTGAATATTGAAGATCAAGTTAATGATCATATGGAATAAGATGATCATGCAGATAACATGGTTGAAGATGATGGTACAAACACATTGATCCATGATACATTTAATGTTAGAATGGATGTTGATGATGATCATGAAAATGATGACTTTGATGATGCTCATGATTTACCTCTACTTGAGAAGGCATACAAACCCGTCTATGAAGGCTCCAACATAAATCTTCTTTCTGTTATATTGTTGATAATGAACTTGAAGGTTATGAATGTTTTTTCAAACACATCGATCACAAAGATGTTACGCTATGTAATATATTTCATCGATTACGTATATATGATCATGATAAAGGTTATCTTTGTTCCTTTAATATTTTTTATTGTTAGTTCATCAGTAAAATTAATAAAGATGAAATATGTGTCATTGATATTATTTGTATTATATTAACCAGTCTTTTTTTAAATTTGTTGTAGGTTGATAGTTGAATATTTGTTACCATCATCAAAATTTTTACCTCGCACATATCACTATTTAGTTTCTATCATGAAAAATATTGGAATGGAGTATCAGGCAATTGATGCATGTCCCAATGATAATATTATATTATAAAGAATATGAATTTGAAACAGAATGCCTAGGATGTCATAGAAGTAGATATCGAATAGATCAAGTAACAAAAAAGGTTCCTCAAAAGGTTCTTCGTTATATTCCCATTATTCCACGTTTGCAACAATTGTTTAGGTGAAAAAACATAGCACAAGTTATGGATTATCATGCGTGGAATATAAGTGAAGATGGAATTCTTCGAATGCCTGCAGATGGTTATGCATTTAGAGACATGGAGGAAAAATGGCCACACTTTAAAGAAGAACCTCGTAATGTTAGGCTTTCGTTGGCAGTCGATGGTGTCAATCCATTTGTAGAGATGAGATCTATTTACTCAGGGTGGCATGTTTTTGTTATCAACAATAACATTCCTCCATGGATGTCAATAAAGATGGAGCACATAATATTGGAAATGATTGTTCTAGGTATATATTTGCTTACAACAAATTTTTTTTAACGCAGTAGCATCTCATTTGTCGTATTTGTTGCATAATGTCATATATTTTTTTCATTTAATCATATGCATTATTTATATATGTAAAATGGTTGTAACAATTATGTATTGTATATGTTCAAATCAATTAGGTAAGTACAAAATTAAAGATATGAATGTATATATCGAGCCTCTTATTGATGAGCTAGTAAATCTATGGAATGACATCACTATGTATGATGTCTCTAGACCAATAGGGCAAAGGAAATTTCAATTCCATGCAATGCTTGTATGGACAATTCATGATGCTCCAAGGCTAACACATTTTTGTGGTATGTAATTATAACATGCACTTTAATAGTATTTAATTTTATGAAGTTGATATATTAATCATGTATGCTTTTTAAATAATCCATTCACTATATATAATTATAATTGACATATTTAAAATCCATCACTTGTAGGTCTTCAAACAAAGGGAAAATTTGCATGTCCAATTTGTGGTACAAAGATGAAATCTCTTTGTTCAAAAAGTTTAGGAAAGGAGGTGTTTGATGTGTATAGGCACTTCCTCTTTAAGAATCATAGGTATCAAACTACCATTAAACATCTTTTCAATGGGAAAGAAGAGACTACATTAAAACAATAGAGAATGACACCTAACCTATGGAAGTTGCAATATAATAGAAATTGTCAAGGTACGGATCAAATTGTTTATCTATCATCATGTATGAAATGTTTTGAATTTTATTTTTTTTATATTGTATTTTGTTAATTTACAGTAATTTCTTTAACGTCTATGATTCATGATGTTTGTGATCATGAAGGAGTTAATGGGCTTCCAAGAGGAATGAAAATTTATCCCAAACAATTTAGTAGGTTGCCCTACTATGAGCACCTACAAATTGTTCATTTTTTTGATACAATGCATATCGAAAAGAATGTAGCTGAAACATTATGGAAAATATTGGATGGAAGGAGTGACAAAGAAAAAATTGTCAAAATTTTCAATGACATTCAGGAAGCCAATCATGCAATGAAAGATGTCATTCAATTAAATATCGATGGAGACCATATTAATATAATCTCACTTTCATGGTTATTGACAGAGCAACAAAAAAATGTTGTAAAAGAAGTCATACGAAAAATTAAATTTCCCACGGGATTTTGTTCTAACATAAATAATATCTTAACAAAGAAGGGTGAATTTGGGGGGGGGTAAAAATGCATGATTGACATACCTTCATTAAGTTAATAATTATGGTATATATATTGATATATTTGTATATTGCATGTTGTTGGTGTTTTTTTGTCTACTTTTGGAAAAACTAATGAAACATTTTTGTTGTTACAGTATGTTCTACCTCTATCTCTCCCAGACAACTTCGATGACAATGTCAAACAAGTTATTTATGATCTTTGAAAATACATGAGGTAAGTATTGATTTTTTTCATGCATAAAGTTTTTGTTTAATTCATTCTAGAACTTATATTTGACATTTGTAATTTTACTAATTGTTATCTACTATATTGTTTATTTTTGTTAAATCTCTTGATTTGCCTGCATCACTTGTAGATGGTTGTCATCTAAAGAAATCCATAAAGAAGATATAAAGTATTGGAGGAGAGAAATTCCTCGTCTAATGTGTGAAATGCAGAAGTATTTACCTTTGACATTTTTCAATGCACAAGAACACTACCGCATACACCAAGTTGAGGAGATTGAATTGTGTGGACCTATACACACAAGGTCAATGTGGATGGTTGAGAGGCAATTGAAAATTTTGAAGGGTTTGGTTAGACAAAGAGCATGCCCTGAGGGTTCTATTGTGGAGGGATATATGTTATACCATACCATGGTGTATATTAGTGAATATCTTCCTAATTTAGAGTTTAAGATTGGTTTAGATTGGCACATTTGTGATCCAAACTCCATTAAAAAATTCGATGGGGAGTACATGATGGGGAAAGGTAGATTGAGGAAGGTGAAAGGTAATTATTAGATGGTGGATATTAATTATAATACATTTTACTGTTGGTTTTTAAGTATATATTGTAATTATTGAATTTTTAATCTTCAATATGCATCAACTTTAAAGGTATATCGTGTCAGTAATTATACATTTTTTAAATATTGTAATTTTATTTTCATGCAGCTCGTCGAGAGTGGGATGTACTACATTTATTTGTCACAAAAAATATTAATTGGATGAATGTATGGATTGAACGATGTAAACAATTTGGTCATGGATTATCATGGGAATGTGTGGCTTCATTGGTTAAAGAATCTCATCGCAATGGAGATACCAATCTTACACAAAGGGAAATCAATTTGGCATATGGTTTAAAAGATAAACATGCAAGCATATTAATCAGCCATTTATACTATTTAATTATTTTCAAGTATATTGATGTACAATTTGAATATTTTTATTCTTTGCATGCTTTCCTAGCATACATATGTACACAACCATTAATTGATGATGTAATTTTTACGCGTTTGACATATTGTGGGTAAAACACCATAAGACTATGTGGTGCAACGATCGTAAATTTCGCACCAAAAATTTGGATGACAAGAAGAAAACATTTGATTGTAGGATAACTACACTCTTTGAGGTGACTAATGCTTCCTCTAGAAGTGAAAAACATCCATAACTCTCAGAAAATCGATACTATGGGTATTTGGAAGATATTATTGACTGTGACTTTAAACCCTTGAAATTAGTTTTATTTGTTGTCAAATGGTACAAGCTACGATTGAATCAACGTGATCCCAATAGAACTATTATTGAACATGCTAATGAATTTACCATGGTTAACACAAGGTCACTTGAGGGAGGAACAAAGCCCTATGTTCTTCCAAGCCAATGTGAACAAGTATTTACTTAGAGGTTCCAGGTAGAGGGGGTTGGTCATTTTTTATTAGACATGATCAAAGAGGAAGGCCGATAAAGTATAGTTTAGAGGAAGATCAAGAGGGTATTGAAAAAGAACATGATGTAGAGGATCAACATGACTTAGATGATCATGTTTTAGAGGAAGATGACGAAGAATTAGTTGAAGCATATCATGATGTAGGAGACAATGTTCATGAAGATGATATTGTCGATGATGACGTTATTGAAACTGACCTCGATGACGATGACGACATGGCCAATCCTTACAATGTTGAATTTGGATCGAATGATACATATGATCATGTGGACTTGGATGAAGAGGATGATCAATTACATTTAATTTTATGAGATATGCCTTAATATATATATATATATATATATATATATATATATATATATATATATATATATATATATATATATATATATATA
>ML780137.1:1015427-1051159 GCA_009831015.1 Picea engelmannii | reverse complement strand
ATGTATTGGTATATTGTATAAATTAATTGTTTTTAAGTTTTATGCCATTCATTGTCTATTATGTCGGCATATGTTGTAGGAGACATTGTTTCTTAATTACGCCAAAAAACACGTTCATTTATTTTCTACTACTTAGATTTTGTCAGGTTATGGGGAATTGAGAGTGATGTGAGGGGGGAAGATGAGCTTCCACCTTCACGTGGTTGGCCCTGTTCAGTAGATAATATTAAACTATTCTCGAAACAAAGAGAAGCTTGGTATGGGAGTATTTCTAGACTCAAACATGTACTTGACCCCACTTAATTTTACAAAACGCGCTTGTTGATCATGTACTTGACCCTGCTTAAATGACATGTGAATGGGGCCAACGTTGAAATTTTTCATTGTGTGCTTGTGTGGATTGAAATTAAACATGGCTAAACTGGACGCATGCATTGACGGTATGGGAGGGTTTCCAGACTCAAACATGACTCCAAAAACAATTTGACAAGGTGAGCTTTCTAATCATGTACTTGACCCCGCTTAATTATAAGTGAAATGTGAATGGGGCCAACGTTGAAATGTTTTCACTTTGTGCTTGTGTGGATTGAAATTAAACATGATTAGACTAGACGCATGAATTGACGGTATGGGAGGGTTTCCAAACTCACATGAATCGCGGAAAGAATTTGACAAGGCATGCTTTCTAATCATGTACTTGAACCCGCATAATTATAAGTGACAACATGTGAATGGGGCCAATGTTGAAATTTTTTCACTTTATGCTTGTATGGACTGAAATTTGACATGGTTAGACTAGACGCATGCATTGATGGTATGGGAGGGTTTCCAGAATCAAACATGACTTGCACAAACAATTTGACAAGGCGTGCCTACTGATCATGTATTTGACCCTGTTGAATTATAAGTGACATGTGAATGGGGCCAACATTGAAATTTTTTCACTTTGAGATTGTATGGACTAAAATTTGACATGGTTATACTAGACACATACATTGATGGTATGGGAGGGTTTCTAGACTCAAACATGACTCACACAAAACATTTGACAAGGCGCGCCTACTAATCATGTACTTGACCCCACTTGATTATAAGTGACATGTGAATGGGGCTAGCGTTGAATTTTTTTCACGTTGTTCTTGTATGGAATGAAATTTGACATGGTTAGACTAGACGCATGCATTGTTGGTATGGGAGGGTTTCCAAACTCAAACATGACTCATACAAACAATTTTACAAGGCGCACCTATTGATCATGTACTTAACCCTGCATAATTATAAGTGACATGTGAATGGGGCCAACGTTGAAATTTTTTCACTTTGTGATTGTATGGACTGAAATTTTACATGGTTAGACTAGACGCATGCATTGACGGTATGGAAGGGTTTCCAAACTCAAACATAACTCGCACAAACAATTTTACAAGGTGCGCTTGCTAATCATGTACTTGACCCCGCTTAATTATAAGTGACATGTGAATGGGGCCAACGTTGAATTTTTTTCACTTTGTTCTTGTGTGGATTTAAATTAAACATGGTTAGACTAGACGCATGCATTGACAGTAAGGGAGTATTTCCATACTCAAACATGAATTGCACAAAAAAATTGACAAGGCGCGCCTACTGATCATGTACTTGACCCCGCTTAATTATAAGTGACATGTTCAAACTTAAATTTTCCTACATTCTTATGTATCCTTGAGAATTACTAAGGGAAACACCCTACCCGGTCAACATATTTTCTAATTCAACCATTATACATATTAAATGCAAACTTGATTTCAAATTTCATAAATCATTATTATTACTAGAATTCAAAAAGGTGGTTATTAATGTCATGACGTTGTCAAATTGATCCAAGACAAAGCATGATTTAAAGTGCACATTAATGCACAAGTGACATGTATAATACATTAAATAATCCAATTCATGTTTACCTTAACAAAAAAAATCATCAAATATTATTAAAATTTCATACAATTCAAATGATGATGGGAGGGTCTAATTTTGAAATCAAGTTCAATTTCCAAATTAGGATAGGACCCATCAAAACAAGGTGATGGCAGAGATTTATTTTTGAAGTCGAGCCCAATATTTTGAAAACAAATAAGGGAATATAATTTTGGGTATAAGAGGACTTTAAATTTGAAAATAAATAGTTGTTCAAGAGAAAAATAGAAGAGACCTTACTCAATAATCATGCATGATTTTGAAATCATGCAAATACAATGTGAACAAAATGAAAAAGGGGGCTCGAATTGACAATGTAGACCAACTTGGGAAGTAGGGGGACAAATCTAGAATAAGAAAATGAAGAAAATACAATTGAAAGATTCTGAACAAAAGAAACTTCAATGAAAAGAAAAGGAGACCAAACTAAAGGTAAAATTTAAAAAATGAGGAAAGAAAACCAATTTGGGAAATCAGAGAAAAAATTGAAAATTCGGCTCATTTAGCTTACTCATTTCAAAAGAGTTGAAAGAAACTAGGTTGCAAGGCAATGTGTAGATAAGATCAATATAAATACCAAAAAGAAGAAAGAGGGGGACCCAATTTTTACTCAAAACTTAGGTGGGTTGTTTAGGGAACAACATGGTGATGCCCCATGTTTAGGGCCTAAACTCAATGAGTGAAACTAGGTGCTATTAACTAAAACCCAATCAGGGAGGATATATATCCACACTTGAATATAAGGACACAAATCTAACAACAATACAATATCCAGAATCCCATTAGTTAATTGACTAGTGGACATCCCTATAGAACCAAAAACACGTCCCTATAGGGTTACAATGTGAACAATAACTCTACATATTTGGCCACGATGATGTAGCACCTCTAGTAGTGGAGCTCTAGTTCAAAGAAGAGAAGAATATAGGGAACATACCTCCCAAAGGATTTAGTGATGCTAACCTCATCAACCCACCTAGACATAACTTTTGGACAATGTACAAATTATAACAAACTATCAACAATCATAGGAAGCCAACGTACTCTTTCCCAAGAACTCATAGGGTCTCAAAAGCGCAAAAAAATAGCCTTCCCCTCTTTCTCAATAAAATGTCCATCACCTTACCTCTCAAAAACTTACAAAAGCAACTTTTCTTCCATTCCCTATCTAATCTCTTACAAGAGTTAAGTATAGTTCATAAATATGATTATATTGAAATTACGGTTAAGATAGTATAAAATATTGCACATGAAATTCGATCACCAAATATAACTCTGTCACCTCTAGCTAAAAACCATGAATTCACTTTAGAAGAATAGCATTAATATAAAACATATTTAATCACATTTACTACATCATAAGGTACCTAAGGTCACCTAGGATTATGTCATACATAATCAATTGAATTTCTTCCCAAGCTAGTGTTTTCCACAATGGTTTTTATATTAAATATTTTGAGTTGTTCCACTCAAATGTTGGTTGCTAAAATTTAGTCACAAATTTTTGTTTGATTCATCCAGGGTCATACCTACTCCACCATGAGGACAATGTAAAAAAATCATGTATAATTAAAGATCCCTACCCCATAGAGTTATTTGAAAATCTACCAATTTGTTATTTGGATTAGTACCCTTAACATTCTAGATGGTTTCACAAAGAAACCAATTTTTATCTTCATCTTCCTCACCCTTCCTAGATAACTCAATCAACCTCAAAGGAGACCCTCCTTGCATTCCTGTCATAATACCAAAAGAAAATACTACTAGAATAAACCTTATAGGCCTTGGTTGTGTTACTACACCTTGATTATGAAACTAGAATATATTACCACTTCCCTAATTGACTACTGGTTGTGTGTTCCTTATACAACTATGTTGATTACCGCCTCATCCTAACTTGGACTAATTTATATATGAAAGAAAACTAGAATGAAAAAAATTATGGATGTACCCAATCTTTAAAGAAGGCCTAAAGTGTGTCTAGGGATAGGATGAATCTACTAATGATAGGAAGTGCCACCTTTTTTTGGTGGATTTCATCTCCTTCTAATAGATAAAATATGTTTATGAGAACACCCTATGTTTTTTCAAAACTAGGTTGGAGTGCAACTTCTTTAGAAGGTAGATTTACTCCACTAGTTTGTACTTCAACATATATTAGAAACCCTTGATAGATATGACCCTATGATATTTTCAATGTGTTGTCACAACCACTTCCTCTTGCTAGAATTCCTTCTAGTATCATTCCTCTTTTCTCCAACCATTGGTTGTCCAACTCTCACTTTCACTTCAACTTTTGAAACTCTCACAACTATGCTTCACTAATTCCTTGCTAATATCCTTATGTAACATCCACTTCTCCTTCTTATGGCACTCATTTAATTCATCCAACATTGATATATAATCTTCTTCCTTCTCAAATATCTCCCATCACTTGTGTTATTCTCTACTCCCCCCATAGCACTAAGTATTTTGACCCTTCTGCATTACCTTCACCCTTCCAACCACCTCCCCAATGTAGAGTGTTTATTTAACCATCCTCATTGGTTATAAGGGTACAATGCCTTCATCTACAAGTAGTATTTGATGCAGGTATGGATTCTCATTGGCATTTGATTTTTTAGAATGGTCTTCAAATGCACATAAAATTATCATCTAGAGTCTTCTTTGAGTGCAATTTCTTTATTTTCTCAGTAAAGTTTTTGTTCTCTATGCAATGGTGTGTTCTATTTATGAAAACTTATTTTCTTTAGTTAGTTGTTTTAAAGTTTTTCGCAGAATCCACCATCTAATATTCATTTCTTAAAATTCCATCAAGCATAATTATTGAATTTGAACAACATTTTTGGGTCATGCCATTCTTTTTTAAATTGCATAATTTTTTAATTACTTTCTATCTATGCTGTTAAATTTTGTTTGTAAAGTCATTTTACTTACACATTGTAATATCTCATTTAGTTAAAGTGAGATCCTACTTACAAATACCAATTATTTCTCTTAGAAATATCACATGGATGATTTATTGAGAAGTAAGGGACTTTAATAATCACCATGGGAACACAAGTTACCCCCAAGATGCATTGAAGAGATTTAAATTTGAAAACATAAACTACTCAACCGATGAACTCATAGATATGTCAATCAATAATTATTTGTAGTTTCACTTTCAAGAGCTTGATACTCCATATGCAACTTGGAAAAAGATGGAACAATTGTTTTGTAAAAGAAATTGCATTTGAGCCCACCAAATCAAAAATCATCTCATTGATGTTACTTGCATTGAATATTTCTCTCAAATTTTAAGACCCTTCAACTCTTACTTCTAGATTATGGAATTAAGAAAGATGGAAATTAGTTGATTATTTTATTCTTTCTAAACATGGAAATTTATACTCTAATTTTCTATCCACTTTTCACTCGAGAATATTTTCTTAGTCAAGGTACTTCTTATAGAGTTCCCTCTTGTGAAACATTATGTGATATCTATTTCAATATAAATATAAGATCTTTCATCTTGGAGTTATCTACTCCATGGATACCTCTAATAAATCCTTCATGACACAATAGAAGAAATGCTACAATCATACCAACATTTCACTTTCCAATTCTCCAATATGAGTAAATCCTGATGTGAGTCCCTCTTTCAATCCAAATCCCACTCCTTCCTAGGATTTACCATTCATGGCTATCCTTAAGCTTCCACATTTAGCCCTCACAAATGAAGTTATCGTGCATGATCCAATTTGGTTAGTTGTACCTACTAAGTTACCGTTAGAAATACCTAAATTGAAGGTAGAGATGGAGAATACCACTTTGTGGTGTTCCTCTAACAACATTATCGATGATTCAGTTATACTTAGTATTGTCCAATGTATCCTCATAGGAGTGAAAATAAAGTGGTATGTTGATCTTTCCACCAACACATATCCTAGTTCAATCTATAACTAACATATTTTTGACATTTTTTCAATTACTTGTTTGACATGATGCCACAATTGAAATCCTCACGAAATCCTCACTACTTGTCACCAAATCACTTCCACTCACATCATATACCATATTCATGAGTGTCAACATAGGAGGAGATTTTGTAAAATTGATCTAAGTGATAAACTCTTAAATGGATTAACTTTTGAAGTATTTGCTTCCCATCATTTCTAAAGATGTGGAAACTACACTTCCCCAAACAGAAAAAATAAGTTATCCTTTATGTCCAATAATTTTATCTCATTTACTCCCAATCATAATGTCCATACACAACCATTCTTGATGCCCCTATATATTCTTCAAATGAACCTTCTTCAATCGTAGGAGAATCACATGCCATATAGGATCAATGTAATCACAAGAATTAATCTTAGTGACAAATCGATTTTGCAACATGTCTTTGTATAGTAGGCCTTTTCTTTCTGTAGGTCATTATGGAGGGAAAACAACTCTTATGTAGGATCAAATAGTTTTTATAGTGGCCTAATCACTTCATATGAGGGTCCAAACACTTTTTATGGTGGTCCACCAACTCATAACCCATATGCTCCCTAGAATCAAGGTTCTCTGCATGTATCTACCACATACCAATGGTAATTTGTGTGTCTTAATCATTTTTCCACCATTACAAATAAACTTGGTCCACCCTCCTAATTCCTATCTTGGTCAACTATTGGCACACCATAATGCACAAGCCTGACCAAATAGAAAACAATGAAGCCAAGGCAAGAAGAAAAAGGGGAATAAAAACAATCATAACAACAACAATCAAAACCAAGGGCGAGGGAGAAACATACGAAATTGTCATAACAACACCATGGGAAACAAAAATTCCAATAAAAATCAACACAATTAAAACCAACCTAGGAAAGGGAATTCCAACCAAATTCATACTTCTCACCCTTGCACCATTTATGAGATCCATTGTGATTACACACGTTAGTTCCTTGACCTCCAGAACTCCAATGCTTGTGGAAAAAGAGACACAATAGGATCAACAATACCCCAAAAATTAATACTCACCAACTAAAAATGAATTATAATCCTTAACAATTGGTTGCATCATAGAATCCATTTCCCTAACAAAATTTAGTGATAAATGACCATGATGCTATGTAAACTTCCACTTATTATACATCTTCACAAGAAGCAGACCCCTCTTGTCAAGGAATATGCAATACATCCAATGAAGTGAACCCTAAACATAAAATTAGGGCTATGATTTAATTAACCTAGAAATCGTCTAACAAGGAAAATGCTCACCCACAATCTAGTGGCCCTTTACAAATTACTCGACCACAAGTCAACTCTACTCCTCATGTGCCCAAGTTTCCTCTATGGAGGACCACACACTCATGTTGCTCGCACTTACAACATTGTCAAATATTTGACCAAGTCTCTTTCAACAATTTAAGCATTAGAGGTTCTTCAAATCTACCATTCCCAATAAAGGATTTAATGTTCACTATGGTTGGAGGGGTAGATCTTCAACTCTCTAGGTGGAATATATTTGACTTTGACAAAGTGGAACCATGAGTCCCCCATTATGTTTCATTCTAGATTCTCGTCAGTCTCAAAAAATTGTTTATCGACATGAGCATCGTAGATGAGGGAGCTTCCTCTTGCATCATGTCTTCCATAGTTTGGGAGAAGTTAGACTCCCAAGAACTGGTCCTTTCAGCTATCACCTTTTGAGACTTTCGAGATAGGACTTTACATTTCCAAGGTATTTTTCCCAACCTTCCAGTTGAGATAGATGGGAAAATGAATTTGATTGATTGTTAGTTAATGGTGTCTTTTCAGGCAGTGAAAGAAAATATAACATTCACCAGGGTTCAAGTCCCACCACATGACATGATTGTGCTTGTAGATGAGTTCCAATGCAAGCAAAAATGATTGGTTCAGGTGTCAACACAAGGTGACTTTGTTAGAATTATTTCCCTCACTCACAACTTCTAAGCTAAAGACAACATAACTAAATGGTGTTAATTTCCCCCCACAAATGGGGAAGTATGATCCAGATTGGATCATCAAATAATTTGTCATCTATGTTAGTACTTTATGAGTGGAAAAATTGGAGGAATTGGCTTGTAGTACCATTTTAGTGTCAAGTCCCAGTTTGGAAAACTGAGGTCTAGAACCTTCCAGAGCCATTTTGAGGCATTTCTGGGAATTGTTTTGGGGTTACAGGGTCCTAAACTTTGTCACACCTCTTTGTTAGTGTTCTACACTCCAATACCTTTCCAATGGTGCGTAAAATGTTTCAATTATATCTCATATGAAAAAGTGACCTATACATATATTCCCCAAACAAATGACCATGTTTTTTGTAGAATTGGATTCTAAAAGGTATTTTTCATAGTCTAGTACTTGTGATCTACTCTCCTTCACAATAAAAGACAATATATTCTAGTATCCCACCTTCCAACATGGTCAAGATCAAGGACCTTAGAATAACATTTTGATCTAGGGTTCTCCCTAAATCAACTTAGATTTTATGGGAACAAAAATGTAAGGATAATCCAAGAAGTCTTACCCATAATAGTTGAGTGTCCTCTTCTTTCATTTTTAGATCGAATGAGTCAAACCACGATAATTAAACTAGGCCCAAACCCTGATAGAACTAGGGCCTTGCATTTATAAATGTAGCTTTATTAATAGGATTTCTAAAACAAAAAGAGAAAAATTCTCATTGAATTGATAAAATTTACACTTTACCTCATGCTACCAATTCCCAAGAAGAGCCAATCCATTCAATGAAGTTTGGGATCAAGGGTTTAGGGCCACAAAAATAACCTAGAAAAACTCTACAGACAAAATTCTTCAATCCCCCACAAGACATTCCTTTGGGAGGGTTAACTACAATGTACCTACAAATTTGATTTATCTACGCATCCTCTACCCGCAACCACTCCAAACCATACCCCCTCCCTTATTTTCTCTCCTCCTCTTCCATATTTCCTCCCATATACACATATACATGTATATATGTATACACACACACACATACATGTGTGTGTAATATATGTGTGTGTGTGTGTGTGTGTGTGTGTGTGTGTGTTGACCTTTTGTGGTTCGAATTCTAGATCATGCTCTAGTTATCTCAATCCAAGATATTCAATTAATGAACACTTTGAAATTTCCCTAGTGGGTCTTAGTGCTCCAAGTGATACACATTCGATTTGGGGCATCTCCAACACTGTAGAAATGATGGCTCAATGCAGGAAGAACCAATGTGTATGTGAAAATTGGTGGAGGTCAATGGAAGTGTGAAAGGATACAAAAGGGGGTGTAGCAGAAGCCCGGTGGTTTGTTGTATCGTTGGCTCTCTAATGGAAATTTTGGCAAGAGGCATGGGAGGAAAATATATTGGTTGGAATTCAAGAGCAAGACAAGGATGTTGTTCATATTTTTGCTCGATTAAGGAAAATGCAAGCCCTGGAACATGAGTTTAGGTCATTTGACCAGGTACTAAGAAGCAAGCATTTAAAATTGAACCTTCATCTAGAATCTATAGTTTATTTGGTGGCTCATATTGTTGGTTTCATCTAGAATCTATACTTTCTTAAGGTTCCAAATATCTTACCCTTTTCCAAAGATCTGTTTATGTATTCCGAGTCATAGGCTTCATTGACTGAGAGAATGCCTCCTCCTTTCTAGCCCCATATGGAGATGTATTTTCCAATATTGAATCAGATTGTTATATTCTTCAATTTTTCTCAAAGTGAAATAAGGATCCCTAAGGAATGAATGTTGGCCATTGTCTTGTGTCTTCCAAGTACTCCATCCCCTTGGTTTTGTAATATGATTATCCTCCCAATATTGATTTATTAGGTTTCTTTTAGGTAGTGGAAATGATCCCTAGCTTATTTGAGAGTGTTGTTCCCATTTAGTTTGTCTAGCTACTACTACCATTAGTCATCCTGGAAGAGTGAAGAATTGCCTTAATGAATTTCCCAGAAGAAATGAGCTTAAGTAGGAGTGGTTGAATTTGTGACCTCTGTGAAGTAATAGTCGAACCATAAACCTGGTAAGCTGGATATAGACATGGATCAACCATTTTCTCTTGGAAAGGAACTAACTCCCATCATTCACTTTTATGTTTCTCATACGATTTTATCATAATTGATTAAATTTGCATTCATAAATTGTGAATCATATTTCTAATACAAGAAATTATTGTAGCCTTTTATGAATTCTTGTTAACTATTTCTCTCATTCGAAGGAGTGTAGGTATAACCAAATAGGTATTTTTCAGATATTTCTTCCTTAAAAGAGGATAGTACAGTAAGACTAGAGGAAAGTGAGACATCTACTAGGTCTAAAAGAGGGAGATCAACTAGATGTCAAAAGATAAGAAGAAAATTCCATAAACGCATGTAATTTTTTTATCACTGAAGGGGAGTCATGTTCTTATGATGATGAGATCATAGGAGACATTGAGGTTCCCTTGAGGTACAAACATCTAGTAAAAAAATGGGTACCGAAGGATCTTCCTCGACTAAACATAGATTTTTGTGTGAATGAGAGGATATATCAGATTGCACCATTTTCATTACATGGTTTGGGGTTGTTTTGCATGGATGGAATAAAGGTCGGTTATGGTAGATGCAGTGAATTGATGGATTATGTCGGACCCTGTTACAATTATAAATATTGGATGCATCTGGTGAAATATACACGAAGTATGCACAGATACAGAGTGTCTGCAAATTATTTACAACTAAAAGACAATGATCAAAATAAAGGAGGGACTATGTACATTGAAGGAAGGCCAAAAACAACAGGGAATATTACAGGGTTTATAAACAGTACACAACCTGGGTCTACAAATAAGTAACCCAATTTCATATTTGAGGGGCATGAAAGTAACCGTGTTTTCGTATGTTCCATAAAATCAATAGTTGCAGAGGAAGAGTTGTTGATTAATTACAATTTGAATCGAATAGATACAACGTCGTTACTATGGGAGTGGTACATATAAAATTTTACCTAACCTTTAATTAATGAATCTAATATCTTATGTTTTCGGTATCGTTTTTCGTTTCAACAATTTTTTCTATATTTTTTATGTAGGGTGTTGATTGGGGAAACCCCTCCATGGATCATACTAGTACACCATCCCCAAAGAAACATGTATACCTCATTGTAATTGTACAAATAAAATATGAGAAATATGTTTTCTTAATATGTTTATATCATGAGTGTATTGGTTTCATTTCAATAATGTTTTCTATATTTTTGTTGCAGGGTGTAGATCAGGGCAAGTCCTCGATGGTAATTGATACAACTACACCATCTTCTATACAACATGTATAACTCATTGTGAGTGTACAAATTAAATATGAGCAATATGTTTTTTTATTATGTATATATCGTGAGTCTATTGATTTCATTTCACTAATTTTTTCTACATTTTTGTTGCAGGGCACTGATCGGAATAAGTCCCGATGGTTCATACCACACCATTAGAACAACAAGCAATAAATATTGATGTCGATATCCTCATGTGCGATGATGGCATCGCAAATTCGCTAAATTCCTTTCTGATGGTAAAGAAGAGCATCAAAAAATTAAATGCAAAACTCCTTCGTTTGTTATTCATCCAGCCGCAAATGGAGGAGAATAAAGCATATTTGATCATTTGACAAAGAGAATTTAGGGCTTCAATGTAAGATGTGGGATATTTAATAAGAAGATAAATTCATTTAGGATTATATATTTTGTACTTGTATATGTCATGATCAACTAAAATATGGTTTGTTTTTAAATGCATTCTTGGGTCCACATACTCATGTTGGTGAAGAGTCGTCACATGAGCATTTGACCCCACATGCATCTCATGTGCCATTATTGTCGACTGAATAGTCGGAAACACATATAATGGCACAACTAGGGGTAGATGTGGCCTATGCACCCTCTAGTGGCTGACCCACGCCAGATCCTGCAAAACATGGTCATGGGCTAGATGAAGATCCTGATATTGATATTGGTCAAGCTGCATTTCCTGGATCTACCCATGTCTCTAGCATGGGAACACTAGAGACAACATTTTTGGTGGACAAAAATCTCATCCCCATAAAGATAGAGAATATCCTAGGTGTTTAAAAAATGTTTTTCTTATTATATAATCTCATTGAAATGTACTTATAGAACATTATTTTTAAACTAATGATCACATGATCGTTTTGTAGGAAATGATGTTTTTTACAGTCATCTATGTGATATTACACTGGAGATATTTGGTCCCACCATCAGCACAAGGTGGGATAAAGAAAGTAAAAATTTAAAAGATGAGCTCGTTAATCACTTAGTTGGGTTGTTTGGAAATGAGACCTTCCACTGAGCGAAGGTCCTTAAGAAAGTCAGAAAACATATCAAGATTGTGAGGGACCAATACAGGACCCATATTGAGAAGAATGCTAGGTATGAGTGCCCTTCAATGATTCTAGAAATGGAGTGGAAGGCCCTGGTGGATGATGGAGGGGAGAGGACTTTAATAAAAGAAGGAAAGCTAGCACCGGGCACAGGAAGGTATTCAATACTTTCAACAATGTAATTATATGTTTATTACTCTTTATTTTTATATCAAATTTGCAACATCTAACATATTTCAAACTTTTCATAGGCTCCCAAACACATCAAAGGAAACAAGGGCATGAAAAGAAAAACATGGTCAACACAAGCTTGGTCATGGTGGTTACTCGAATTTGGCGGCATGATTTGTAAGTTTCAATAAATCAAATACTCCATTGAAATAATAAATTGCAAATAATTTTGGTTCGATTGCACTATAAAATTTAAATTCATGATCTTATGCAAAATTGCAGGTCGATTGGTTCAAGGAAGTGCCAATAGAGGAAGACTTAAGCTTGGCTTCAAGCATGGTTTTGTAGCCCTTGTTGAACATCAAGAAAAATTGGCTAGGAAAACATAGTATTCCAATACTCCATCCTCCACAAAGGTAAATAAAATCAATGAAGTTTATTTAAGATTGATTTCTTGTGAAATCCATTCATTATTATTCTTGGACATAAAATATTGAGTTTGTTTGTTTTAAGCAGGAAAGCGATGATAGACATAATGTCGATGATGTAGAAAAACCATCAGAAGATCATGTCATGCATCCTGGTAATGAATGTATTCATGTGCTACAAAAAAAGTAGTATGAATTACAATTTAAAATATTGCATTGCAAATGCATGTATTTTAATTGTAATCTTTCATGTTTCAACTCTAGAGCATGTATAGGGTCAACTTGTACAAGATGAGGCGAGACATGAAGATGAAGTACATGATATGGCCCCATGAGGTAAAGAAAATCACTCTAATGTTATTTTTTATTAATGAAAAACTTGTAATAATAATAACAAAACATATCAATTTAACATTTCTTAGTTATTGCAGCAAATCCCGACCCCTTACAACAACCTCAATGTCATGAGTACATGACTAGGTAGACAATAATAAAAGCCACAAATTCTAGAAGAACTGGAAATCAAGATGTACAAGATAATGAGTTGGTTATTCATTATGTTCAAAAGATGAAATTGAAAAAGAAGCGACTGTATTAACATTATGACAACGTTTTTTTGATAATATAAAGTAATATCATGAAGATTTATTTGCCTACAAATGAATGAATGAGTGAGTGAATGAAGGAATGCTAAATGTTTATTTATGACGAAAAACCGTAGTTGCACATAAATTCATTTATTTTAGAGTACATGCATGGGGTATGGGTAATTGAGAGTGATGTGGGGAGGGGAGGGGCCATATGAGCTTCCACCCTCACATGGTTGGCCCTATTCAATAGAGAATTTTAAACTATTCTCTAAACAAATAGAAGCTAAATAAGATAATTCACCTTATTATTATGTATTTTAGATTCTTGTAAATTTTGAAATGCATGTCTATTTTTTAAATTCTTTTTCATAAATTTAACATTTCATGGTTCGTTGATTTCTACAGGAATTCACACTACGAATTGCAACTGATCACTAGCCTATGTGGACAATGACAATGACAACTATCCCAAGGTACTTTGTGATATTTTATTGAAAGAGTAGAAATTAATGTCAATATTCGATGAAACTAATCTATGTACAAATATTCACAACTGCAACATTGACTGAAGCAAGAATTTGTAAGGAAATGTTTCTCTAATGACTTTCTTTTCCATGAATTACCTTTGGAATGGAAGTTTTCTGATAGTTTTACTTTTGATGAGGTCCTCTTTCAAGTTTATATCAATCAAACGAAGAAGGTATTTTTCCCTCATACAATGATAGTGGATCCTCATAGTGAGATCATAAACCTTTAGTAGTCTCCCTCTCCAAGCCTAAAGCTTTTGGGATTTACAGATGCATCAAACATTCTGAGGTAAATTTTGAAACAAAATCCATGTAACAGGTTGTTATGCATTGACATTTTTCTTTGATATGTTTCATGGACAATTCACATGCTAATGTGGAAGCAATACATAGGTTGTTGTTGTTTTTGATGAATACATCTTGTCTTAACAGAAAGATATTTACAAAAGATAAAATAAAGGTGGAAAGGTACATATTGTGGTATCTCATATCCTCTTCCTCAATTATACTAGATAAGATAATTTTATTGATGTCAAACAAATGACCACAAATAAAATCTAAATACGCTGAAGCATCTAGAATCTCAACATATTTAATTAGAAAAAATCCTTTAGCCAACAATTGCATACATACCTCTTCATGTTAATTACAAAAAAAGGACTGAAATGGATTGACCTCATTGGAAAAAATATATTTTCATCCTAATCTCCAGATGGTAAACAATGAAGTTACTCTAAGGTAGTGCAATATTCCTTGAAAATGAAAAAAAAAAAACACCAAATAGCAGGAGTCTCCAAAAAGGATTTATTCCCACTGCACTTTCCCCTGAAACAAAACTAAGTGTTGATCCTGATTGTGTTGCCAAAAAAAAATTTGAAAGTTCTTAGTCCTCAAACATGTGCTTCACTGTCTCTGTCTTGCGACAGACTAATAAAATTCCATCCATGAGCCCACTTTTCACCAATTTTTCCTTAGATGGAAACCCATTTTAGATAACCAACCATGCAAAGAGCCATAATTATAGCTGAGACTAATGGACCATACTCTATGCAATCTATGAATACACCTTTCCTCTAGGTCAAAGGAAGTCCAATGAGCATTGAGAATAGGGGACAAAACATGCTTCTGATGTAAGATGGAGAATTGTTTTTTTGAGTCTTATTGTTGGATGTGCTTACCAAATATCCACCCTCAACACTGCCACAAAGGACCCTGAATATCAATTTTCAATTTGCACAACTCCTTAGGAGAAATCAATGCAACAATATCTTTGGTAACAACCCTATCAAAAGAAATAATGGATTTTTATAGTGCTAATAGTGTCCAGTCCTTTTAGTTCCTGGTCTCAAAGTCCCAAAGATAATTTCCTAGTCTCAAAGTCCCAAAGATAGTGTCCTAGTCTCAAAGTCCCAAAGATACGGAAGATCAACAATGCACTGATCCTCATGTTTCCTACTCGAAATATGATGCCAATCCAAATACCAACATTAAAAACTACTCAAAAATTTCTGCTAGACTAATTTGAAAACCACGTTTTAGTCCTCCTAAATGATTTTGTAGGTGAAGGACCCAGAAATATGGAGCAATGTGCGCCATACTTTAAACACATGTTGATTTGATTGAAATATGTGGTGCAGTAGAAATCGCCAAGGGGAGGAACCCTTAAGACACCTCACCACCCACTTGGCTGCAAGGATGCTTCCTTGAGGAGAAACATCAGTAAGGTCCAGACCCCCATCATCCTTGGACATAATCCATATGTCTCAAGGAACCATTGTAAGCCCTCTCTCGACGAATCGACCATACTTATCCCATAGAAATGACATGAGAATCTTCTACAATTGTATGAGTTGAGTTTTTTTGGGGAGCCAACACAAGACATAGTAAATGTGTAAGGCATTTAAGATTTATGATACAATTTTCTAGTTACCTACTAAAGGAAGGTCTTTGAATTTACAAGAGTGGAGCTTTGTTTGAAGCTTATGGAGAAACCCTTCCCACATTGCCACAACTAAAAATCTTGTTCCAAATGGGATCTTGAGAACATGCACAATCACACCTAGAAGAATGTAGTTCCACATAGATGGAATCCAACCTAGAGGATCATTAAGACCTAGAAACCAGAAGCCAATTTTTTTCTCACCACCAACAACACCCAAAGAAACACATAAAAGGTCAAGACGACCCCTTATATCATTGACTGACCATTGATCAACACTAATTGATAGAAAAGAATTGTCTGCAAAATGATTGTTTACCATCTTTGAACAGTCAAGAAGAGAAATGCCTCTGATTTTCCCTTGCATGTTAGCTACTTCCAATAAATACCCCAGGGCATCAACAACTAACTCATAAAGAAATGGGGAAAGGGGGCAGCCTTTCTTGTTAAAATGATGAAGCACAATGTACTCTATGAGGGAACTATTTGTTGAAACAAATGTTTCATAATTTGAGAAAAGCATGTTTAACATGATGACACATCCGGAGCCAAACTTGAGGGATTGTAACATCTTTGTGAGTTCTAAAATCAAACTTAGCACAAGGTTGTAGATCTTTCTTTGCTAAAGGGTTTAGGATTGGATAGGTTCTTGGTATGTGTTTTTACAATAGGTACATTTATAGGACATATCACACTCGTACTAGTATACATATGGACAAATAACACTCATACTAGGTATCATTTGGAAGTCATACATTTCTATTTAGTATTGAATTTGTTCCTTTCATCAATTATTTGTATTTTAGCAGAATGTAATGGCTAGATTTTATGAGAATTAGACATGGAGAGAGGCATGCATGAGAAAGTTCAAATCTAATGATTGGAAGTGAAAGTATGTAGAGATGTACTCTTTATGGAAAGATCATTTAAGGTACCCTTCATGGTACCCGTTCAAGGTTGTACCAGTGCTTGCAGATACTAAAAAAACATGAGGTATATTTGGAAATTCATTTACATGCTTGCTTTTGCAGTTGATTTTCCATTCCTCATGGCTTGATCTTATTCATTTCCATTTTTATTTTTTCAGTTGGTTTTCCATTCCTCATTTCTTGATCTTATTCTTAGATAGTTAAATTATTATCTTTCAATGGTCCTATTCAAATACAATGCTTCGAGATGGAAGTAAAAAAGAAAATCTTGGGCATATAGCTAGGTGGAGTGGATTTGAGGTTTTTGTAATATGATAAGTTTTGCAACACTTTCTTAATTGATATAATATGGAATTTTTATGTGCTTCTACATAGTAATTGATCAAAAGAAAAAGTTTGCAGTTATTGATTTTCAAATCATTGTCGACTGACAGAATCCAATGATAAACTTGCATCCCTTGCAATAAGAAGATGAGCATATATTGATTGGCCCCAAAAGGGAGATATAAAATATGCATGCTATCAGCTTCATTATTCATTCCTAACCACTTAATAATATAAGTAGCATAAATGAATCGAGCAATTAAGAGAAGCAAACAACAATCTGCCCCTGGGCCAACATTTGTGGTTTTTTGTGGATAAACCTCTTGGCAAATTCATTGACTAGAATTGTAATTTCTACATATTTGAACTAAAACCATATGTCTTGGTACACATGATCACACATAAAATCACGATGGATCCCCATAGATATATCATCACCCTTTATCTTAGTAGGCTCCCTCTCCATAGTTTGCAAGATGATTTTTCACATAAGGAGGGGGTTTATGAAAGAGAAATCCAAACATTCAATGAGAAAAAATGCTCACACTTTGTTTCAATGTTCATCCAGACCAAGATATTTTCATAATGGGGAAATGAACCTAGACTACAACGTGAAGACTATCAACTTTAATTTTGAAGGTATGATAGATGACTTATTCAGTCATGGTCAATTTGAAAGTCTACTTTTTCCAAATGAATATGCACTTGGAAATGAGAAGCCTAAGCCCAACCTCTTTGATGAAAAAAGTGACCATAAGACATGCTAGTCTAATATGGTCAGTAACAATCAATCTTTTTATGGGTATGATGAGTATAATTTGTTTTTTTAACATTTCCAACCCGTCGGTTAACCAACGTGGCTATCAACCCTTCCGACGCCATTGCTTTATTTTTGATGGCCATACTTGTTGGATATCCGACGGGACCGTAGTCGGTTAAGAGATGCCAGTAACAACCAGTTTGATGGTGTTGTTGTACGTCTGACTAATATGAGGACCTATTGTTGTTGGCTATCCGATGAATTAGGGTGTTGTCTATCTGATGGGTTAGGTGTAAGATATCCATCACCTACAAGATGATGAACATGTTAAAAAATGGTGTAGAATTTTCGATGGACGAATGTCAAAAATCCTACAATGGATTTCTTTGTCGGATATTTGACTCGATGTCAACGATGATTTAAAAAAAAACCAAGACAGAGTATAGACGCCTAGTAGTCGAAAATCAGACGTCCCAGCTATCAAATTTTTGGTTCAAATGTACTTGTGGGATATTGTGGTGGTCACTTCGCTACCCGTACCACTGCCCATAATATTCTAAGGCCAGGATATTATTTTCCTAATTTGTTCACTGACACCCATCATTATGTTAGGTTCTATCAACCTTGTCATATCTTCATAGGAAAGCAACAACTCTCTACATTACCTTTGAAATCATTCATTGTTGAAGCTCATTTTCAGTAGTAGGGTTTAGAATTCATTGGTGAATTCAAGGACAAATCCAACAATGGGTATTGTTGGATTTTAACCACTACATACTATTTCACTCAATGGGTAGAGGCCATCCCGACAAAAAAGGAAACTGAGGAAGTCGTCATGAGTTTTCTCGACGATGGGATCATAATAAGGTTTGGTTTCCCTTCCAAAATCACTATCTCCAATGGTAAGTCATTTATCTCCCTTTCTTTGGCATAGTTTTTCTTCAAGTATGGGATCATCTTGTCTCACTATTCCAACTAATATCCCCGGGGAAATGGATTGGAAAAATCAAGTAATAAGAACCTCATGAATATTGTTAAGAAGATTGTGGGAGAAAACAAGAAGGTCTGGGATAGTAAGATTATGTATGATCTATGGGAAGACCTTGTCACAACAAATAATTCCATAGGAAATACCCATTTGATTTAGTATATGGATTGGAAGCAAAGATTCCAATTAATCTCTAGATTCCCACCCTCCATTTTGCACAACAATACACAACTGAAAGTGAGGCTTTACGAGGAAGAATTGACCAATTAGTGGAACTGGATGAATATAGGAGGACTACTTTGGATCAAATGGCACACAACCAAGAGAATATTAAAGGAAATTTTGATCACAAAGTGAGAGAAATGTTTTTCAAGGAAGGAGATTAGGTACTCATGTGGGATAAGAGAGGAGAGAAACCATGAATGCACAACGATTTTGATAGTTTGTGGAATGTACCCTACCAAATTGTGAGCATAGAAAATTTTGATTCATATAAACTGGAAACAATTGAAGGAAAGAAGTAAATGTTACCCGTTAGTGCAAGCCTTCTCAATCCCTACTTCCCTAATGGGACTTGACTTCTTTAGGTAACATAGATTAGGGTAGGTAGGGTAGGGTAGGAATTTTCACTCTGCATTGCATTCTATATATGTTGCATCATGCATATACATGTTTCTTTTTCATTTGTACATATGATGGACACTTTTTAGGAAATTTCATTTTTCCATTTTATAATTAATTTTTTTATATTTATCATGACATAGCTAAGGAAAATTTTTCTTTTCAAGTATGGTTTTGGATTATCTCTGATAGTTGATGGATAAAACCAACCAATAGATACTTCTAAAGTATTTTTTTGGTTGAAGTGGGCACGATATTGTAGGTCTTGGACAACCAAAGATGTTGAGGTTCTCATGTGCTCTACGATGATATCATGTCCCCATGTTGGAGCCAGATGTTACCCCCTCCTCCATGACTAGGGATAACTTATAAGGATTTGATGTCTCGAGGCCCACATGTAGCAGACATGGAGTTACAAGAGTCATATTACCAATAGAGCCCACATTAAGCAGATGAAATCCCTCCTTTTATGATTAAAAAACACCACTCATCGCTGAAATCATAGCAGCATCCACTACATCGGTTTGGTCCCCAAATGAAAACAGGTCTTGCTTCATGAGGTAAGAAGTCCAGTCTCATGGTAAGTGTCACTTTAGCATTTGAGGCATTTGAGCATTCTACAAAGAGTCCTTTCTTGATTATGGAACATTTGCTTAGAAAATATATCTTTTGCCTAATTTAAACTTGGTGGTTTTCATGGTATCCTAGTAAGTTGGTCACCCTCAGGAAAAAGGTTTCTACTGGAGGGTTTCCTTGAAGGGCCATCGTACGATTCCTAGTCATACTTACCACTTCCACACTTCTTCTCCTCTGTTTCCTCATCTTTTGGGTTTTCGGGTTCATTGAAACCAAGAGGGATTTGTACCTCATTTCATGGTAAGAAATGGTAACATCACACATCAATTCTCACCCTCTCCTGAGAGCTATGAAACACTTCTCTGAAAAAATAAAGGAATTTCAAGTGAAAATAAATTAAAAACATGCCCCGCTTGAAGGGGGATTGCATTGCGATGTTCTTTTATTTCCACTGCATATAGCACCCAATGTGTTATAACTTCAAGTGGCATTGTAGTGCTATTTTATTTACAATGCACATAGTAATCAATGTTCGGACTTAATAAAAAATTATTTCCAAGGTAGAACGTGTGGTGTATTTTATTTCTTGTTCGTGCCATATTGACTTGAACTTGGAATTGCATGGAAAAATGTAAATAAAGGGCTTGGAAAAAGGTTGCATTGCAAACGAAAGGTAACTCAAGGATGTAGCTCACCCTTTACAAAGGCACCCATAAAAGAGACAATATGAACCCTTGATATGTCAAGAACCCCAGGCCCAAGAGTCTTTCCCAAATCCACCTCATACTCATAACATGATATAGGGAGGGTCTTGTTGGGAAATATTCCTTGACTTGAGGATTGGACTACCCAATAGGGTGCCATGACACCCCTCCCATACCAAAATTTGTCAAAGTTTATAAGGTATTTGAGAATTTGTTTAATTTGAAAAGGGGGGATTTAATGCACTTATTTGGGAAGTTGTTTTATTAAATGTGGCTTACTTGGCATGATTCATATGACTTGTGGACCCTTGGAGGGGGTACTTGTTTGTCTTTGTAGGACCTTTCCCTATGGAAGTTGTTATTCATGAAGAAATTATGCCACTTGGACCTTCATAGAGGCTTGAAAACCCATAGGATGGATGCCATAACCCACATGTGTGAGACCATTGATGATGAGCATTGCACCCTTTGAGGACGTCTAGCCTCATGAGGAAGGCTTATGATGATGAACCACACATGATGTCACCTTTATATACTTGGACATGGCCTTTGGAATCCTAGGACATCACTCTCCATCCATTGATGTCGCCTTGGAGGCTAGGGTTTGATGGATGACGTGGTTCTAGAGGTGGTTTGACATGAGGAGACACATGGCATGGAAATTTTGCACATGAGAGCATGACACACGGCCTTTGGAGGCACAACGGTCTCTTATTTGAGGCTTGACTTCTCACTTTTCATCCCTACATCACTCTTGTAGGGCATGATGTCACCCTTTTTAGGGTTTTACTTTATGTATATTTCATTTTCGCATATTGTAGAGGCAAATGAAGGGGTAGACCCTCTTCTAATTTGTTGTTGACAATTGTATGTGGAAAAATTTGTTAATATGGCCTCATATAAATAGAGGACCATCTCATTTCATTTTATCATCATCACAAATCTCACTTTAGAGACATTAGATCTGAAATTTTCACTCCATTGGGTTATCTAGCTCTTCTACCTTATGTGCCTTTCTTGGAGGATTAAGTTATGGATGCTTTGTTGATTTTTGAAGAGGAATTTATGCAATTAGGGTTTTCTCTCTTGTTTTTTTGGCTAAAGTAAGTTAATTTTCTGAAATTTATCTTTATGTTGTTATGTTCATGGTGAATCTTGCTACTTTATTCTAGACATCTTTCTTGGTAAAACCCTACGAGAGGAGCATAAGTGATTCCTCCTCTCACAAGGTTATTTTTGTTTAAAATTAGTGAAATGTCCTTGCTAGGGTTAGCATCCTAAATCCCTAAAGTGATAGAACTTTAGGATTTTATCCCTAGACACTTGATTTGGTCCTAGTTGAAGTATTAAGAAGGGAGAAAAGGCTTCTAGATCACAAAAGTGCTTGCACTCTAGCAATCCTTCACCTTAAGGTTTAAACCCTAAGGCCCTAATGTGCCAACACCTTAGAGTTTAAGCCGTACCTCTTAGTATTTACTAGTTCAATCTTCAAGCATTGTTGTATTTGTTGTTATAAAGACCCCATAGCCCTCAAAGGAACTGATTTTACAACTCTCTTGTGGTGAAATTGATCAACAAACACTTTCTTCAATTCTATCAAGCTCTCTACTAACTTTATTAACACTAACACTCACTAACTTGATAGTAAACTTGTTGTTGTTGTAAACGTTATCTACAACCATCTAAATACACTTTTATTTGATGCATACACTCTTGTAAAGCTGGCTTAACTTGTTCAGAAAGTGAAACTAACAATTGGATATTGATATAGTGGATTTATGCTACATTTTCCTTGTCAGTTGTTGCATTTCTAAAGTACAAATTATTGTTGTTGTTATAATCTATTTACCATTGTTGTACTATTGTTCATTGCTGCATATTTATAACAGCCATAGAATTTTTCATTGTTTAGTGTCTTCAAGGAGTATATATTGCATGTTTGAACTTGGAAATAATCATATATTTTCTATAAAGTGTTCTTGTTCCGGGCAGGTACCCAAACAACTTCATACTCCTTCTATTTCCTCGACCTATACCTTTCTTTAGGTGATCAAGAGAGGGGGTGGTAGGCTTGGCTACAATACTTTCCACTTTGATCCCTTGAGGTCACCGAGGAAGCCTCCCCTATGATGGGCCTCCTCCATTAATAAAATGAAAGAATTTCTTACTAAGGTGACAATGTTGGGATTTTCCACAGTTATGCAAGATTTGGGGACTTGTGTTGGGGCTCTTCACAAATACAAATCTTTCGATAATACCACCAACCATCCATGAGTGTTAAATATATTCAACACTCTAATCAAGTTAAATTATTTCAGCTCTAAAATAACCTAGTGGTTGATTTTCACCTATTGGACCATGTACATGGTGTCTTTAATTGGGCACTAATGAAACAAACCCAACATATTTTCCATAAAAATTATGAACGTGTTCACCTCACTCCCACCCCTCCCAACCTTGCCAAAAAAAGGGCTTGTTTGGAGGTTGGAAATTATGTAAATTACATTGAGATATCAATCAAGAACACCTCAAACTTCTTCAGGTAGAGCTAAGATAGTGTTATTCTAATGGGGGAGGATGCAAGGCCGTCTAAATGTTTAGATGATTCTAATTTCCATCTTTTGAATTTATTTTATTTTTATAAAGATGGTCATATTAGTTTAGTTAGCATTTAACATGTTAATACATTATTTTCTTTATGACTTAGTATTATGTGCTACCATGTGGAATCAATGCATGTGAGCACCCACACTAATTATCAATGTCATATTTGTGGAATTACATAGGGATCCTTCTTCTTGAGAGCAAGCATGATATACACAAATAGTGCCAATGAAATTTAAAGGGGCGCCATGGAATATTGAGTGTTGGCCTTGTTAGCCCCTCTCACCTAGAGGTAACTAGAGGAGATCATGTCTCATGGCCTACAATGGAGACAATGATATCGAAGATGATGATGATCAACATGTCCACAGAGAGAAGCCGAAGATGGCATGATCACATGTCAATCAACAAGGCTTATTGGGAGATTGTGTTCTAGCACATTATGAGGTACATCAATCCTTGTTTCATATAAAGTTTCATATTTAATACATTCATAATTTGAGTAATGATCATAGGTTCAAGTTGGATAATGAATCATGAGCTCAGAAGTTATGGTTTTTGCCTTGTTTCACCTTGGTGGTCATCCTAGGAATCATATTCTTGTGTTTTCACTCCTGGGGAAAAGGGGTAATACTGGTGGTTCCTTGAAAGGGTAGCATACCATTCTTGATCATACGCACCACTTTTCCATCCTTGATCCTTTAATTCTCCCACCTTTTGGGTAACGTGGTTACTTGTACACCAAAAAGGAATGTACTTGATTCTCTTATGAGAAGACAGGGCTAAAGGCCCAAAGGTAGATTGTAGATGTCCAATAATAAGAAATGGGATAATGAGGAAATTTAAAACCCATAGTCCATAATTGATCTCTTACCCCTCATTAATGGAAATTTCCCCTGGTCCTAATGTGAATAAACACATTAATCAATAAAAAAGGAGTTGAATATATCTCGAATAAAAATAACAGAAGTGTTATAAAAAAATTTAAGGGGACTTGAAAATAAAATAAGCATAAAGAAAAATAAAAATAAGGGGTTTGGAATGAAAAAAACGTGGAGGAAAGGGTAACTCAATCATAAGGTGCACCCTCTACAAAGGCACTCATGGAGGTGATCCCATACACTGTCTTGCATGTTAATGACCCCATGCCTAGAAGTAAACCCCGTGACCACCTCACGTTCATTACATGTCTCTGATGGGTTCTTCGAACATGAAATATCTCTCTACTTGGGTACCGGAACACCTAATAGGTTGTTATGATGGTCCTCCCATACTCAAACTTGCCAAATTGCATATAGTATTGAGCTAATGTGAAGTTTGAAGGGGACACCCAATGATATTTTTTCATTTGGATTTTGTTTTAATAGATGTCTTAGTTTAGATTATTCTAAGGACTATTTCCCCTTGTGATTGTTGGTTTTACTTGATTCTATGGTTTTGATTGACTTGGGTATACCTAACACGGTCTTTGGAGGATGTCTCTTTGATTCCATCCAGGATGTTGGGCACTTTATGCATTACATAACACGTGTGATGCAAAGAGTTAGGTCACATGATGACTTGTCCCTCCAATGCAAGCTCTCACACCTTTGGGACCTTGGATAATGGACATATGATCCTTTACTTTGCAGATACAACAATGATGGAACATAGATGGGAAAAATTCCCACACATTGGACATTGTAACCCAGAGTTTATTAGGAATTTGATGGAGGATGTTGCACTAGCATAGGATTGGAAACTATGCAAAGACAAGATGCACCCCCATTCCACCTTGGAAACTATTCTTTTCACCTTGGAGTTGAGCATATGAATGATGATTTCATGGATTGGGACTTGCGTGCCATTTAGGAACCACTTTGATGAATTGAGGTTTTGATGAAAAGACATGAAATATGATGAGAATAGGTCGTATTCCAAAATTCATGACACCTTGGTGATGAGACATGAACTTTGGAGGCCTCTTACACCTTCTTGGAGCATGATCCCACCCACAAGTGTGGATTTGGAGGGCCTATTTTGATGTTTTAACATGATTTATTATTGTTAGAGGCTACTTGATGGGTCGAACACACTTGTATCAAGGATTCGTTGTTGTTTTATGAATTTTTGTGGAGAAAGTGCTTGGTTATCCTCATATATAAAGGCTAGCACTTCATTTTGTAAACTCATAATCACAACTCTGACATTTTATGAGATCTCTTCTCTAAAAATCATTCTCCATCTCTCTCTCTTTCTCATTGAGGATCTCTTATTTTCACTTTGGAGTGATATTGTGGATGTTTTCTCTTGTTAATGGTGGATTCTTCATGAAATAGGGTTTATTCATGCTATGCACCTTGATTAGTAAGTCTTTTCTTCATGTACATGTGATTTTCTTGGTGAATTTTGGTGAATTCTCTATTAGAGAGGTAATATTTTCATGTTGTCATTATATTCCTTGAATAATATTGAAACCCTAAGGTAGGATTAAGATAGGTTATCCCTTGTCCCGTATGGGGTGACAAGTGGCGAAGGCGTGACAACTGGCTTTGCACTCAGCCAGGGATTAAATGATGGAGGTCGTCACCATAGCACCCACATTAAGGATGCAGGACAGCCATAACAGCAGCTCTGCGATGGGAGGACTCCTCCCTCGAGCGAACATTTACGAGCTCGGCAAGTGTGATGTTAAAGGCGGTCATGGGTACTCGCAGTCTGATTATTCATTTTCTCTTGCTCCGGTCTCGGCTCTGCTCCGCGTTTGGAGGTTCTGGTGTAGTTTCGAGCTCCTTGCGCCCTGGTTCACCATCCTTTCGTGGAGCATTGATGCGAGTCCTTCTGCCTGTGCTCTCAATTGGCTTCCGCCCTCGTCCCAGCCTGTGTGTATTTCCTGGAGAGTGCTCTGCAACATGACTAGGAAGAGAGGAATGCCTCGTCGTGGCTCTGCTTGGTACGCCCACAAGGAGCAGCGACAGCGCAAAAAGCACCTCGAACGTGCTCTGGTCATGGCTACTTCACTATTGAGAAAGAAGGCTCGAGCCGAGGAGAAGGCTCTGCTCTCCACCATCGCCGATAAGGGAATTGGACACAGCAGTATGGACACAGTCAAGTGGGAGGGAGGCACTGAGGAATTGTACCCGGCTTGCATTGTAGAGGAGGACCCGAATTTGGAGGACCTGACGACAATGGAGGCGCCATACGACACAGCGAGGTCTGGCAGTGGGGAATGCAAACACAGTCTGGGTTTGGACGTCGATTTTCCTGGTTGCATTGTGGAAGAGATTCCTTGGTAGGATCTAGAAGCCGCGTTTGAGGTTGGATGTGCGAAGGGAAAGGAAGGATGGAGCGGAGGGCAAGATGACATGAAGCGAAGAACGCCCGACGACGAAGGTGGTGATCTGCATGGATTTCTCCTCCGTGAGGAGCACCTGTCCTTGGTGTTTGAGCTCTGAGGCCATATGTCTGACCTGGAGCATCGTGCCATCATTATGGGCCAATGCCTGGACATGCTTCTCGATGCTTACGCTGGCGCTCCAGCACGGCGAAAATGTCCCCTCTGTGCGCAGTCTTTCGCCATCCCAGCCGGCTCCACGTGGAAGACAAATGAAGGCGACAGGTCACCAATCACCTAGGTTTTTCATGTTCTATGGCTCTTTAGTTTTATGCTACTATTTTATGTTATCTTAGACTTTAGGCACCTGTCCTGGTTTCCTCCGGGCAGGACGGGTGCCACTAGTTTATAGCTGTTTTTGCTATGTTTCCGGCAGCATTTTGGGTGACTCAGACTCTTGACCATGTACATTCTGATACAGTTTTTTGATAATATATTATAGCAGGCTCCCCCCTTTTTTATTTAAAAAAAAAAAAAAGATAGGTTATCCCCTTCCCTTGTTGCATCTACCTTAACTTTGTTGAATCATACAAGGTCAAGATTAGGGATTTTGAGAGGAAATCCCCCTAACCTTGTCCTTGAGCTTGAAACCTAGGGTTTATGAGGGGATAAAATTTAGGGTTTAACCTATTTCCATCCAATATATTTTATAGACACTAGAGAAGGAGTGGGATGGTATCTAGCGTTTATGAGGGGGGGAAATTTAGGTTCCTAGCCTTGTGGTTTGACCTAGGCTTATGAGGGGATAATCCTAGGGTTTCCAACCTCACCTCTTGTATTTCATTTAACCTCCCTTGAAGAGTGTTTCATTGACTCCATTTTTCCCAAGGAGAGAAATGACACTACTCTCTCTTGCAAGTGATGATAAAAAATTATTTTAGTTTAATCTCTCTCTCTCTCTCTCTCTCTCTCTCTCTCTCTCTCTCTCTCTCAAATAAAATTGATATATTATGTGATTAATTGTTGATTTTTGTAGCTTTGGGCATGCATTCTCACATGACCCTAGGTGTCGGGCATGTGGGAATCATTATGGGCACCACATCACACTTTAATTTTGCTGAAAACCCACTTGGATTTGAGTGGGGGATTCATGGGTTTGGTGATGGGTTTTGTGGGCTTGTGTCAGGGATTCACACCCACAAGGAAAACCTAATTTGGTGTTGACTTGTGGAGAGGCGTCTATGGTAACCCTTAAAGATTGTATATAAAGGAGAGAGGTTGTTGTAACATTTCACATCATGTAGAGTGTGGAGACATGATGGAGCTAGAATAAGTGAGTCTGCACTTGTGTTAGGATGATTGGTGATCTCAACAAAGGGAAAGTCTGCAAGGTGGAAAATCTATCCCTGAAGAGACAATTGAAGAAGGTTGCACGTGTGGAGAGAATTTTTTGTACAATACATGGTTTGCAGGAGGATGAAGCACATATATACGCGGGTTGCAGAAGGATGAATCATGTATAGGGTATACACGATTTGCAGTAAAGCAAACATCGTATCTCCATGGGTTGCCAGTAAGTTGAATCATGTATTTGATTTTTATGGGTAGGTACAGATCCGTATAGGATGACATGTGATGCAAGCAGGTCATACAAGTAGTCTACAACAGATTCATGGGTAGAGGATATTTCTAGGGTTATTGATGGGGTTTGTGTATGGTTATTGAAGAACAAGATTGTTCTCAATTTTGGTGACTTTGGAGGACAAGGTTTTCCTTAGAGTTTTTGGTGATATTGTATTGGTTGGGAGAGATGGTTTTTCCCTCAGGATTTTTGATGATAACAAGATTGCAAAACTGAAATTGTGTCTCATATGTATTGATGATTCATCTCTGATATTTGTGTTTCCACTGCATATGTTTTCTGTCAATAATTTCAGTGTAAATTTGTTCAGTGATAATAGCTAGGGTTTTATTGTTATATCACTAGGAAGAAATTTTCAGATTTGAAATTTGTCACATAGAATTGCATGTGAAAATTGACATGGTATCATAGCTTGGGATGTGATGAGAAGGCGATCATATTTGAGGCACACCTTTGGCTACAACACTGGAGGAGTGTTTTCTTGTTATTGTCCTTGTTACAGGTAATTCATAGGTGACAAATTTGAGGGAGCTATGAGAGGGAGCTACATTGAGGTTTTTTGTTATGGGATTAATCGGTAAATGTGAACATAAACAAATCTCTCTAGATCCACCTAGATCTAGAACAAAACAAAACAAAATATGACACTTTCCCAAAGCTCTAACTATTAAGTTCACTATTTAAGAAGAGATATGTGACGTACTGTTTAAATATCACTCCCTCCTACCATTTTCATCCTAGCTCCACTCCAATGCTCCTGTGATATTGAATCTGCAAGGGAACACAAGCCAACCAAAGTGAAGGCAATACAATGAAATCAATGAGAACCTATATATGTGATCAAGGAATCATACAATAAAACAAAACAAGTTTTATGGGAAAGAAACATAGCCCTACATTATATTAAAATGGAAGTGGAGATTACAACCAAAGCCTTGATGTCGCAAGGTCCCCTTTCGATGGCCCTTTGCTCCAACACGCAGACTTTCTCCAACCTTGAATGAAGAATATCCACAATAACTTGATGAACTGAAATGAAGCTCTCAAGTATGAGCTTAAGTAGAACTCCTCATCCAATTCTTAGCCTTAGTTTCACCTTACTTTTCTTAACCTTTTCCATGAGAGATACCTATTTATATAGGGGAAAGAGAGATGGTTGAAGAGATTAGAATGATCCCACCAAATCAAATAAGCGAGTAAGATCCAAACCATTCAGATGCCACCTCATCTTCTAGAAGATCCCCTTCTAGAAATTTCGTGAAGTTTTGACTTTTCCTTGGATTTTGACATCATCGCACCCTAGCTATAGAGCAGCTTGTGGAGACATCATTGCACCCTGTATATAGTGCAGCCTACGACGACCTTTCTTAATAGAGTTTTTAAGAAGAGAAAGACAGTCACCTCCCTCATGGAAAAAGATTCTTTTTGGGAACATGAACACATGTTTGTCAATGGATCACTGGGGTGACCAAAATAATTTGTAACAGTTGTAGGTGGAAATGGGTTAGATGGTATCTATTTTGAGACATGGAGCAGACCATCTAGACAAGGAGTTATGGGCTATTGCAGCTCAGAGGTGTGGCAGGTTAGGAGTTCTAGTTGATTGGCAGAGAGCTCAGATCACAATAGTATGTTGTGTGGAATATTTCCAACAGTGTGGATGGACTTCCGGTGACTTTTCATAGTGAGTTATGATGGGTGCAGCTCATGTGCTTTGGAATGGACGAGATGGCTTAATATGTTTGGAAAGTTGATGAGATAGAGTCTTCGTTGGGCCGGAGAGTTGCACATTGTCAAGGTATGAAAATGTATGTGGTGTTTGACCCAGGAGGATGAGGAGATTTGCATAGGTCTAGAGTAGACTAGACTGAGTGTCCAACCGTAGCTTGGGATTGTTCAGAGAGAGGACACATGTTCAGTTGCAGTATGTGTATGCAAAAATAGTTTTGTGACTTGGATGATCATGATTTGGGTAAGCAATATGATTGGCTTGGAGGATTTCATGGTTATTATTCAGTGAGAGCCATCGACACATGACAGGGGCACGGGATTTGTTCGTGAGTTTCACAGTGTCTGACTCGGGTATGTGCGAGGATCTTGGTATGAGGACAAGGCAGTTAGTGCAGGGATATGGTACAATGTCGTTCCAGATGGATTCAGGGGATGTGTTGTGAGTGGAAAATGTGCTATGGGTTCTAGGAGTGTGTTCTCAGCCTCAGGGATTGAGAAGTAGGACTATACAATGTTGTTCTGGGATAGACAAGTGTTATTGGATGTTGAGTTGGTATTTCTAAGTTTTGGGAACCTTTTGTGCATGGGATATGTGCACGAGAGATGTTTCCAGGGTTTGAGATGATATGGACTAATTGTATCCAAGAGGAGAATCAGTTGATTTCCAAGGATGATATGGATGGATTGGTGTTTTTTGTTCCTAGATGATCTAGCTTCATATCAACGGTGATTCTTGGATTTAGGGAGGGAAACCTATATAGGATTAGGGGCCAACCTATGCATGTTGTGACCAATAGGAGCATAGAGATATATTAGTAGGAGAAGATAGCTCCACCAGTGGTGAGGTGGGTAGATCCACTAGTGTGAAGCAAGTAGCTCCACCTGTGGTATAGGCTCAGAGGGATCCAAAGTTCAGAGGGAGTCAACCCTCAATATCGTGTAGGGAGGAGCATACTCCTAGGATTGTGCAGAGGACAATAGACAAGGAGCATGTAGCTACATAGGTTGGGTAGACTCATAGGGATTTCAAATTTAGAGTGAGTCATTGGATTCATATGGAGTCGGGAGACTCAAAGGGAATCCCAATTTAGAGGGAGTTAGGAGGATCAAAGAGAGAGTCAATCACTCAATGGGAGCCAACTTTCAGGTCCATATGGGAGAGAGGCATATTCCAACACCATCAAGAAGATGACATGGGTTGAGATGGATAGATAGGAGGTTTAGAGGAAGGAGGATTTTAAGAGAAGGGTGTCTTCCAGGATGGGGTCATGTCAGACAATAGGAATTGCTTCAGTGACCAAGGATTCAACCAGTCGGGAGGATTGGAGAGCAGGATTTTCTTTTGTGATAGAGGGAGAATCTAATCAGGAAGATTGGAGAGCAATTGTTGTAGCAGATCTAGGATGGGAGACAAAGATACTTCTAGGTGATAATGGAGGATGGAATTCCTCCCTCGCTAAGAGGGAATGTCGATTATTTTGTAGCATCACGAGGAATTCCCACTTGTGGAGTGTGGTGAGAATATCTTCCTTGCTAAGAGGGAGTGTTGATTTGTGTAGCTTAGGGAAGGTATTCTCGCATGACCCTAGGTGTTGGGCATGTGGGAATCATCATGGGTACCACATCACACTTTTTGTTTGGTGAAAACCCCCCTTGGATTTGAGTGGGGGCTTCATGGGTTTGGTGATAGGATTTGTGGGCTTGTGTTGGGGCTTCACACCCACAAGAAAAGACTAATTTGATGTTGACTTGTGGAGGGGCTTCTATGGTGATCCCTAAGGATTGTACATAAAGGAGAGAGGTCATTGTGAAATTTCACATCATGTAAAGTGTGGAGACATGATGGAGCTAGCATAAGTGAGTCTACATGTGTGCTAGGAGGATTGGAAATATCAGTAAAGGGAAATTCTACAAGGTGGTGAATATGGCCCTGAAGAGAGAAGCAAATAAGGTCGCACATTTGGAGAGAATTTTTCATTCAATACATGGTTTGCAGGAGGAATAAATGAATATATGTGTGGGTTGCAGAAGGATGAATCGCATATAGGGTGTATGTGATTTTCAGTGGAGAAAACGCCATATGTTCGCAGGTTACCAATAAGGTGAATCGTCTATCTGATTTTTCTGGGAAGGTACAGATCCGTACAAGCTGAGGGGTGACAGAAATAGGTCATACAAGTGGTATACAACAAATTTGTGGGTAGAGGAGATTCCCAGGGATATTTCTGAGGTTTGGTTTTCTGATTTTTACGGTTATTCGAGAACAAGGATGTTCTCAGTTTTGGTGACTTTGGAGGACAAGGTTGTCCTAAGATTTTTTGGTGATATTGTATTGGCTGGGAGGGTTGTTTTTTCCATTAGGATTTCTAATGATAACAAGATTAGATGATTTAAATTGTGTCTCATATGTATTGATGATTCATCCTTGATATTTTTGTTTCAGCTGCATATGTTTTCAGTGAATAATTTTAGTGTAAAGTTGTTCAATGATAACAACTAGGGTTTTACTTTTAGATCAATAGGAAGCAATTTTAAGATCTGAAATTAGTCACATAGAGTTTCATGTGAGAATTGACACTAACTCCTAACCCAACACTTTGCATGATAATATCATTTGCTTATTGTTGTTGTAAATCATTAATTGAAACCATTAGGGCTTGGATAATTGTTGATAACTTACTTAATGTTGTGGTGAAATTTGCTTAGAAATATGATTTGATAATTGGATGTTGATTTAATCATTGAAGGATTAATTTTAATACACAATTACTATTTTTTATGATTTGATTTCTTGTTGTTGTTGCAAAATACACTTTGTTGATATACACTTGTTTACTTCTACAATTTTACAACAACAATCATTTACCTTGATAAGATAGTGTTTTAGAGGTGATCAATGATTGGTTTAACTTGGAAATCATCATATGCAATGGAATAATTCTTGTCTCACACATGAAAACCATTTACTTTGTTTAACTAATCTTATTCTTTCCACTCTCCTAAACCTAGCCTATCCCATTGAGTGACCCAGATAGGGGGCCATAGACTCACCCATAGCTTTCTATAGGATACCTTGAGGTCATAATACAAGACCCCTTTTTGTTGTACCTTCACCCAACACTAAAACAAGGGAAGTATTTGTCTAGGTGATAGTGACAACTACTTCCAATTGTTATGGAAGATTGACATCTTGCACAAGGATTTTCACAAGTACATATTCTGTGATAACATTTTTTGCATTGTTGCCACGGAGAACTGAGTCATTCTTCCTATGAAAATTTCTTGGTAAGATTATCCCAAACCCTTACTCCTATAGCTTACCTGGAAACTCCATTGAGGAAGAACATTCTTCCTTTCCCACACTTAGATGGGTCTTGTCTAGAAAGATCATCTGGTGACTCCATTGGTATAATTTAAAGGTGTCATTCTATTTTAAAGGTTTTGTATATTCTCATGATATTCTCAAGTGATGGAATCATGGCACCCTAGGATTTTCATAAAACATATCCTTCTATTGATTTTGAAAACATTCTTGGATACCCAAATGAGTTTAATATAAAATGGTTGGAAAATTATCCAAAATATGTGGATGATTGATATTTGGTGTTTACTCATGTTGTAAAGTTATTGAAATACATGTGGGAAATAGAGGTGATACATGAAGATATACTAATAAAATTATTTGTATGTTCCCTGGCAATAAAATTATGAGACCGGTTCAAGTATTGTTGCAAACCAAAGAACATATATTCTCTCACGGATCTCATTAACAAATTTCTTGAGCATTGGAGTCCAAGGTCTCAGATATATTAAGACACTCTTCAAGAGATTACAACAACCCTTAAAGAAGAAGGATTATTCTATGACCTTATTTTAGAATACCTTAAGGAAGCATATCATGCTCGAGACCAAGGCCATGAAGAAAACCCTATTGAGGATACTCATCCTCATGAAGATAATACATTGGTATTTTTCCACCAGTTGAAGGAGATGAATAATTAAGTGAGGAACACGAAATTGAAGGGGGAATTTATGAAGAGGGTTACCAAACCATTGAAGAGGACAAAGAATCACCTCATGATTCCACTAAAGAAGATGAATACTAGATTAATGGAAGAGAGCTTGAAGAAGAGATTCACAAGGAAATTTACCAAGGACATGAAGTAGAACATGAGCTACCTTATGAATCTATTGAAGAAGAACACTTTGATGAAGCACATCATGTTGATGATAAAGTCACCCAAGCTTCCATCTCTCCTTCACAAGAAGACAAAAAGGAGGCAAGTTTTACTCTTTTCCAATATTCCTATGATGCATCTTTTCATGACTTGGAAAATGAATAATTCTTGGAGGAACCCTTGGATGTAGTATATTTTTCATCAAATCAAGAACATGATGATTGTATTTATGCTTTTATATGCATTATAATATGTAGTTGTTACCCCCTATCACCTAGGGATAGCTAGAGGAGATCGTGTCTCATGGACCGTAATGAAGACAATGATGTCAACAATGATGATGATCAACATGTCCACAAAGAGTATCCCAACAACCCCCTCATATGCCTATTCCTTAATAGCATGGCTTGTCACACTCAATCAACAAGGGTTATTGGGAGATGGTGTTCTGACATGATATAAGGTACATCAGTCCTTGTTTCATATAAAGTGTCATATTTAATACATTAAGAATTTGAGTAATGATCATATGCTGAATTTAGATAATGAATCATGAGCTTAGAGGTTATGTTTTTTTTCTTATTTCACCTTGGTGGACATCCTAGGCATCCTAGTATCGTGTTGTCACTCTTAGGGAAAAGGAGTAATACTTGTGGCTCAGGTACTTTGGCACAGATGAGATGGCTTAAGATGTTTGGTAGGTTGATGAGATAGAGTCTTCATTGGGTCAAAGAGTTGCACAATGTCAAGGTATGACAATGTATGTGGTGTTTGACCCAGGAGGATTAGGACATTTGCAGAGATGAGTTGTGGAGGTATAGAGTAGACAAGACCGAGTGTCCAGCCGTTGTTATTGGATAAATCCATAGGTGCAGACACTAACTGATCTCCCTAGATCCACCTGGATCTAGAACAAAGCAAGACAGAACATGACTCTTTCCCTAGATTTTGACCATTGAATTAAATAGGAGGCAAGAACAAATAACATACCTTATTATCGCTTCCTATGGTCTTTGTTTCTCCCGCTTCGCTCTAGTTCTCTCGTGCAGCCAAGACCAAGACAACACAAACCAACCAAAGTGAAGATAGCACAATCTATTCAACAGTCAATCTATGTATATGATCAAGGAATTATACAATAAAGTGGAAATAGCTTTATGGGAAAGAGACATGCCACTGTATCATATTAATGGAAAGTAAATATTACAACCTGAGCCTTGATGCCGCAAAATTCCTTTCGATGGCCCTTTGCTCCGACACACACACTTTCTCACTCTTTGCATGAAGAAGATCAACTCCTTTGGATAAACTTGCTGGAGTCTCCAAGCTGTTGTTCAAGCTTCAGTCCTTCACACAATTCTTTCACCAATTCTCCAATGAATCTTGCTTAACC
>ML780137.1:918901-985054 GCA_009831015.1 Picea engelmannii | reverse complement strand
TTCCCTATCCAATTTGTTATTCCATAAACAATCATGTTTTTTATATACAAAATATTAGCCCATTCTACATGGGCCATGGATAGAAGAGTTGGCCTTGGTAATGGTACTTGAGCTTTATTACAATGTGCAAAATTTGTGTGGGTTCACCATAACTGAATTAACGGTGTGACATCTTCCAAAAAAATTGTTTCCATGCTCATGACCTTCTCTCTATCTATAACGTGTTAAACTTAGAACACATTGATCAACATCCCAAATTTCCATATGCCCTAATTTTCTACGTAAAAATTCGCAGCCAACTTCAATCCTATGCAAAATATAAACTTAGAACACATTGATCAACATCCCAAATTTCCACATGCCCTAATTTTCTCCGTAAAATTTCGCAGCCAACTTCAATCCTATGCAAAATATATTGCCAACCAAGCTGAAAGACATGATCTCAACTCCGAAATCTATAATTCTAAAAGCGAAAGGAGTTATATATAAACAAATTGAAGACATCAAGGCGGGGTCTCCATTAACCCTCGTGATCAAGAAAGTTTACTACTCCTCTTGGTTTCCTTCTTTATCTCCTTTCTTAATTAGTTCTTAATTAATTTTCTTAATATGGTGTTTTCCTTTCCTTCTAAACTCCATGTAATATAAGTTGGCTTGATTTATTGATTTCCTTTACTTTACCTTTTTTTTTTTTTAAATTAGGTCTCTTTGCAGTGTTTACTTCTTTTATTATTATTGGTTTTCCTTTAAAAAAAAAAATCGATATCATTTACTTGTTCATCTTTCAATAAGTTAACATAGACTTATAAGTTAAAACTATTTAATCTAGTGGCATGGTGGTGGATTGACAAAGTGAGAGATAGAGTACGAGGAGGAACGATTACTGGATTATTCCACAAACTCCTATAAAGGAAAGGGAATATTTTTCTCATTAGGAAATCATTGACCTACTCGCAAGGTGAGTGAGATCTGTACCATGGGGAGATCATATCCAAGGACAATGACTTTAGAAAAGTGGAAAAAATTAGATGGAAAAGTTTTCAAAGGAGGATCCTCCCAGATTGTCCAGTCTAATGAAGATGATGTTTAGAGTACAACACACTTAATGTGTAACATACCAATAACACCAAGGGAGGAAATGACAAGGAGGTAAGGTGCAATGATCTTGTAAAATACTATCATGTCACCTCGTCAAATAGTCCTACTACTATAACTGCTAAACTTGACCTGGATATGGTTGAAGCAAGGATGGATTCATTGTATACTAAGGATATATCCAATAACTCAAGATTAGAGAAATCCCTAAGGGGAGCAAGGTTTATAGGTAATATTCTAGAATTAGAAGTGTTCAAGGAAAATAAATGATTGTTAGGGAAGAAATTGGAAATTCCCCATGATAGCATGGTGAAGAAGAGTAGGACTCGGATGCGTAAAGTAGAGAAACAATATGGTGGAATGGTGGTAGGGGAAGATGTAATTCTTGATTAGGTGATGGCGTTTAATGTTAAATCCTTTACAGGGAAATTATAGGGGAGGAAAATTTCAGATTTAACCCAATACTACTGGATTCAAAAAGTATGGTGCCCAATTCTAGGTTATTCCCTAAAATACCCCCTAATGGCAAGAGGATGGCTAGGGTTCATTTTCAAAATAGAAGAATATGTACGAAAAATTTTAAGAGGTCATTGATATTGGGGATCAATGGTCCTATCATTGCATAAGTGGTTTCTTTGTTTTGATCCAATGATGGAAGCTTCTATAAAGTAGTTGATACAGGTTAAGTTACCAAGACTTCCCATATAGCTCTAAACTGATAAGATACCAAGGATATTGGATATAGTACGGGAAGGACAATTGACATTGATGATTCATATAAAAAGGGTCTTTAAAGGACTATAGGATGCATAATACTTAGATTAAAAGAAAGGATTTCATAAAGTATTTAGATTGTAGTAGGGAAGACAATTCATTAGAAAACTATGGACTATGTCAAAATCCCATTTAGATGTGCAAGGTGCCATGTATATGGGAATTTTTGAAGGACTACATGTAGTAATTCATCCTAAAAGTATGGAAACAAAATATTGTTCAAGGGGACTTTTGTGGGTTTGATCTAGGGAAATCAACTTCAAGTGGAATGGAAGAAAAACAGAACTCCCTAAAAGCATATGACCCAAAAAAAAAACAAAGTGTCTCCCAATAAAGAAATAGAATTGAACAAATTAGAGTCTATTGTGGAGTCACAAGGAATATATGGCTAAAATATTCAAGTCTCAACTACGTAGACTCTCAAAGATCAATGCAACAAATCAAAAGGATCAAAGGCAATGCAGTTAGAGAAAGAAATTCCAACAAGCAAGGAAAATTTTGGTAAGTCAATTCCTCATAATTTTGAATATACCATTCTTTCAAAAAATAACAGTTTTGATTTCAAGGACAAGGAGATATGGCCCACCCCTGTAAAGTCAGAAAATAATTAGGGGGATTAAAGGATAATGAAAGTAAAACATACTTAAATAGGGGGTTGGGAATCCCTACAATTCCTAGAGGGAAAGATAATGATCCCTCAACACTCCAAGAGGGTAAATATACCTATGTGGGATTTCTAATCCGGAATATATTTGCAGAACGAAATGAATACAGATTATTATCAAAATATGCTTAACGCGGAATAACATATATACAATAAAATTGGTTTCTATTCAATAAGGAAATAAGATGAAACTGTAAAATGCAGCGGAAACAAGCATTCTAGAATGGTGGCGGCTTATCTCTGAGAAGATATGTGACAGATGCGCTCATTCGCAAGAAGATGATGACAATGAGGCTCTGAATGCCCTTTTACAATAAACATGAATGTCAAAAACCCTAGACATCCAAAAAACCTAACCCTAGGAGATGAAGCGCCAAAAGTCATGTGGGCCCCGTTTGGGTAAGTTAGTACATCAACTTCTCGAGGTCGTAACTTTTGCATACAATCTTTGTTTTAGGCGCACGATAGCGCGTTGGAAAGGTCTATCTGAGGAATACACATTTTGTTGCAATTTATCAAAAACCATTCTAGTTGTGGTGAGCCCTAAAAAACGTTGTTTAGGGCCTCAAAACAGCCCCGCAAGTCAGGGACCCAAAAACTAGGGAAAAACTGCCAAAATGAGCCAGTTAGAATAGGTGGGAGGCCATCGACATCCATCTGGATCAATTTCTTAATATTTTTATTATTTCATCACATTCAGTATCATAGGATCCTTTTATTAATCATACCAAACATAGAGACCAACTCAAGTCTATGAAGGGAGATAATTCTACTAGGGAAGAGGGTGTTGAAGGGGGACTAGGCTTCGAGCTTGTACGAGATATTTCTTCATCATTTTCTATGGAAAATATTTTCTCCAACATACATAAGAAGCTTTGAAATAAATCTAATAGGGGAATCAAAAGTCAATTAAAAGGGTCCTTAAAGCAATGCATGCCCCTGCTAGGGTGAAACATTGATTATCTTAACCCTGAATACAAGAGGGTTGGGTAGTCATTTTAAAATAGTAACCCTAGCAAGATTGGTGAAATTACATAAACTCGATGTGATCTTAATACAAGAAATAATGGGAGAGGGGCATAAGATGATAGGCTTTTAGAAAAAATAATTGAGTGGAAAATTTAAACTATAGATGTAGTAGGAAATTCAGAGGGGATTCTAACTGGGTGGAAAATTCTATATCCTTACTAAACTCATATTTCCTTGTATCAAGTATATGGGAAAAAAATAGTATGAGAGCTAGGGAAAAAAATCTATGTGCTAAAATGTTATGGTCCATATGAAAAAAGGAAAACCTTTTGGGAGGAATTTTTTTCTCTGGATGGTATAAAGAATGAGGTGGTGATTATAGGGGGAGATTTAAATTTTACCCTAAAAAGATCAAAGGTGTGGGAAAGATCGGCAAGAGTGGATAGTGTAACATACCCAATCCCCTCTGTTCCTAATTGAGGATACACGGTACTAAATTTTTGTCTTCACCAATTCACCAATTAGCTCTGATACCACTTTTCATGTATCTGTTAGTTAAATCATCAAAGAATATTCTAAGAATACATTATTATTTTTTTATATAAAAAACAAAATGTTGGCTTGTTTTGATTCCTATCATGTGTTGAATCATATGTCTTGTTTATGAAAGTGACTTCCAATATTTTTAAAACTATGTAGTGACATTCAATGGTAGAATCACATGAATCAACCTTCTGCATTCATAACCAATCCTCCCTTACATTAACCAATCATAACTCTGCCAAATATTTAATTACTAGATCGTTATAGTCAAATGAATTCCTAGATACATATAATTCTTAGGTTTTCCATAAATGTTATCTACAACCACACAAATGTATTCCCATATTGAAATCTTCATTGCGAACTATAAGAATTTAGAGATGCTCACCCAATTATTAAAACCACAATTTCTTAATGATCAAAGATAGTACTTCAATCATAATATCCATTCATGAGAGATATTGTGACAAAACTCATTCTATCCATTAATCATAACAATACAATCTTGGATATCATTCCCACAAGTGCTGAAAAATATGATTATACCTTTTTTTTATCTACGTGATATTTCAAAATAAGATCTATGCACAAAGGCTACATTTATACAAACACTTTGTAGACATATATTTTACAACAACAATTGACACATTTCTACAAATGCTTTACAGGCATACATTTTATTTCATCCAATGACACCTTTCTACAAACATTTTGTAGGTATACATTTTATTTCAACCATTTGCACCTTTCTACAAACACTTTGCATGCATACATTTTATTTTATCCATTGACACCTTTCTACAAACACTTTGCAGGAATACATTTTATTTAAACCATTGACACATTTCTACAAACATTTCATACAATCCAATGCATGAATAGTAATCAACAAAGATTATTCCTTGATACACTCAAGAAGTACAAAAAATCTTCAAAAGTGTTTCTTTAACAATGCATAACCCTTAAATCACACGTGAAGTTCAAAAGGATATCAATATGATTATTTTATCAAAGATTACTCATTTTAAACACCCAAGAGACACACAAGAAACACATAGAAAGTTTCCAAAACTCAAAGATAAAACACTTCAAAAGTTTATAAAACTCAGATAAAATGCATGAATAGTAATCAACAAAGATTATTCCTTGATACACTCAAGAAGTACAAAAAATCTTCAAAAGTGTTTCTTTAACAATGCATAACCCTTAAATCACACGTGAAGTTCAAAAGGATATCAATATGATTATTTTATCAAAGATTACTCATTTTAAACACCCAAGAGACACACAAGAAACACATAGAAAGTTTCCAAAACTCAAAGATAAAACACTTCTTGATGTCTTCATCCTCCATGTAAATTTTGTAATAAAATATACATGTATATATACATCAGAAGTTTTGAACAAAGATGATAGACTTATCTGTTAAATGTTGCAGACCAACCAACTGATTGAGGTAGAGTGATTTTCCACCGAATTGTAGGGCTTTGTTTCACTTGGACGTTTTACAATAGGCCACCCCTAACCAAGCTATGATACCACCAAGTCGAAGAGGAAGTACAATAACAATTAAGGGAAAATATTTATCTCAGGGAAGAGAGTTTCTTAACCAAGTAGGGTAGTTTCATTGGAGAAAGTGTTATCACATGAAGTTGTCATGGGCCATATGTAGTTTTTGCAGGCCGGCCAAGTCCTTTGTTTGCACAAGGAAAAACCATGAGTGAAATGCAGCATTAAGAGCAATCCATTTCGAGCTTGAAATACAAGAAAACAGACATGCTCTATTTTCAACAACGAAGATCCCATGTGCAGCTCGGATCAACGTCTCTCGGGGATTCGGAGTTTCAAAGTCGCGCAAGGATTAACGACTAGACAGAATCCCCGAAGTGTTGAAGTCAACCGGGAGAAAGTGACTTCGGGATATTTCCATCCAAGCATCCTGAAGTCCCGAAGTAACGTCAGGCTGACACGTCGCTTCGGGCCCTACCACTCCACGAGTGTTTTTTTTTCAACTCAACACATGGCGCTCATCCATCAGTGATTGTGATATCGTATAGCGTCAGGCATCCACATCACTCCAAACCCATACCACTCCGGGAATTTTTCATGCTTCAACAATCCAAAACTCATGAAGCCCGAAGTGTTGAAGTGCTGAAGACACTTGGAACTCATCCGTCAGGACTAGTGGTGCTCATCTGTGGAGACAAGTGGCTTCCATATACCTCTGACATGTGGCACTCATTCTAGGTCATTTGGTTGCATCATTCACCCATTTCCATGTGACACATGTCACCCTTCTTTTCATGACATGTCAGCATAGTGACGTCAGTCCACCACGTCAGATTCGGGAGATCATCCTCCGGGAGGTATTCCTTCTCAACATTCAAAGCTCCCAAGCGCCAAAATTGGCTCCATCTCTAAACATGGTTAAAATGATTCAGGAGTTGGCATGAGGATATATTTTAGCAGGGGCACTAAAATAGCAGGGTTGCCCAGATTGCAGATTGCAACAGATCGACGACCGCACTTCATTGCAGGGATGGAACGTGCTCGAACGTTAAAATTCTAGAGAGGTCCCACAATCGAAACCATGGTATAGTGAAAGAGGTATGTGGAATTTGGTGGTGGATTGCGGGGGTCAAAGCGGTGTGGATCCAAACCTCCCTTGGCAACTTCCGCAATCGAGTGCTTATATGGGGGTCCAATCCGAGATCGACGTGTGGCAAGATAAACTAGGCATTAATCCAAATCATCAGAGGAATGTCACTAGGAGAATCATAATGTTAACAGACCGCAACCAGTCTATCACTAGAGGAAAGAGAACAATCAAATACCCCCCTTAAATGGAAGCATGGAGGGTATGGCCGAGGAGATAGAAAATTGTTAGCTCGAATCAGTTAATGAAAGAAGGATTGGTGGTTGAATAATCAACTGCCCCCCTTAAATGTAAGCATGGAGGGTCTGTTCGAGGAGACAGAAAGTTGTCAGCCCGAAGTACCACGGAGGGAATTTTTTCCTGCAGACCCAGATTGACCCGAGTGTCCTTCTGACAAAAGGAACAGGACAAACAAGAGAAGACACCAGCTACTATCTCAATTATAAATACATCATATAAACGATATGAAAGGAGCGGATGGTTGAGCAGAGCTCCCTTTGGTAATATTTTGACTAAGCAGAGTTGTTCTTTGGTTATGTATGGGACTTGAGACATTTTTGTTAATAGAAGTCAGTTTCCTTTCATCATCTTGTTTCCTCTTACTCTAAAATGCTCATGATTTGATGATCCATATGAGATGTTGTGGTTGTGTTATAATGGATGTTTGATTATAATGTTTCTATGAATGTTTTTCAGTGTTTTAAACTTTAGTTTCAATAGGTTCGTGTGATTGGGTTTTTCTTTTCCTGACTGCTTGAAGGCCTAATGCTTATAGAAGACCTATCCACCCTCCTCACTAATTCTTCCTTCTATTCACCTTTATCCTTAAACCACTCACTAAAGTTAATCAAAACCTCATTTGTTTATGCATGCTAGCCCGGATTTGTGTGTTAAAACATTCTTATGTTGAGATTTGTCCATTTGACCTTTCATCATTAATTTACATTTAAAAACCTTTTTGTTGGGTACTGGGCTTATCCTATTGGAATATGAGGGTGACTCTCAGTGCTAACAAAAAGGAAATGAAAATGAAAAATAAAATAAAAATTATGCAAAGAAAAGAAAGAGAGTAAATATTATGTGGGAAATGGAGAAGATAGAGGGAAGTGAAGTTAGAAAGTTTCATGAAATAGTTGAAATGGGAATCTCTCATTTCAAGTATATTTACATATATCTAGATAGAGCTAACATTGCAAAAATTATGAAGATAACTATTTCCTTTCCAAGATTTGTGACTAAATACGCGAATCAAATGTTGATTGAAGAAGTCTTGAAAGAGGACTTAAAATCATTTTTAGTATATTTCATAGGGGACAAAATTCCAAGCCCAAATGGTTGGCCAGTAGGGTGCTTCACTGAGTCCTACGACTTATTGGAAGATGATCTAATTAGGGTAATTGAAGAGGTAATGAGTATAAGGAAATTATCTCTAGCAATTTTCAATTCTACTTTTCAACGCTCATTCTAAAAAAGAATAAGCCATAAAAAAATTATGAGTTCATGTCGATATCCTTTATCCAAGAAAAAAATTATTTTTATTTGAGATAAACAAAAGTACAATACTTAAGTTCTCTAGACACAGTTTAGAATGGATCATCCATACATGGATCTCTTTGAAATATTTCCCTATAGTTGTACATGCAAAAAAATCCACAACTTTCATAATATCAAGTGTATGATCTATAAAGTAAACAAAACATAGACTTAATAGTCACTAGTACTGTTGTATTACAAGTTCAAAAGAAGTTTAGAAATTGTTTAATCAAAATTGATGGATGGCCACTATATGGCCATCTTGTACTTCTTCCAAAGAACCATAAAGAACATGTAGTTGAAGTCTTTCCTTTGAGAGATGATCTGCACTCTTGTCATGCTCCCTATAAACATGAGTTTAGTTGATCCAAATAAACAAATTAGATATTTCCTTCAATTGCAAAGTTAGAGGAAGAAGAGACCTATTTTGTACTTGAAGGTTTTCTTTCATCTAGTTAATGACCATAGATGTCTCACCCATGACCTAAATTTTATTAATCCCTCTATCTAAAGAATATTTTAGTAAATAGCATAAGGCCTTGAATTCCCCTTGGTTGGTTGTTTCTCTTCCTATACTACCTTTGACCTGAACTCTGTGTGTCTCTGTAAAATATAGAATGAATCCAATCCCACTAATAGCATAGGTTCCTTGACAATCCCCATAAAAAAAAAAACCAAATGAATGACTTATCCACCTGTATTTCCGAAAGAATATATATGGTTTGACCTTGGGATTAACCTTGTAATATGAAAATAAAGCATTGAATTTTTAGATATTTTACCACCACCATTTGTCATCTCTTGGTCCTAGTCCAAAAAGAAATGAGTATCTAATACCAAGGGTATAATTTCCTCCTACTCCATTCAGCGCCCATATTAGTTCATCTAAAGAATTGTTCAATCTTGTACATGCCACATGTTGATATCCTTATGTAATTGTATATACGAAATTATGGCAAATATCTTTGCAGTAAGAGTGAATAAAAAAAATTCAAAGGTTATTTCTCAAGATTAGTTTTTTTTTTGGTTGGAAGACAAATACATTATGTGGAGTAGCACAAGAAGGTTTACATTCTATAAAAATTAAGAAAATTTCAGCTATGGTTATGAAACTCGATCTATCAAAATCATATGATAGAGCAAATTGGCTCTATATTAGGTTGATGCTTCTCCATGTGGGATTTAATCTTCCTGTAATACCCCCAGGATGAACCCCGTTGTAAATACAATGTAATTGTACATATAGGCTAGTGTGCCAGGATGCTTGGAGGTTAGATTTCCTTTGTATATATGCATTTTGAGGCCAAAGTGCCTATATGATTATTAGGTTGGTGAGCCAGAAGTTGAAAGGCCAACAAACCTATTTTTGTAAATGTAATAACACTCAGTTTTTAATGAAAACACATCATTGATGAAGACCAGCCATGTAAAAGAGTATGGGGGGATAAAATCTACTAGAATGGGAAAAGGGGGCTAAGAGTCTAGAAAAAGGGGCTAAGCTAAGGGGGCTTAAGACAAAAAGGAATATTTTAACAATATTCCTAAAGTTAAAGTCAAAAGTAGGGGATAATGCATTTTATCCTAAGTCCCTATGAGGATATGTATCACCATGTGAGGGAACTCATGTGTGTCTCATGTAGTTCCCAACATGACAAGTGTCAAGTTGGGAACATGAACATAATTTTTTAGGACTACAGTTCATTATTCCATTAGGGGATCATGAAGGAAATAAAATCACCTCCTTGCTATTGAGAGGGACTTTTCATGCTACCATTATTGTACTTGTACCTATACGAAGTAGAGAATTGGAATGGGATTGAAGAGGTGGGTTGTCAGGACCGTAGGATATTGAAGAAGCAGGTTGTCATGCCTTTGAGCATTCTCTCTAGGTGAGAGAATTGCAAGTAATTGATTTCCCAAGGTGCCAAGCTACAACTATAAGGCTCTGAGACTTCCTATTCGGCATGTTATTGAAGCCCTGGAAGGGAAGTGGGGCAGTTGAAGGATTGTTGAGAAGAGAAGGGGCACACTTCCTAGGGTGGGACAATCATGTGGGGAATGAGAGACTGTAAGCTATTAGTTTGAGTTGGCACCTGAGTCTAAGTTTTATGTTGTCTAAGAGGATTTTCCTTACTCGGGTGGATTTTATCCCTAGCTCGGGGGTGACCCATTACCGAAAGTTTATGAATAGTGCAGTCTAAGGCTGGGAGGAGTGTGGAAGGTCTGTACGTAGTCGATGTTCCTTTTATCAAAGATAAGTGTCTATTTTGTGCAAATTTATGTGTTGTGTTAATATTTATGCATTTGTTCTCATGGGTATTTCCTGTATATGTTGTATATGCATATAGTTGTTGTTATCCTACATTAATATGAGCATTTGCAGAAGTATATCAGTTACTTAAATGCTATAAGAGTTCAGAAATTTTTGTGTGTCATTTCCCAATAGGAGTTTGGGGATGCTACAATGTGGTATCAGAGCTGTAATTGGGAGAGTTTTGTGTGGCATGGCCCAACCTGGGTGGATGGGAATGTTACAATGTGGTATCGGAGCTGTAATTGGGAGAGTTTTGTGTGGCATATCCTAGCCTGGGTGGTTGGGAACGTTACAATTTGGTATCAGATCCCAATTTTCAACATTGAGCCTACATGGGCCATTTATTAGAATGCATAAGAGAAATCGCAGATGATACGGATTTTATGAGAAGAATGAAATGAATACATATTATTATTATTATTATTAACACATAGACACAAGGAACAATAACAGAGATGCAGTAAAACCGACTTCTATTCAATAAAGAAATATGTTGAAATTGTAAAATGCAGACTGAAAACAAGCTTGCTAGAATGGTGGTGGCTTATCTCTTATCAGAAGAGATGTGACGATTGTGCTCATTCGCAAGAATATGATTACAATGAGGCTCTGAAAGAATTTTCACACTAAACATGAATTCCAAAACTATAGACATCCAAAAACCTAACCCTAGGAGATGAAGCACCAAAAGTCATGTGGGCCCTGTTGGGGTAAGTTAGTACATCAACTTCTCGGGGTCATAAATTTTGTATACGATCTTCGTTTTAGGCGCACGATATCATATTGGAAAGTTCTATCCGACGAATACACATTATGTCATCAAAATTTGACTTTGTATTTATTTTGGTTGTGGTTATCCCTAAAAAAGTTTTTTAGGGCCTAAAAACGACCCCGGAAGTTCAGGACCCGAAAACTAGGAAACACTTGCCAAGATGAGCCAGTTGGAATAGGTGGGTGGCCACCAATATCCACCTAGATCAATCCTCCCCCCTTATGAAGAAATGGTATCCATTGCATTGATTTCCCCTAGTAGATGAGGAAATTTATTTTGAATTTGGCTCCAGGCGAGCCACTTTCCTTGGTGTAGGAGTTGCCCTGCTTTGGCAACCCAATAAAGATGGATCCTCTGTTGGCGAGTGCCCTTGACCTATGTATCCACGATATGATTAGTGGATGCATGTTGCATGCAATCAGGGTTGATCTATGTTGGTTCCAATCGTTCTGCTATCTCTTAGTTGTCCAATAATGGTGGAAAACATGGCCGAAGGAGATCCACATTGAACATTGGGTGAAAGCCAAGGAAGGCGGCAATGTTGAGCTCAAAATAATTGTTTCCCATAACCTTGGTGATGGTGTAAGGTCCATAACAGAGTGGATGAAGCTTCTGATGGGGCCCTACAAGGCATTCTTTCTACAAGTGCAACCAAACTTTGTCGCCCACCTGAAACTTGTGTGGCACCCGATGTTGATCATGGTGTTGCTTGTACGTGGCATTGGACTTCTGTAAAATATCATGAACCTGTTTTTGGATGTGTTGGATCCACTCAATGAACCAGGTGCCTTTTTTAGCTTCATTTGAATCATTGTACGATTCTACATGGGTGGCCACAAGGGGTAGTGCAACATCCATGGGACCCAATGGTTGAAATCCCAACCCCACCTAAAAGGGGTTGTGGTCAGTTGAACTATGTATGGATTTGTTGTAGCTATGTTGAACATAGGGAAGACTCTCATCCCATGTGTGGGGGTGCTTGGAATTGTACATGTACATAATATGCATGATCATCCAGTTGACGACCTTAGTTTGGCCATCTGTATGGGGGTGGAAAGAAATGGATTTGGTGAGCTTGGTGTCCAACAGTGACCAGAGGCTCGACCAGAATGTGTTGAGGAATCGATTTTCCTGATCTGAGATAATGGTTTGTGGGATCTCAAAATGTACCCACACTCATTCAAAGAAGAGCTTGGCAGTGGCCTCTACTGTGATGCTCTTCTTGCAAGTGGCCATAATCGCCATCTTGGAGAAGCGATCAACAACCACAAAACACAGTCATTTCTTTGCTTTGTGGACAGAAGGCTTGACATGTAGTCCATTGATATGGATTCCTAGAACCTATGAGGAGTAGGTAGAGGGGTGTACATACCTTGTTTCTTAGTGGTCGGTTTGGAAATAACGTGGGAAGTACAAGACTTGATATACTTGTTGACATCCTATCAAAATTTCAACCAATAGAAATGGTGTTTCAATACTACCACTATCTTCTCTACGTTGAAGTGTCATGCCACCCAAATGTAGTGGGATTCCCAGATCAGCTTCGATCACTCGCTTGATGGAACAAAGAGATGGCCTAGATGGCACAACAACCCATCCTAAAGATGGAAATTAGTGACAATTGTGTTTGCGCCCAACATCTGGTAGGTCGAGGCGAAGTCAGGATCTTTCTCATAGATGTGGGGCCATCCGGAGCTCTTGTGGTTGCAAGAGTCTAACACTGTGGTGAGTGTTGTGATTGGAGGTCGGCTAAGGAAATCAACGACCCGATTGGTATTTCATGTCTTATACTTGATTTTGAGGTGGAACCACTGCAAGTATGTGGACCACTTTTTATGCCAATCATTCTACAATTTTCCTTGTGTCTACATGAACTGCAACGACTTATGATCAGTGTGGATGACTATCTCCTTCACAAGAATGTAATGCCTCCACTGGTGGCAGCCTTTCACAATGGATTACATGTATTTGTCATAATTAGGTTACTTACGGATGACATCTGATAGCGTCTCGCTATGATATGCCACAGGATGGTCGTGTTGAGTGATAACTGCGCCCACAACATGTCATACAATTGGCTTAGGTTGATGGAAAATTGGTATGGATTTTTGGTTTTCATTGATTTCAACCATTAGAGAGTGATATTGTAGATTGATGTCAACCCCTAGTGATTGATGTCAACCCTTGGAGAAAGTCCAGTAGAGAATTTTGGTAGCACAAAGGTTTGGGTAATGGACCCAAGTTTGTTTGATGTATAACAGTATGAGTTTTAATATATTGAATGTAATACTATTCTATATGGATAGTACATGTCATGCCATTTCTGATGGTATGTGGAACTTCACATAACTCCTCATGATTAGAGAGTTATGGCCATGTGAAGTTGGAGAACCCAGGTTTGGGTAATGGACCCAAGTTTGTTTGATGGATAATGGTACGAGTTTTGATATATTTGTAGGAAATACTATTCTAGATGGATAGTACATGTCATTCAATTTCCAGTGGTATGTGGAACGTCACATAAATTCTCACAGTTAGAGAGTTATGGCTATGTAAAGTTGGAGAACCCTCATGAGTCATCTAGAAGCCCCAAAAGGTCAAAGTAGGCAAAGTGGTTTAAGATATTTTAGAAGGTAAATAATAAAGTGAAGTGATGAGTATACTATAATTCAAAGTGAATACAAAATAATTTTTTTAAATAATAAATTTAATGGAGAAATTACTAAGTGGACAAGTGGTTAGAAGTGGGTTAGCCCTAAAATAAGGAAAGTGGCTTAAGATGGTTAGAAGGTAACCCCTTGAGGTAAAGTGAAGTGATGAGTGTACTATAAGTCAAAGTGGATACAAAATAAATTATTTAAATAATAAATTTAATGGATAAATTACTAATTGGACAAGTGGTTAGAAGTTGGTTAACCCTAAATAAGGAAAGTGGGTTAAGATGGTTAAAAGGTAACCACTTGAGGAAGCTACATGAAAGTATAAATAAGAGGAAAGGCTCACTCATTTTAAAAACACTTGAGCATATTGAATATCTATAGGTGACTGAGGTAACCAAAAGATATCTAATCTGAATTTCAGAGGGAAGGTGAAGTAAAGAAGGCCGAAATTCAAGGGAGGATAAATTATTTTGATGATGCTTTCTAAGGTATGGTATTTACAGGTCATCTCACCATATTCGCAATAACATTTTTTCTAGAATGATTCAGACCATTAAATTGGGAGGCGATTGAGGAACCATATCCATGTAGTTGTGGTAAAAATTTCAACTTGTGGGTTGTTGTAGTTTTGGAGTTACACTCCGTGGAAAATAGGGTTTGTGGCTAGTCCCGAAACTAGTCTAAAACAGGTGTTTCGGGTAAAAATGTCATAAATTTTTCATAAAATATCCAAATTCAGTAAGACCAAATGTGTTGGTTAGAGTATAGTATGTAGTATTCTGTGTACAATTTCCAGATCCATACAAAAAATATTTCATGCAGGGAATTCTCTATAAGTTATCTCTATAGAATAAGCCAGAATTCAACAAGGTATGCCATTTTTGCTATAACTCATTTTGTGAGTTGTTCCAAGTAGTGAAGTCTGGAGGAATTGCATAAAGACACTGAAGAACATTGTGTATCATTTTCATATATTTATTCATTACAGGTATATAGTTATGATTATTGCAAGTTAGGGTTGTTGACTAATCCAAAACTAGTCATGTGAGACTAAAGTAAAGTTTGATGAAGATGATAGTCTCTTGTTGTTAAAGTTAAGGAAGGTTTGCAGGTATGTGATCATATACACCGGGTCTATTATAGAGTTACAAATAAGATTTGGATGATGAAATTGATGAGGGATTTTGGTTGAGGTATGTATTGGGTACATGGTTGAGACAAGTAGTTGATGAGTTGGCACATACATGAGGTTTATAGTTGATGATGTTGGTACATCTTGATGAGTCATAGTTGATGAGTAGTTGATACATGATTGGTACATAATTGGTACATGGTTGGAGGCACTTATTTTTATTATTTTTGACACATGGTTTATGGACGATGTAGCATACTAGTATTGGTATATTATTAGAAGCACATATTGATCTTGGTGATGATTATGAGTTGTTGTGTTATGCTTGGTTGATGCACATCTTTGAGAGTTGTCTTGGTGATTGATCTTGGTGATTAGATCTGTTTTGGTTGATAATATTGATGAGACAGGTTGTTGTGATAGGGTTTTTGGATAGGTTGTTGTGACAGGTTATTCATACAGGTTTGGTGCATGGTCGATGAACTCGTTCATGGTACAGGTTGAGGTACAAGTTAGTGCATGGTTGATGCACTTGTTTATGGTACAGTTTTATTACAGGTTGTTTAGTACAGGTTGGTGTATGGTTGATGTACTTGTTTATGGTACATGTTGATTACAGGTTGTTTCGTACAGGTTGGTGTATGGTTGATGAACTTTTTTATGGTACAAGTTGATTACAGGTTGAGGTACAAGTTGATGCATGGTTGATACATGGTTCAGGTTATTGGTACAAGTTGTTTGGTGCAGGTTTATCGGTACACGTTTACAACATTACATCTCACAGTGATAGTGGTTTCATCATTCTACTTATACGTCAGGGTGGTTGGACGTGGAAAGGACAGGTGCTTGTAGCCACCTTCGGGTTGTAGCTAGAGAACATAGGGGTTTGTAGCCTGCTTCTGGTTCTAGATAGAGAATTGGGGAGTTGGAGCTTCCCTCGGGTTGTATCCTGAGAAACTAGGGGGTTGGAGCCTCCTTCCAGTTGCCGCTGGAAAACAAAGGAAGTTGGTGCTTCTAATGAATATAATTCTTAAATACATATAAGAAAAATCATTTCGTGGTTTTCTTCCACTTTGGGTTTCCACGTAAAACACTCGTGTATTGTGTATGTGTGTGATTTTTCATTTGTTCATTGTTTATTTACTCTGCAACTATTGGATGATAATGCTACATCGATATAACACTTGCATTTTATGGTGAAAAATGATTAAATTTCTCTATTACTAATTCACCACCCCCCCCCTCTCAGTAATCCAACAATTGGAATCAGAGTCGGTTCCTTCAGGAAACAGTTTAACCATTGGAAGGAGATCATGGATTATTATGAGAATGGAGTACCAATGTTTAATGGTCAAAATGGTTTTAAGTATCAAATGTGGAGCAGAAGGACAGAAGTATTTTTACAGGCACAGGGATATTATATTTGGTTATCAGTTGTTACAGGATATGATAGTTCAAAAGGGCAAAGACTGAAGCCAAGAAGGGATTGAAAAAGAATAAAAGAATAGTAATGGATTTCATCTGGGAAGAATTACCTAATCTGGTAAGAGAAAAGGATGGTAAATGTTCATCAGCCAAAGAAATTTAGGATAAGTTACATGACATATATTCTTCACCCATCGCAGATTTAGAAAATCCTAAAGAAGATGAAAATACAGATCAAGAAGAATTATGTTCACCATGTCAAACAGATTCAGAAGATGAAGAGTACATAATCACCAGAGAATTGATTAGTGATTTATATAAACTAAGAGAAGAAAACAAGTCACTCAAGAAAGAATTGATGAAACAAAAGGAAAGTGTTCACATTTTTGAAGAATCCCAACAGGTCATCAAGAACTTAAGAACTTAGCTAGAAGAAACTAAAAAGATCGAAGAAAATCTTGAATATCAAAAGCAGTATTTGGAAGCCAACATAGAATCATAGAAGGAAGAAGCAGAAATGAGAGAGAATATATTGACAGATCGTCTTAAGGAAAGAACTAACGATCTAAAGCAGCTTGAGGCAGATTTTGGTCAAGAAGAGAAAGGACTTGAAGAAGAAATAATCACATTAAAAATTCAGCTTGAAGAATCGAAAAGAACAGAAGAAGTCATGAAGTCTCAGATAATGAAGAAAGAAGAAGAGGTTGAGAGGCTTGAAGAAGAAGTTGTCACATTGAGAAGTAAAATCGTCAAGCTCAACAAGAACTTTGAAGAGACAGAAACATCCACATCAATTATAGAGAATGAAGAGAAGCACTCAAGGTTTCTAGAAAAGAAGAATGAATAAAATAGAAAGAGTTATGCAGAAGTACTCAAAGGAAGGAATCATTGTCAACCAAAATCTAAGAAAACTATTGAAGATATATCTTCAAGAAGACCATTCATTTCCAAGCCACAAAGAAGCTTCAATCATGATCATGATCATGATCATTCAAGGCGGAAAATTAGAAGGACTACACAACAAAGAAGATCATTCTCTCCCAGGTGTGCAAATTTCTTTTATGGTCATTGTTTTTATTGTACGAATTTTGGACATATGGTTGCAGATTGCAGGAATTATAAAAGAAATGTTCAAGCAAAAAGTGCATATGTGGCCCCACGTAACATTGAATGTTACAAATGTCATAACTATGGACACATAGCTAGTGATTGTAGAAGCATGATCAATACTTCCATGAAAGAGAACACTGATATTAGATATAAGAAAGTATGGATAAGAAAACATGAAGAACAGGTGAACAAAGACCAGGTCCCAGAGATCGCAAGATTGGCAATAAAACAAAATGAAGAAAATTCTACAGAGAAAAAGAAACATGTCAGATACAGAAAGGTTTGGAAAATAAATGAAAGAAAAGAAGGACATGTAAATAAGGAACGGGTTCAAGAGATTGTACTTTCAGGAATTGTAGTGAAAGATGAATCCACGAACAGAAAGAAAGAAGTCAAATCTCAGAGAGATGATGAATCTACCAATGAAGATGATGATGAATGCACATCAGAGCAGGAATTGTTCTAAGATATTCGTCTTAGACACTCCCAAGTAATATGAATATTAGACAGTGGGAGTTTATGCGATAATTGTGACAGACCAAAGAACCATCCTTCGAGAAGATTGCAGAGTTTGAGAAGATATATCCAGAGCACTCAGTTAGCAGAAGTACAATTTGATGGATTAATCAAGACTTATGATAGTATAGTGATAAATGGGTCAACATTATGGACAATTGGGCAAGTAGATTCTTGGAAACTATGGACGAGAGAATGGATTAATATATTGGTTCAAAGAGTGGTTCGGAGACAAAGGAACATTATCATAATGGATTATAATTCCAAAGGAAATGGCTCGAACAATGCTAATTGATTCCAAATTGACATATATTTTTTGGACACATGCAGTGCATACAACAGTTCACATTCAAAATAGAGTAATGCTCAAAAACAAAAATGAAAAAACTCCCTATGAACTATGGAAAGGAAGTGCAGACAACAACCTCTACATCAAGACCAGATGTAATGTAGGCAGTTGGACAGGTGGCACGATTTCAAGTAGCACCAAAGGAATCACATGTCTTAGCATTAAAAAGGATTTTCAGATATCTAAAAGGAACAGAAGAGTTTGCATTATGGTATCCAAAAGGAAAGGATATATCACTTATTGCCTACACAGACGCAGATTGGGCAGGTTGCATTAATGACCGACAAGGCACCAGTGGAGCAGCGTCCTACTTAGATACACAGGTTGAGTATGATGAGCCCATTCCAATCTATTGTGATAATACAAGCGCCATCAGTATCTCAAAGAACTCGGTGATGCACTCCAAGAAGAAGCACATTCCAATAATGTATCACTTTCTACGTGAACAGGTTGCAGAGAAGAACATCAGAGTTGAATATGTGGGCACAAAAGAACAAGTGGCAGACATCTTTACAAAATTGCTTCCAAGGGAATCCTTTGAGTATTTTCACCAAAGACTCAGAGTAATTTCTACTCCAAAATGAATGCTTTTGAATGCTTATCTTATATGTCTTAGATTTACATGAGGAAGCAACATAAAGAGGACAATTCAGGTTGGTGGATCAATTTCAGGAAGAGTTCAGTTAGGGGGAGTATCCCCAAGGACAATTCAATTAGCAGGAGCAACCTCAGATGGAAAGATACCTTTGTCATTGATGACAAAGGGGCAGAGATTTATCAGATGCATGATAGAAATGCTTGGAGAGAGAGCACAGAGGCATGTAAACAGGGGGAGAAGCCCAAGGAGAGTTCAGTCAAGGGGAGCAACCGTAAAGGGAGATACCATTTTCCATTGATGTCAAAGGGGAATATATAGAAATATTTATGAGTATAAGCATGAATATTATCATGACTAAGTGTTGCCATCAATGTTGATGTTTCCATCAATGCTAAAGGGGGAGATTGTCAGACAGTTAGCTTAGGTTGATAGACAATTGGTATGGATTTTTGGTTTTCATTGATGTCAACCATTGGAGAGAGATATTGTAGATTGATGTCAACCATTAGAGAGAGATATTTTAGATTGGTGTCAACCCTTAGTGATTGATGTCAACCCTTGGAGAAAGTCTGGTAGTGAATTCTGGTAGCACAAAGGTTTGGGTAATGGACCCAAGTTTGTTTGATGTATAATGGTATGAGTTTTAATGAAGGTAAGAAAATTCAATATGGATATTACATGTCATGCCATTTCTGGTGGTATGTGTAACTTCACATAACTCCTCACGGTTAGAGAGTTATGGCCATGTGAAGTTGGACAACCGAGGTTTGGGTAATGGACCCAAGTTTGTTTGATGGATAATGGTACAAGTTTTGATATATTTGTAGGAAATACTATTCTATATGGATAGTACATGTCATGAAATTTCCAAAGGTATGTGGAACGTCACATAAATCCTCACGGTTAGAGAGTTATGGCCATGTAAAGTTGAAGAACCGTCATGAGTCATCTAGAAGCCCCAAAAGGTCAAAGTAGTCAAAGTAGTCAAAGTGGTTTAAGATATTTTAGAAGGTAAATAATAAAGTGAAGTGATGAGTATACTATAAGTCAAAGTGAATACAAAAGAAATTGTTTAAATAATAAATTTAATGGAGAAATTACTAAGTGGACAAGTGGTTAGAAGTGGGTTAGCCCTAAAATAAAGAAAGTGGTTTAAGATGGTTAGAAGGTAACCCCTTGAGGTAAAGTGAAGTGATGAGTGTAATATAAGTCAAAGTGGATACAAAATAAATTATTTAAATAATAAATTTAATGGATAAATTACTAATTGGACAAGTGGTTAGAAATTGGTTAACCCTAAAATAAGGAAAGTGGGTTAAGATAGTTAAATGGTAACCCCTTGAGGAAGCTACATGAAAGTATAAATAAGAGGCAAGGCTCTCTCATTTTAAAAACACTTGAACATATTGAATATCTACAAGTGAATGAGGTAAACAAAGGATATCTAAGCCAAAATTTTAAAGGGAAGGTGAAGTAAAGAAGGCCGAAATTCAAGGGAGGATAAATTATTTTGATGATGATTTCTAAGGTATGTTATTTACAGGTCATTTCACCATTTTCGCAATAAAAAAATTTCCAAAATGACTCAGACCGTGAAATTGGAAGGCCATTGAGGAAACATATCCAAGTAGTTGTGGTAAATATTTCATCTTGTGGGTCATTGTATTTTTGGATTTACACTCCCTGGAAAATAGGGTTTGTGGTTAGTCCTGAAACTAGTCTAAAACAGGTGTTTCGGGTAAAAATGTCATAACTTCTTCATAACATATCCAAATTCATTAAGACAAAATGTTTTGGTTAGAGTACAATCTATAGTATTTTGTGTACAATTTTCAGATACATACAACAAATATTTCGTGTGGGGCATTATCTACAAGTTAGCTCTATAGAATAAGCCAGAATTCAACAAGGTGTGTCATTTTTTCTATAACTCCTTTTCTGAGAGGTTCCAAGTAGTGAATTCTGGAGGAATTGCATAAAATACACTAAATAACATTGTGTACCATTTTCAGATCTTTGTTCATTATAGGTACATATTTATGATTATTGCAAGTTAGGGTTGTTGACTAATCCAAAACTAGTCATGTGAGACTAAAGTAAAGTTTGATGAAAATGATAATCTCTTGTTGTTAAAGTTAAGGAAGGTTTGCAGGTATGTGATCATATACACCAGGTCTATTACAGAGTTACAAATAAGATTTGTATGATGAAATTGATGATGGATTTTGGTTCAGGTACATGTTGGGTACATGGTTGAGACAAGTAGTTGGTGAGTTGGCACATACATGAGGTGTATAGTTGATGATGTTGGTACATATTGATGAGTCATAGTTGATGAGTAGTTGATACATGATTGGTACATACTTGGTACATGGTTGGAGTCACTTCTTAGTATTATTGTTGACACATGGTTTATGGATGATGTAGCATACTAGTATTGGTATATTATTAGAAGCACATATTGATCTTGGTGATGATTATGAGTTGTTGTGTTATGCTTGGATGATGCACATATTTGAGAGTTGACTTGGTTATTGATCTTGGTGAGTAGATATGTTTTGTTTGATAATATTGATGAGATAGGTTTTGTGATAGGTTGTTTTGACAGGTTGTTGTGACAGGTTATTCATACAGGTTTGGTGCATGGTCGATGCACTTGTTCATGGTACAGGTTGAGGTATAGGTTGGTGCATGGTTGATGCACTTGTTTATAGTACAGGTTATTTGGTACAGGTTGGTGCATGGTTGATGCACTTTTTTATGGTACAGGTTGATTACAGGTTGATACATGGTTCAGGTTATTGGTACAGGTTGTTTGGTGCAGATTTATTGGTAAAGGTTTACAGCAGTATATCTCACAGTGATAGTGTGACAGTGGTTCCATCATTCTACTTATACGTCAGGGCGATTGGATGGGGAAAGGAAATGTGGTTGTAGCAACCTTTTGGTTGTAGCCAGAGAACATAGGGGGGTGTAGCCTCCTTCTGGTTGTAGCTAGAGAATTGGGGAGTTGGAGCTTCTCTTAGGTTGTAGCCTAAGAAACTGGAAGGTTGAAGCCTCCTTCCAGTTGCAGCTGGAAAACAAAGGAATTTGGTGATTCCAATGAATATAATTCTTAAGGACGTATAAGAAAAATCATTGTGTGGTTTTCTCCCACTTTGGGTTTCCACGTAAAACACTGGTGTATTGTGTATGTGTGTGATTACTCATTTGTTCATTGTTTATTTACTCTGCAACTATTGGATGATAATGATACATTGATATAACACTTTCATTTTATGGTGAAAAATGATTAAATTTCTCTATTACTGATTCACCCCCCCTCTCAGTAATCCAAAACAGCATAGGTTGAAGTATATATCTCGATCTCAAAGGGTTGTTGCAGGTCAGGTAATGAAATCATTGGTGATGAGCACAAGCGCTACTTCAAATCATCAAGTGCTTGTTTTGGGACAGGCCCCAAAAAAACTTAGCCTTACCACCACCAAGGTTACTTGGTTGAGGACCCACGCAATATGGGAGAATCCCAACATGAACCTACGATAGAAATTGGCAAGGCCTAATAAGCTTCGAAGCTCATTAAGCGTGGTTAGGGCTGGAAAGTCATGAATGACCTAGATCTTGGATGGATCCACATACACACCATGCTCATCAACAATGCAGCCTAGGTATTGGAACTTGTCCATGCCGAAGGAGCATTTTTTCAAGTTGGCATATAGCTTGTGTTGTTGCAGAGTGTGCAGAACCTACTAAATATGTTGTAAGTTCTCTACCCAAGTCTTGTTGTATATGAGGATGTCATCTAGATACACCAATACAAAATAATTGGTGAAGGACTGCAAGATATCATCCATAATCCTCTTGAAATTTTTTGGGGCATTTTTCAAACCAAAGGGCATGACTAGCCATTCAAAAATACCTTCCTTCGATTTGAAGGTAGTCTTCCATACATATGTCTAATTTATTGGGACCTGATCGTAGCCAGAATACAGATCAATCTTACTGAAGTATTTGTCCCCCTTGAGTTGATCAAGGAGATCGTCGATTTGGGGAATTGGGTATCGGTTCCTGATTGTGATTTTATTTAGGGAGTGGTAATCAATGCAGATTTCCCAAGTTTCATCTTTCTTCTGCACCAACACAATTGGGATTCCACAAGGTGATGAGTTGGGTCGGATGTGCCATTTGTGGAGTAGTTATTTGATATGAAGCTTGATCTCCTCATTTTCTAACAAAGAGCGGAGATAAACTTTCCCATTGGGTAGGGGTGCACCAGGGGTCAGATCGATGGAATGCTTGACCTGACAATGCAGAGGTACCTTAGTGGTAGAGGAGAAGATGTATTTGTATTCTTCCATAACCTTATCCACTTTCGTCTATTGCCTGGAGAGGTCAATTGCAGAGGCCCTGGATGTTGCTGCAATCTTTCGCTCACTCTGAGAGTGAATAAAAAAGAAGACAAACGTCCATGTCTGGGAGATGACCTTCCTGCATTGCTTGGCAAAGATCAAGGAAATGACACTAGGTGGGACTACCTCAGGTATCATGTACAACTTCATGTTAAAATTAATAATAACACTGCGAGGCCTAGACTCATATACAACATGATGTTTCCATAAAATTTAAGGTTGGCCCAAAATAACATCACAAAATTCAAAGGGAGAAACATCACACAATGCCTCATCTTTGATGGGCTTGATGTCATACGACAGGAGACATTGTTGGCTGATGCAAAGATCACTTCCTTAGCGGAGCCATCCAATGGTGTAGGGTTGCGGGTGTGGTTTTGTTCGTAGGGCTAGTCATTTGACGACCTCCACTGATATGAGTTTCTTCTGGCTACCTCTATAATTGATGAAGTGCAACGGGGTGCCTTTCACCCACATCTGTGAATGAAAGAGGTGTTTTCCTTCCTCTGGCTCATCAGGTTCATCGGGATGGATCTTGGTGGTAGAAACTGTGGCACTGGGTTCCATGTCAATGATCCATCTCTCTTTTTTTGGTTATGACTCAGAGTTGGAACTTGCATCTAATTCAGAGGCTTTCACTTCAGCCACTAATGAATGATTTGAGTGGCAATCAACAGTGTTATGCCAGGGGCTCTTATATATGGAAGTCGCACCACTTCCTGATATCTTTCTTCATATTTCCATTGCCCTTATTTTCTTATGGATTAAACTGGTTGTCCTGAGGCTTTCCATCTTTTCTCTACCCTTTTTTTTGTGGGTTGGGGCTACCCTTTCCTTGCTTTTGCTGTGAGGGGTTCCGAGACCCAAATTGTCGTGTCTTTTTTTTAAGCTTTTGCTCGATTTTCATGGCATATCGATAGGTCGTGCCCAAGGATGAGATGTCCAGAAACTCCATTTATTCCTAGATGTATCTATGCATACCACCGTGATAATTGAGCACCAGATGTCATTCAGAATCTTTGATAGCCATCTTGGTGCACAAGGTATGGAAGATATTTTTTAACTTTGGCACTTCTTGGAACCTTTCCTGCCGCAATGTGGTCCATTTTGTATAAAGGTCATCATAACTTCCAACATGGTAGTAATGTTCCTTAATATCACCCTTGAAGGACTCCCAGATGAGTGTGACTGTAAATAGCAAGGGTTCCTTTGTTGTCTTTTGCTCACATAAAGTCTCCCACCAATATTTGACATGGGGAACGACTTTGAGGAGCGCAAAAGTAATATTTTCTCTATTCAAAAAGTTGTGGATATAAAAATACCCTTCTAGCATATTCAACCATTTGCGTCTATCTAACCTTCAAATATAGGAATATCAAAGTTGATATGTACCTTGAAGGGGGTGGCACCTCCACTCCAGGAGATTTGTCGTTGTTGGTAGTCGCTGAAGGATTTTCAAAAAATTATCTATCGTCTCCTTTGTTGCACAAGGGATTTCTCGAGCAACATTTTGAAAGGATATATTGTCCCGTCATCTTTCTTTTCTTCCGCCATGGAAGTTCGCTTGGGTGTGTGAGAGATTTTGTCCTCAAGAGAAACAAGCTCGAGACCCAACTCTTTGTACCATGACCTCGTCGGGGACATGCACTAAGAACGAAAAGGGGTAGACCACTCTGATACCACTGATCCATATTTTATGAGAAAAACAAAATGACTACAGATTATTATTATTATTAACACAATGTTGGTTACTTGGGTTGGCCCAGGTTCTGATCACAAATAGGTTTCCAACAAAAACCCTCAAAACTATCGGCCCTCCTAGTAAACCAGAAGGAAACACTGTGCACGGAGTTCCCAGTGCAGTCTCACCCGAGATAGATTTATGGGGGACTACAATACTCAGGTGTTTGCAGTCTAGGAAGGAGTGGGCACTGTGTTTTGATTCTTTCCCTTATGCATCATCATCATTAAATCATTCATCTACTTATAGGATTTTTCCATCATTAACTATGCATGCATGTTGTTATAGTTAGTTTTAACCATTCATTCTTTAACAAAATAGTAAAATAAATCATTCACAACACATAAAACACAGTATTTTACCGTGGTTCACCCCCTCTTGGGGCTACATCCACAAAGATCTGGCTCTTCTACTCTTTTATTCATTCTGCAAAATCGATGTTGCAGGCATTGCATCTTCAAAATTACAATAAAAAAGGAGGTTAAGTACCCTCTAGGAAGATGAATAGATCACACCAGGCTCCACATCCTGTGGCCTAACCCTCAAACACTAGCTTATTCCACTCTGCCACAATAACCATAACAAAACTCAAAACAATCAATAACGTATGAACCTGAACACCTACCCTAGACCTCCTAGGTCTTTATTTATACTACTCTATTGGCTTATAGTCGTTACAATCCTGTCAAAAACCCTAAACCTAACATGGTTAGGCATGTCTGCATGCACACCATGTTGATTTTCCTCTTGCATGTTGTTTTTTCTTCTTTTTATGCATGTTGTTTTTCTGCCTCCTAAGGCGCGAGCTCCAAAAATAAACCTTCTCTTCCAAAATTAGGCATGCACCAAAAAATAGATATTTCTTCCAAAATAGGCATGTGCCAACAGGTCCCCAACACTAACATGTGGCTCATCCCGAGCCACTCAGGTGGTGTGCGCTTCCTATATAACCTTCTCCAAGCTATGGAACTTTTATGCTAGTTCCTTCCCTTTTTCTTTCACCTACGCAGCTTTATTTGTTAGCGCCTATACCATCTGTGTTGTTATATATTATTGTAACAATGTTGTGCTCTCCATATGTGTCTATGTCATCCTTGTCTTCTCTTCCACCAACTCCATAATTATCTGTGTTGCTTGTTCCTAGAGGGGCTCCAACCGGGACTGCCTTGATTGCTTATTGATCTACGCAGTCTTCAATTTTGTTTGTAGGGTCTTCATCTCTTGCCTGCCCTTCAAGCGTTCAGTAATTCTCATGGTTTTCTATCGTTGCTTCAAATCCTACATTGCAGCGCTGATTTTATCCTCTTGTTGGTCCAATAGTTAGACCTTTTCATCCTCCTCCAACGTAGTCCAAATTTGTGCATTTATGTCAAAGAGTTCTACGACTTCCTTGGCTTCCCTTTCCATATCATATGTTTGGAATGTTTCTTGTTGTTCTCTTTGTTCTCAGACCTAAGGAGGAGTCGTAGGATTAAGTTTTTCTTTCAATTCCTCTATCTCCTACCTATATCCCTCAATTTTTTGCGCAATTATCTTTATGTTCTCATCTTCACCCCTATCTGGTGTTTGTGCACTATCTGGAATGTGGTTGTATACCACTGTTAACTCCTGCTCTAGCTTGTTAGGGTGTTCTGTTTCCTCCTCCTTCTCTCAATTCAACTAGTCGCAGGTGATCTGTAACATCTTTGTGAACCCCCCTACCAACTTCCAAGTTCGTGGCATCCACACGAGCTCTATATTGTACCTCCTGCATTACATTATACTCGAGTCCATATAGTGATTTCATGGGTATCTATGCCATGACTACCTCAAAGAGGTCTATGTCCCTCATGGGTTTCTACGTGGTCTCCTATTCAACTCTGACCATCTTTTGTGTGACCATGAATGTGTCACTTCCCTACACCACTATCTAAAATGTATCATCTTTTTCTTTCTATGCAGGGGGTTGTTATGTCTTTTTAGGTTGTTGCATTGTGGTCTAATATACTATATGAATTTGTATATGATGTAGAGTATCATGGAATTCTATGAGTTTGGCCATGATCTCCTCTCTTTGTGCTTATGCGGAGAGGACCACATCTTCCCCCTGTTATGGACCTTGTCTGCCATGAACTCAACATCATCCTCTGTCAGGGTGATGATTGGGTCCTCCTTGGTGTATTTCATATTTTTTCACATCTCATCCACCTACGATGTAGTTCTTTTTGTCTGTGATTTTTGTGCCCCACTTGTCATCTCTTGTTCCCCCTCCTCGTCAGACTTAGATGTGTCTCCCTTCTTGGCATCCTTTTGAATGTCTTCCTTGGTCATTGTTGTTTTCCTCCTTTCCCTCTTCGGTACTGTGTTACTTCCAGATGATTGAGTGTGCATCGCAGCCTTCCTAGTGCTAGTAGTTGGGCTATTTGTCTTTTTTTAGGGTTATGCTTCATATTACCACTTGTGTTTGGCTAAGGTCGTTGTTGTTGGATTTGTTGTTGGTTTTTCTACTGGCACCCTCAACTGTGCAGGCCAATATTTTATTATCCAATCGACCTCTTCCCTAGTGATGCAATACTACATCTCCAACCATTCCTTCTTTGGATCCCTTTTGGATTAGATCTACATATGATGCCTCGATATCTTAAACCGGGATATCCCTTCAGACTCCTAGAACACTTCCACAAGAATGCACCATACATTGGTTTTGTGTTGTTGTATATCTTCTAGAAGCCTAGTAAACACTGTGTTATTCATGTGATGATTTTTGGTGTCCTTGGCCTACCAAAGGGATTTATACCTGGCTGTGTAGAACTTCCCTTTCCTATCCAGAAAAGCCGATAATTTTGGCTCTTGCCACCTTGCCAAGGCTATGAGGATAATTAACCAAGAATAATGGAAATCAGTTCCATTATCCTGCACGTCTCTGCAATCGATCAAGAATTGGTTTAGGAGGTAAGGTGCCCAATTAAACATTACCCCTTTCGCGCATTGTGCGGTGATTGTGATGACTCATGTTGGAGCCTCTTCTTTTCTGCACTTCCTCAACAGCTTGCAATCCATGAGCTTGTTGGAGAACCTTGTTGCTTCATCATTGATGTCTCTAAGAAAAAATCCCTTGTTCCCTCTATTGGTACCAAATTGTTCCTTGACTATCTCAACAATCTCCTTCTCGCATGCTTTGTTAGCCAAGTACTCTTTTGGATGTGCATCCACTGTGGATAACCTTATAATTTTTTTTTATCAACACCACATTAAGCTGGACTGGCCTGCCCATCCAAAGAATTCCTACATGTACCCAAACTAGTAATTGTTTGACACACATCCCAACATTTTTACCACGCCCGAAGTGCAGTATGTCCAGGAGGTTCATGATCCAACAGTTGCAGACTCCTGTTATCCACTATGTGGGCTCAATGATCATTTTTCCTAAGGGTCCAATTTCCCCTATGTTCTCCAAGTAAGCTTCCTCGTTCAAGTTTGGAAACTTTGTTGCGTCGCACACATCATGGTTTGAGTACCTTAGTTTAGGCAATTTCCCTAGCATGTCCTCCATGGTCAACATTATGTCCGGGAGGTAGGGAAGTGTGATATTTGTGGCATCCTGCGCCTTTATTTTCTTCCTGACTGTAGATTGTCCTTCTGTCGTTGTTTCTGTGTCATATTATCCCCCCTATGATTATGGTTGGTTGGTGATGTCCTCGACCAACACCTCCTCTTCATCATGACCATGTTGATGACCCTTCATTTCGTCAGGTTTGGCAGGTGTTTCAGGATTAGGGTTTGTATTTCCAGTTCGATTTTCATAGCTCTACCCCACTTCCCCTTGTTTCACTATCAATGTTTCCTCCTCAACCCTCATTGGGATGAGTGACTCTGTCTCTGAGGTCGTTAAATCCTCGAGCTCGACAAAATTCTCGGGCTCCGACATCCTTTCGTTCTTCCTTTGGTCCTGTCAAGTAACCCATATGTATTTCCCTCGAGTGCCAAATTTGGTGGTGTCATGTTCTATGTGGTTTGAACACTTACTCTCTTCTTCGCACAATTACACCTAAGTCACACACTTCTAGCTTGCTATGTGCTCAAAAATCACTAAGTGTCGATTTAACCCGTACTTTCCGCACTTTATAGACTTGGTCATAAATGTTTTTCACTTTTTCCGTGCATTTGCGTCGATTCCAATTTTTCTTGCGCGTTGTCTCTTTATTTTTCGCATTAGTTGTTGTGTGCGAATTTTTCCACTTTCCCGTCGTTCAATTGACTTCTTTCTCCTTTTGTGTTTTTCTTCTTTTTCTATTTTTGTATTCTTTTTTCTTTTTTTTCTCCCTTTTATTGTCTTTTTACAATTTTTTCTCTCCCAATATCTACTATAGTACACTATACACATGAATTTATTATTGTGTTGCAATTATTGAGAGTCTGTAGGTCGACTGTCCCTATACAGTTTCAGTCGAATAACATTCACCATTCCTTTTAGTTATGTTCCTCCCAAGTCCTTTAGCTACACAGATCCTCCATATGTGACAGTCTTTACTTCATATGGCCCTAGCCAATGCATTATGAACTTACTAGGATGTTGCAAAAATTTATTGTCATAGAGAAGAACTAGGTCTCCCTCCTTAAATCTCTTCTTATTTATGTGTCTATCATGGCAGGATTTGTACCTTTCTTTATGTACCTCTTGGTGAAATCCTACCATAATCATGTCTTCCATTTCCATCAGTTGACTTAACCTCTCTTGTATTACGCCTCTTTCTGTCATATTGGTAATTGTTGCTACGCGCAAACTGGGTACCAAAAATTTTAATGGCACCATTGCTTCTAGTCCATACACCAATCTAAATGGTGTATGTCCTGTCAAATTCTTGGATGTGGTCCTGTATGCCCATAGTACTGTGGGTATTTTCAAATCCCAATTATCCCTGTTAACATTGTAGATCTTAGTCAAATCATTTTCCAAAATCTTGTTGAACGCTTCTACTATCCCATTTTCCTAAGGATGATATAGTGTACTCTTCTGGTGATAGAATTTGAACTCCTCATTCATAGCCTTGATGGTATTGTTAATAAAATGGGTTCCTTGGTCACTCATCATAATCCTTGGGCATCCAAATCTTGTGATCACCTGCTCAAATGAGAAGTGTGTTGTTGTCTTTGCGCTGCAATCCTTGATTGGTGTTGTTATTTCCCATCTAGTTAAGTATTCAGTCACATTGATGATATATATAAGTCCTGACCTTCTTGTTGGTGGATTGATAGGTCCGAAAAAATCTATTTCCCATTTTTCAAATACCTACAAAGTTACTTATGGTCTTAGGGGCATCTCATCCCTCATGTTGGGTTTGCCAACCCTCTGAAAAACATCACAGTTTTGGCAATATTCTTTGGCATATTTATGAACTGTTGGCCACCATAAACTTGTGTGCAATACCTTCTACATGGTATCTTTTCCTTCATAGTTTCCTCCAGCTATACCTTCATGAGCGTCTGCTAAAAACCTGGGTTGTTCATGTTCCAATACACACCTTCTTAGAATGTTTTTTGCGCCCATATTATATAAATGAACTACAATGAGATGATAGTATGATGCTCTAACTACCATAATTTTCTTTTGTGCAGTACTAAACTCTTGTGGAAAAACTCTTGTACTTAATAATTCAATGACATCAGCGAAGTATTCATCAACTACGTGTACTGAAAATAACTGTGCATCATGGAAGTTGTCTTCCAAGTTGGTAGGTTCTTCTCCATTGGTTACCCTTAACAAGTGACCAGGTATTGCATTCAAATTCCCTAATTTCAATATAACTTCAAAATCAAATTCTTGGAATAATAACAACCATCCACAGATCCTCCCCCCTAACACTGGCTTGTTGACTAGATATTTGAGGGGAAAATGATCTGTGAACATTTTAAAATGATTTCCCAATAAATAATGTATGAATTTCCGAAGTGCATACACCATGGCTAGGCCTTATCTTTATGTGGTTTTGTAATTCTGCTCAGATTCCAATAACTTCCTTCTTGCAAAGGCTATAGTATGATCTAAGTCCTTCGCTCTTGGTTGCGCAAGAATTGCTCCAAGTGTTATTGCTAATGCATCTACATGCACATGAAATTCATTTTCCCAATCTGAGAACTCCAATATAGGTGTTGTCCTTCCCTACTAACAATCCTCATTTCATTGAAATATGGTGTCCTTCTTCAATAGTTTTTCCATCAATGTAGTAATAGACTCACCTAGTTTCTACCTTTTTTCAATCATTTCATTCATGTATTGGTCTTCTGAGCTTGTCTTTTGAAACTCATTTACCAATATTGTTTTCACTTCGAATGTCTTTGGTATTCCTTGTGGACTGTTTACATCAAGGCTCATGTACCCGTACAATGTGGGGTCTCTTAGTGTGATAGCTAACTTCATGAGCTTTGTATCCTCATATGTGATCTACTTTGCTTCCCAGATATTTTCACAAATGAATAAGTGATTTTCAGGGTCCTTTGATGCCTCTCCCCGAAACTGTGGTAATATAATCATGGGATCTTGTCCTGCCATTTTGAACTATGTTGAACTACTGCCTTAGTGTGGTGTCGATAGTTGACTATTACTTCCTGAACTTTCTCCCCTAGTTGATTTTCCTTGATTGGACCCCTACCTATTTCTCGTCTTCTACTAAAATTCGGTTGTCTAAACATCGATGTTCTTTCTGTTGTATGCATTCATCCTCCTTTCTTTTCTTCCACATATCCTATCCACTCAATCTTGTGTAGTTCCAGCCGGCAATGGAACCATTTGTTGTTTACTTGGGCTAACCCAATTTTTTATCTCAAATAGGTTTCCAACAAAAACCCTCAAAACTATCAGCCCTCCTGGTAAACTAGAAGGCAACGATGCGCACAAAATACCCAGTGCAGTCTCATCCGAGAGAGCTTTATAGGGGACTTCAATACTCAAGTGTTTTAAATCTAGGAAGGAGTGGGGACTGTGTTTTGATTCTTTCCCTTATGCACCATCATCATTAAATCATTTGTCTACTTCTAGGATTTTTCCATCATTAATTATGCATGCATGTTGTTATAGTTAGTTTTAACCATTCATTCTTTAACAAAATACTAAAAGCAATCATTCATAACACATAGAACATGGTATTTTACCGTGGTTCACCCCTTCCTGGGGCTACGTCCACAAATATCTGGCTCTTCTCTTTTATTCATTCCGCTACAAAATCTTCACTACGCACATTACATCTTCAGGATTACAATAAAAAAGGAGGGTAAGTACCCTCTAGGATGTTGACTAGATCACACCAATCTCCACAGCCTATGACCTAACCCTAAAACACTAGCTTATTCCACTCTTTCACAATAACCATAACAAAACTTACAACAATCAATAACTTTTGAACCCGAACCCCTAACCTAGACCTCCTAGGTCTTTATTTATACTACTCTAATGGCTTATAGCCATTAAAATATTGTGAAAAAACATAAGTCTAACATGGTTAGTCATGTCTTCATGCACGCCATGTTGTTTTTCCTCTTGCATGCTAATTTTCCTTCTTTTTCGGCATGCTACTTTTTCTGCTTCCTAAGGCGTGCACTCCAAAAATAGACCTTCTCTTCCAAAATTAGGCCTACGCCCAAAAATAGATCTTTCTCCCAAAATAGGCATGCCCCAACACACAGAGACGCAAGGAACAATAATGGAGATACAGTAAAATTGGCTTATATTCAATAAAAAAATATGTTGAAACTATAAAATGCAGACTAAAAACAAGCTTGCTAGAATGGTGCAGCTTATCTCTGAGAAGAGATGTGACGGTTGCGCTCATTCGCAAGAATATGATTACAATGAGGCTCGGAAATCCTTTTTACAATAAACATGAATGACAAAACCTTACACATCCAAAAACCTAACCCTAGGAGATGAAGCGCCAAAAGTCATGTGGGCCTTGTTGGGGTAAGTTAGTACAACAACTTCCTGGGGTCGTAACTTTTGCGTACGATCTTCGTTTTAGGCACACAATAGCCTGTTTGAAAGGTATATTTGAGGACTACACATTATGCTATAAAAATCTAACTTTATCTCGAGATTGACTGTGTCGAGCCCTAAAAATGTTGTTTAGGGCCTCAAAACAGACCCAGAAGTTCAGGCCCTAAAAACTAGGAAAAAACTGCCAAACTGAAAAAATGCCAAGATGAGCCAGTTGGAACAGGTGTGTGACCACCGATATCCACCTAGATCAACAGATTATGCAGGAAACTTTTTTGACAGAAATGTTGGAAAGAGGGTGTATGCAACTTGTTTGATTAAATTATTGTGGACAAATTTGAGAAATTTCATGGGTAATTTGCAAGAATCAAACCCAGAAACTAACAATATCCAATTTAAATCTTTAATAGGGCAAATTCGAGCTTGTAATTTTCTGAATTATATGTTCATAGTGCACTTGAGTGAAATTGGATGAATTTGAGCAAATTTCCAGTTTCGGTAGTGGAATTATGGAGAAATTCGACAGGAAGAGGGGGTCGAATTTTGTGTGCCAATGTTAAATTGGTGTACACAAGGACATAATTGATCATATATAACTATACATAGAGCTTCAATGGTGGTCGATAAAAAATAATAATAATCGGAATTGGGAAAAAGCCGCAAAATTATGTCGATAAATTTATGAAGATTCGATGAGAAAGATGATGAATTTCAGAGGGACAAATTCGGTCATATGAAGCTAATATAGAGTTTCAATGGCGTCCCTTGAAATATTTTCGAAATTAAGTAATATTGAGCATTTTTGGAAATTTGAAAACAAGCGAAATTCGACAAATTTGGAAGAAATATTTGGGTATTTTCCCATGTGATGAGATCATCATGACGTGGAGGCCATGTGTCGGCTAATGTGGTAGAATAAATATATGTACTTCCACGGTGCCAGGTACATCTTGGATGGGATGATAGTTGGCAGGTGATGTGGAGCCATGTAGCAGGCCAACTGTCAATCCCATGAAACCACGGTAAGATCCTGGAATTTTTCTAAGTGTTAAGCTATCACGGAGCGCAGAGAGAATCATGGGTATTAAAAAAGGTATGGTATCCCTGTGGACCCACGAACCCGCAGTAAGAAGTGGAAAATAGACTAATTCCTAAGAATTGGTCGAACAGACAGGTGGATGGAGTTCTAAGAGTAAGAGAAATATGGGATCACCCGAACCTGCAGTGAAATTTTGAAATTTGACTAAGTGTCAAGACTTCATGAGTGTGAAGGATATCACAGAGGTGATGAAGGATAAGAAAATGATCTTGAACCCATGTTGAGATATCAAAGAAAATGACTAAGTATAGGTGTATAATGGATACAGTGGAACACCATGATGCCTTTTGGAGGAGGCGGAAGTTATACCATGAATTAAATGACTTATAAAATGAATGAAATGAAATAACATGAGGTGGAAGTTATAACATGTTATAACTTGCCCATGGGAGCAAATTGGAGGCGACAGAACATGAGAGTGTATTTTGGAGGCAGTAGAAGTTTGAAGGGAAGAAATGAAGACATTATGCCCATGGTGAAATATTTTAACGATCAAGATCTAATTCAAATATAGTCGGATGGTGGTTGGGAATTGAAGCTAGGATGCTCAAGCTAACAAAATTCTCTTCCCTATCATGCCATTAATAGTCTTCCTGCTCAAATATTTTTAAGGGGGACACGAGAATTAGTCATGAGGATTTGTGGACAGCGAAGTCCATGTATTCACTCAAGAATATATATATATGTATATTAAGAATTCACAAGAAATCATAAAATAATTATTTCTGATAAAATTATGAATAACAGAATGTTGTATAAAATGATGGATTTGTTAAATTCTTGTATCCTTACAAATCATGTTGCATACGCATTTTGCAGAACCAAGAACATAATTCGACATAAGAAAAATTCAGCAGGAAGATCAGTGAACCAAGACATGGATGATGCCCAAGGAAATTACAATTATGAAGATGAAGGAATAATGTTTGGTATGGGCCTAGGTACTGCAGTAACAGAGTCCAATGGGCATAGAGAAGATGTAAAGAAAGAGAGAATGAACTTGGTAGAGACCATAAAAAGTTTTCAAAAATATGTCCAAAGTTATAAAGTTGATTACAAGAAGCTTATGAAATCCAAGGAGCAACAAGATGACTTTAACATCGAGTTAATGCAGAGCTTGGATAGAATAGAGAAGAACATGGATAAGAAGATCAAGTCAATAAAATCAGGGATTCACCGGTATTGTGATGAGAGGAGAAGAACCATAAGTGTTGGTAGGCATCACCATCTCTCCCCAAGGCATTCAACTAGGAGAGCACACAACAATTCAAGTTCATCCCCTATCAGGAAGCATAAGAAAAAATCTGGGGTGGATGAGCTACACGAAGAAATGAATAAAATAAAACCACCTACATTTGATGGTGAAAACAAGAAGGATGAGGATGTTGAGACCTCGTTTTTGGGCATCATAAATTATTTTCAGTTGCATAATTATTTTTCACAGGCAGAAGGAATAATTTCCATATATCAAATCAAAGGAAAAGCATCAATGTGGTGGGATCAGTTTGTGGAAGTGCAACACATTGATGAGAAAAAGGTTAGTTGGAGAGAATTCAAAATGTATTTTCAAAAGAAGTACTTAACCAAATGATACTGTGATAAGAAGATGAAGGAGTTCTTTGAACTCAAGCTTGGGAGTATGACCATAAATGGGTATGAAAGGAGGTTCTTAGAGTTGGTTAAATATGTTTCTTTCATCAAGGATGAACAAGTTGTTAAGTTTCAGAGGTACTTGAGTGGGTTGTCATCATATATCAACGACAAGATACAGTATGATGATCCCAAGACACTAGAGGAAACCATAAGGAGAGATAAATTCCTTTATGATCAGCAAAGAGGAAGACCAACTTTCCAAAAGGCATGGGAAGACAAGAAGAAGAGCAAGATAGAACATAGTAGGAAGGGAAAAAAGCCACCATTCTTCCTAAATAATTCTCAAGGACATCCAGCTTTTAAGGAACCCAAGATGACTGAGATGATGGGGCAAAGACCAAGGCAACCACCTATTCAATGTTGGGGTTGTGTGGGAGATCATATGTAAAGAGATTTCCCTCATAGAGGGGAAAACATGAGGAGTATTCACAATGTACAACAAGCTGAAATAGTGGAGGACATGGGCAGAAATGTACCTAGTATCTACGCAGCTCTGTATAACAAGAAAGTTGAGTTTCATTCAGATATGATTGAAGTGGAAGGTAAGATCAACAACCAACCCATTGCTATTTTTATTGATTCAGGAGCTATTCATTATTATCTATATCCTAAGATGGTGGAAATATTTAATTTGCCAGGAAGCAAGGTTGGTAAACCATGGATGGTGCAACTAGCTACAAGAGCTAAAAGAAAGATTAATGAGATGGTTAAGGCATGCCCAATGGACATGAATGGATTAAGCACAAAGGAAGATTTGAATATCGTACCTTTGGGCTCATATGATTTCCTAATCGATATGGATTGGTTGGACCAACATCATGTCGTTCTAGACTGTTATAATAAGGATTTTACTTGCTTGGATGAAGAAGGGAACCTGAGGACAATTCAGGGTATTCCAAGAGCAGTAACCATCATAGAAGTTTTATCCTTGCAGCTGAAGAAAAAATTCAAGAAAGGATGTCAAGTATGTACAACACATATGGAGGAGGAAACTAAGGATAAAGTACCAAGCATTGAAGATTATCCGGTCCTAAAAGAGTTTGAAGATGTATTTAAAGAAATATTGGGGATGGAACCCAAGAGAGATATTGATTTCTCCATAAATATGATGCATGTAGCAGCCATCGTATCCAAGACTCCTTATAGGATGAGTACACTAGAGTTGAAGGAGTTGAAAATGCGGCTAGAGGAACTTCTAAAGAAGGGGTATATATGCCCAAGTATGTCACCTTGGGGTGCCCCAATATTATTTGTGAAGAAAAAGGATGGAACCTTGAGGCTTTGCATTTACTTTAGGCAGTTGAACAAGGTAACTATGAAGAATAAGTATCCTTTTCCAAGGATAGATGATCCTTTTGATAAGCTACAAGATGTTAAGGTATGCTCTAAGATTGATCTCAGGTCAGGTTATCACCAAGTAAGAATTAAGGAAGAAGACATTAGCAAGACTACCTTCAAAACAAGGTATGGCCATTATGAGTTCGCAGTGGTGCCATTTGGGTTATCAAATGCATCAGTTGTCTTCATGTGTTTAATGAATGGTATTTTCAGAGCATGCTTGGATAAGTTTATCATTATATTTTTTGATGACATACTTATTTAGTTAAAATATGAAGAATAACATGAGCAACACTTGAGGATGGTGCTACAAGTATTAAGAGAACATTAGTTATTTGCAAAGTTGAGCAAGTGCTCATTCTACCAGTGACAAATACATTACTTTGGGCATATTGTTTCATAGGAAGGGATAGTAGTGGGCCCAGAGAAGATAAAATCCATTGAATAATGGCCAACACCAAGGAATGTCTCTAAGTTGAGATCATTCATGGGACTTGCAGGCTACTACAAAAGATGTATTGAAGGATTGTAAAATATTGCATGCCCAATCACTTCCTTGCAAAAGAAGGGTGTGAAGTTTGAGTGGACACCAGATTGTGAAAGAAGTTTCCAACACTTGAAGTATTTTTTGACTAGTGCTCCAATATTGAGGATTGATGATCCAAATGAAGACTTCATTTTAGGCACAGATGCATGTAAATAAGGACTTGGTGGAGTTCTTAGTCAGAATGTACATGTGGTGTGCTACGAATCAAGAAAATTAAAGGAGCATGAAAGGAATTATGCTACTCATGATTTGGAATTGGTAGTCATAGTGTGTGCCTTGAAGATGTGGAGGCACTACCTCATCGGGAAAAGATTCGAGTTGATAGATCATAGTGCAGGTATGAAATATTTATTTAGACAACCAACTTTAAATGTCAGGAAGAGCGGATGGTTGGAATTCCTAGTGAATATGATTTTGATATAAAGCATATCAAGGGTAAGGAGAACAAGGTGGTCGATGCACTTAGTAGGAGAGTGCATGAGATGCATGCTACAACCATTAGCATGTACCAAATAGATTTGAAAGACAAAATTATAGAGGCTGCAAAATTAGATCAACAATACATGGAGATAAAGGAAAAATTTAAGAAAGGTAATTTGCAGTAGAAAATGGAAAACTATAAGTTGGAAAAGGATGAAATTCTCATATACAAGGGAAGAATTTATGTGCCAAATTCTCAGGAATTGAAAAATATGATATTAAAATAAATGCATAATGTTCCTTATGTTGGACACCCAGGTTACCAAAAGACTATTACAAATGTCAAGAGCCAATATTATTGGCCAGGTATGAAGAAAGAAGTGGTTGATTTTATTGCTAGGTGTTTAGAAGGCCAAAAGGTCAAGATTGAGCATAGACACCCAGCTAGGTTGCTACAGCCATTACCCATTCTTGACTAGAAATGGGAATTTGTAATGATGGATTCATCACTAAGCCGCCCAAAACAAATAAGTAACATGATTTTATCATGGTAGTGGTGGATAAGCTTACTAAAGCTGCCCATTTTGTTCTAGTGAATCTTTCTCATGAGGAAGGTAACATTGTTGATATTTATATGAGAGAAATTGCTAGGATACATGGTGTTCCTAAAAAAATTGTATCTAACAGAGATCCCAAATTTACATCAAATTTTTGGAAGGGATTTGGAACAAATGTGAATTTTATCACAACTTATCATCCAAAGTCAGATGGGAAAAAAGAAAGGGTGAATCAGGTGATAGAGGACATGCTAAGGATGTATGTGAAGGATAAACCATCCAAATGGGAGGATTATTTTCATTTGGTGGAGTTTTCTTATAAAAACGGGTATCAAGCATCTCTAAAGATGATCCCATTTGAGGCACTTTATGGAAGAAAGTGCAACACACTAGTGAGTTGGGACAACCTAGCTGAGAGAGTAGTGGTTGGATCAGAATTACTCAGGGAAATGGAAGAGTAGATGGTGAAAATAAAACACAATTTAAAGGTTGCCTAAGACAGACAAAAGAGGTATGCAGATAAAGGTAGAACACAGAGAGTTTAAAGTGGGTGACCATGTGTTGTTGAAAGTAAAGGCCAACCGAAGTTCCCTAAAGTTGGGAAATTGTTTCAAGTTGGCAGCACATTATTGTGGGTCGTTTGAAATCCTAGAGAGAATTGGTCCATTTGCATATATGTTTTCCTTTCCACATCGATGTGCATTCATAATGTATTACATGTGTCTTTACTTAAAAAGTATGTACTTGATGCTAATCACGTCATTGATTGGAATGTGATTCAGGTGGAGCAAGAAGGAAACTTCTGAGTTCAGTTGGTATGCATTTTGGATCAGAAATTCAAGCTACTTCAAAATCAATAAATAGGATTGGTAAAGGTCCAGTGGACCTATTACGGTATTGAGGATGCAACCTAGGAACATGAAGATGTTATGCAGGCAGAATACCCGCACCCTTTTGAAGATTTATGAAGTTTTGTTTGTACATATGTATATAATGCACTGAGGACATGACATAAATAAGGGGGAGGGGAATGTAATACCCCTAGGTCAAACCCCATTGTATATATAATGCAATTGTAGATATAGGTTGGTGATCCAGGATACTTTGAGGTTAGAGTGCCTTTGTATATATGTATTTTGAGGCCAGAGTGCCTATGCGGTTATTAGGATGGTGAGCCAGAAGTTGAAAGGTGAGTGAGCCTATTTTTGTAAATGTAAACACACTCAGTTTTTAATGAAAACACATCATTGTTGTAGACCAACCATGTAAAAGAGCATGAGGGGATAAACTCCACTAGAATGGGAAAAGGGGGCTAAGAGTCTAGAAAAAGGGTCTAAGCTAAGGGGGCTTAAGCCAAAAAGGAATATTTTAAAAATATTCGTAAAGTTAAAGTCAAAAGTAGGGGATAATGCATTTTATCCTAAGTCCCTTTGAGGAAACATATCACCATGTGTGGCCCATGTAGTTCCCAACATGACAAGTGTCAAGTTGGAAACATGCACATAAGTTTTGAGGACTATAGTTCATTCTTCCATCAAGGGATCATGAAGGAAAGAAAATCACCTCCTTGCTGCTGAGAGGGAAATTGCATGTTGTCATTACCATACTTGTACCTATACGAAGTAGAGTATTGGAACAGGATTGAAGAAGTGGGTTGACAAGCCCGTAGGACATTGAAGAAGAGGGTTGTCAGGCCCACGAGCATTCTCTCCAGGTGAGAGAATTGTTGGTAATTAATTTCCCAAGGTGCCAAGCTGTAGCTACAGGACTATGATACTTCCTTCCCAGCTTATTGTTGAATCCCTATAAGGGAAGTGGGGAAGCCAAAGGACTGTTGAGAAGAGAAGGGAAAAAAATCCTGGGGTGGGACATGCATGTGGGGAATGAGAGATTGTAAGTTGTTAGTTTAAGTTGGCACTTGAGTCTGAGTTTTATTTTTTCTAAGAAACCTTAGCTTGGTTAGGATTTTCCTTACCCGGGTGGATTTTAGCCCCAACTCGGGGGTGACCCACTGCTGAAAGTTTATGAGCAGTGTGGTCTAAGGCTGGGAGGAACGTGGAAGGTTTGCACACAATTGATGTTCTTTTTACCAATGATAAGTGTATATTTTGTGCAAATTTATATGTTATGTTAATATTTGTGCATTTATTCTCATGGGTATTTCCTATATATGTTGTATATGTATATATTTGTTGTTATTTTGCATTAATATGATCATTTGCAGAAGTATATCAGATACTTAAATGGTATCAGATTTCAGAAATTTTCATGTGGAATTGCCCAACGGGAGTCTAGGGATGCTACAATGTAGTATCACAATTGTAATTGAGAGAGTTTTGTGTGGTGTGGCCTAGCATGGGTGGTTGGGAATGTTACAATTCCAATATTCAAGTGAATCATGGCAAGCTTAACTTCAATTTCATTTGTAGTTTTAATAAATAGGCCAACATACAAATTCGTCAATCCCACAAGAGGATTAAGACAAGGATGCCCCCTATCACCTTTATTGTATTTAATCCTTGCTAAACGTCTAAGTAGGTGAATATTGGAAGTTAGGAGGAAGGGATCCATATTAGGAGTTCAAATGAGCAAGGAAATATCCTTATCTCACCATTTTTTTGTAAATGGTGTCCTCTTGTTCAGTAAAGGACCTCGAAGAGAAGAAAAAAAATGCAGGAAATTCTAGAGTTATATAGTGTTGCTATAATTATGAAGTCAATGTACAAAAATCTACAATCGTTTTTAATGGTTTGGAAACAAAACTAGAAAACTAGTTGTTACATTTTTTTGCTTTCAAGCATATTGACTTTCAAATAGGTTAAAATACCTATATTATTCTCTAAATCAAAATGGTTATGGGATTAGAGATTGCATCTAGTTATTAGAAAATATTGAGGCTATAATTAATCAGTGGTGTAACAGATGGTTGTCAATTAGGGGATTACTAAAACTAGTAAATTCAATACTTGAAGCAATTCCAATATACTAGGATTATTGGGTTTACATCCCGGCGTCTCGGAAAAGATCAGGGAAAAAAAGTTTCAAATTTATGTAGATAGGAAAAAAATAAAATGAGGGTATCCCATTAGTAAAATGGAAAAACACATCTAAGCCCAAAGAGGAAGGAGGTTGGGGTCTAAAGAATATTCATTTCTTTGAGAAATCAATCATTTTCAAGAGTTTATGGAAGTTATAAAAAGGGAGGGATTGTGGAAGAAAATAATGATAATATAGAAATATATCAAGCCTAGCACTTTAATTGATTGGATTAGGAATTCAAGGAAGAATGCAAATAATGGTTCTACATAAAGCACTTGATCCAGAATGGACCACTATATATTTTTTCATCTATTTTGATACTTATTTGGTGCAAAAATTGAAGCCACTGACTTGTAGGGCCCATTTTAGGGGCAAGTCTCACTTTGGTGATTTAGGGTATAGAATCTTTTGGATCTTGTTTAAAGCCTTAAATGATCATTTCTTGGGTCAAAATTTTATGAACAGAGTTATATCCTCTTGATGTTGTTATATGCATTGATATCTTTCCAATAGCATGAAGAACACCTCAAACAGAGTTCGTATGCAAAATGTATATCTCCTACAAGTTGACCTATCATGTTGACCACCATGATACCAAGTGGATGCCACGTCATCTCACATGTGGAGATAGTCATGTGTGGACTTTCAAGAATATTCTAGAGGGCCCAAAACCCTAATATTAATTAGGGGTTGAGGCATGCAAAAATGATAACCCTAACCCTAGATGACTATCAAGCTATGTTAAATACTATGCTACTAAGACATGAATGGGTTCCATTCTTATTGTATTATTTATTGTTTTGTAGTTAAGAAGAGCATCTAGGAGTGGGATATTGAAGCAAAATATAGGACACACAAAATCATATAGCAACCATGTTGGTCATAATGTCAATGGAAACTCAATAGTGAGTGCCCCTTTCTTTGTATTTGCATTTCATAACTGGGAAGAATATAACAAAGCATAGACCTCACCTTCTCATTGGGTTTTTCTAGTATTTCATTTTCCCAATGTACATCTTGTGTTCACTGTGTGGATGGTGTGTTATTTGCTTAAATTCTTTCATTTTAGTTTCCATTATTTTAGTACTGCATTACTCAAGTAACATTAAAATTTGAAATCTAAAGTAAACACTACATAATAAGAAATTTCAAAAGCTTGTAAGATCTTTGTGACAAACTATTCCAGTGGAATATCCATGATAGTTTACATATAAACACTTGTACAAACCTTTCATGTGATAGGGAATTGGTTAAATTGGATGGTGGGGAATAGTGAACAAGTAAGGATTGGTGCACACCCTTGGATAGGGTGTAAAATATTGGTTAGAGTACTATATGATCTAATAGAGATTATTCAAGAACAAGGCATTTACATCTTTGACCAAGTGGTAGACCAAGGGACAAAAAATTATGGTAGCAAGATTGGGTGAATGCTCAAAGGTTGGGATTGGAAGGTGAGAATGTAAACTTGTGGAAATAATATGCGGAAAGTATACACCATAGTCATGTAAGATTATAGGTCTGATGAGGAAGATACCCTAACTTCATAAAAAAATGAAACTTTGGAGAGTACACAACATGCTTGGGATATCATCGCCTGGGGTGTAAAACAGTCAGTGATGGAGTGTAATGTTAAGGCACTCTATTATGTGAAGTCACTCGTTCAAAACACTCGACTAGCCTTGTGTGTCACGTGAGGGGTCGCGTTGGCATGCCTGGGGTTATAGTGGTAGCAGTCGGATAACACAACCATGTGTCACACGAGTACGTGCCCGACTAGTTGTTGATTTCTCCAGTAAAAAAAACCATACTTGGGATATCAAGGAATTTTTTTGTTGGACATTCAAGAACCAAACTAGTGGTGGAAGTTGATTAAGAATCTCAAAGCTTAAAAAACAGACTCATACTTTTGTGTGGTTACCCATTAAGAATAAGGTATTGACATGGGTGGTCTTGTAAAAGGGAAGTATACAAGGTCTAAGGATTTGCATACTCTGTAGAAAAGATGAGCAAACAATCGTTCATTTTTTTATAAAGTGTCTTTACTCACAACAAATCTAAAGAAAAGTTGAGCTTTTAGTAGGTGTTAAAAAAATTTGGGTAGGAGATACAATGAAAGAAACTCTAAGAGGTTAGCTCAACAAAAAAGAACTAAAAGATTTTAAGTCTTTGCATTGTATGATCATTTAAAGTATAGGGTTGGCAAAAAAAAAAATTAGGAGAAACTCATTCCTGAATTTCAATGTTTCTCAACTCCATCTCTTCAAGTTGTAGTTTCATGCTAAACAAAGAAGACCTAGGCATATACAAAATCTAATAATTGATAAATCCCAAGAATAAGGTTTTTTATGGAACTACAAAGGCCTCTACAATATAATGATTAATAAATCCTAAGAATGATTTTTTTTTAATGTACCTAGGCAAAGGCCTCTAAAATTTAGGAGTGCAAGGAGAAGCTTATATCTCTCATTTTTCCAAAGTATCAAGTTTAAATTGTACTAATAACTATGTATATACAAATAAATTTTAAAGCTTCCAGTTTGATCATTAATTCAAATAATTTTTTAATCTTCCAGTTTGATCATTAAGTGAAAGGATTAATTCACTTATCCAATATACTCTCAAGTAAACGTAACGTATCGTATTGGTGATCAGTCCAAAGTAGTGGCAAATTCCTTTAAATTCGTCTCTTTTACTAATTACCATGCAGGGAGCTATTGTGATATAAAGGTGGATAGGTGAGGCGGAACGTAATTCGGTTTATAGGGAATGCCGGAGTATTAAATGAAAAGGCATCGCCCAACTTTTCCCATGGTGCATACTCTCTCTCAAATATACGAAACAAAATATTGTTCGCGTATGAGGGAAAAGTGGAACATTAACGTATAACGAAATCCCTACCCGCTCTTCTTTTTATTTACAATATTAAGGAAAAGGGAGAACTTTGGCTGTCATTTGTTTTGGTCAATCCAGAAAGAAGAGGGCGGCTGAGACAGCATCACGAGGACCGACGAATGCTTCGCCTATTTTTCACACTTCGCTGGCATCAGATTACAGAGGCGAGAAAGTCGAACAGTTTAGGGTCCCCTTTTTCTTACAAGTACATAAAGATGCACAATGCAGCTTAGTCCGTAATAGTAAGTTTCCACTATTCCAAATTTTGTTTTGAAACTGCTTTTCTCGGTCTCTGCAGAAGAAATATTGGAAGAAACGGCATTTAAATTTCGAATAATGAAAAAAGTGTCAAGAAACGAATATTTCTGGACGCCGGTGCAACATTCATGTTCGTGAGTTCGATCACTGTTGCGGACGAGGATTGGTTGCAGTTGGCGGTAAAGCTTGAGGACTATCTTCTATATTTAACAGCTGAAACATTAAGCTCACGGTTTCTTCGGTTTCTAATTAAATTGAACTGAATATCAAACATATATTCCTGCCTTTTTTTCTTTAAGTTTACCTTTTCGTCGTCATTTGATCTTCAAGAACATTGCTTTTTTGAAGAAGTACACAATTTATTTTTGTCATTTCGTCATTTTGACGAAAGTGTATCAAGCTTCCTGTTCAGTGTCCGTCTGTATATTGTGTTGTGTTCAAAGTGCAATGAAGTGCAATGCGTGCTGGCGAGAGCTTGAAGGACGAGCCATAGCAACGACTTGCGGGCACATTTTGTGTATCCTCTTCAATATTTCCATTATTCTGTTGCATTTAGTTTAGATTAGTCGGATGATTATTTGTAGTTCAATTCTGAACAACGAAATCAGGTACTGAAGACGCCGGTAGAATCTTAAGCACCGATTCGACATGTCCGGTTTGCGACCAAATTTTGTCCAAAAGGTATAATGATATCTGAGTCAATTTCGGAAAAGAGAAAACAAAAGAACTTTAAAGCTTTAAATATAGGTATTTGAAGATCCATTGAAGTTTGAAAGCTGATACGCTCATATGTTGGCTAATGACAGCCTCATGAAGGCAGTTGACCTAAATCCTAATGATGAATGGATGAACGTAAGGAGTTCCCTCTTTTTATCCTTACTTTTTAATTCCTGCCTGCGGAATTTTTAGAATCTGCGCAGTTACAAACCTTGCATCTGTATCTTTCTTGATCTGAAAAACACATAGAATAAATGGCCGGTGCTGTAAGTTAATTCTGCATTATTATTATTATGTGTGCAGATGGCCATGGCAGGCGTCCCTCCTCAAAACAGTATCCCGCGCATATGACATTTTTAAAATTTAAATTATTTTTATTTTTGTCTGTATTCGGTTTTATCATATAATTGTCTTAATTTAAATTTTAGTCATGAAGAGTGCATACAAAGGAGTAGCATTTTGGATGGGACAAAAGGATGTCGAGATGCAAGCCACGGTGAACAAAGTTTTACAACAATACCGCCATAAGTGCGAGCAAATGCAAGCGAAATTTACAGAAAAGCTTGAGCAAGTTCACACGGCGTATCAGAAAGCCGTAAAAAGGATTCAAATGATGCAGCAAGAAGTCGAAAGCCTAACCAAAGACAAAGAGGAACTTCAAGAAAAATATGCGGAGAAGTCCAGGTTAAAAAGAAAATCTGAAAATCATTAAAGACAAGAAAATATAACACATCTGCGAAAGCCTGTCTATTTCGTTTCATGATTTCCATAAAACAGAAGCATAATCTCTTACAGATTCTGTTTTTCAGGCAGAAAAGAAAGCTCGAGGAGATGTACGATGCTTTGCGAAACGACTACGAGCAAACAAAGCGTTCGGCAATACAGCCTAGTTCTAACTGTTTTCTCCAGAGAACGACGGAGGACCTGTTCTCGAGTCCTAATAATTTGTTGGATGAACCGACGCACCGATCAAGACAAGGTTGGTTTAAATTTCACATAAATTTCTTCTCTACCAATTAATCCTTTAGTTGATCTTCAATCTTAAATTTGTATTTTTAAGAATGATGATATCTGTCAATGGTTCCCCAAAAAAACTTCAGATTATTTATTTATTGCAGGTGCATCCGGTGGCTCGGATATCACTCCTGTAACTCCAGGGCAACCAGGCGATTTCTGGCCCCCTCCCCGTCAGAGAAACAACAACAGCTCAATGAATGTTTTTGACATTGGAGGTGGCGTTCAATCAACAAAAACTGGAGGCGGCGGTGCGTCTGGTGCTGTTGGAAACAGGCCGCTCTCTACAACTTCGTTTGGAACCTCAAAGCCTTCGTTATTTACACCAGCTGGCAACAATGCTTCAACTGCTTTGAGGAATTTGATACTCTCGCCAATGAAGCGTCCTCCCACTTCTCGTCTTCGTCCACAAGGATTCACGTAATTGTTCCTTCCCTGAAGGTCAATTTCTACTATTTTCTGTTTCTATTTTTAACCAGCATGCCAGTTTTTTTCTTAATATTTCTGTTCTTTGATGCCTGCGACGAGTCTATAAATGTTTTGGTTATTTTTGCAGATCTTAATTTGAGAGAGTGGGAAGGCTGTGCAGGATTCGATCTAAAGACTTGTACAATGAAGAAAATGACCAGATGCCTTAATTTCGGGAGCTGGATACGATTTAGCAAGAGAGCTTTCAATTTTAGAGCTTTCTAATAACTGAATGTTGATAGCAATAGGGATTAGTATGGTTTGGTTTAGGCATTAACATGTGACTTCACTGAGATAGATGACAGAGCAATATAAACGAAGTATTAGTCTAGCGGCAAGATGAAACCTTTAACAGCAATGGCACTTACAGGCTGCTGAGATCCTGTACAAAGTAAGATTCAATTCTCAAATGTCTGAGAATTATCATCCAACCAGATTGTTTAGTTCGTGACTCTTGTTTCTTTATATTTTGAGAAAAAAACTGTTTTGTAACCCCTTAAAGTTATTTTATATGCATCTTCTCTGTGCAATTAACAATTTAGTTGGTAAACCCAATTTAGATGTGTGACGAATAATGCATTAGGATTGGAGAGTCAAACGGGAAAAGAATGGCGAGCAAACGGGAAAGAACATACGTGATCTGGTTTTTTTTAGCGTCTACCTCTACCAATACCATCGATTTAAAATGATAAAATAGTAGCACGGTATAGAATTTAGTATCTCGTATTTAACATGTGACAAATAATTTAAAATGAAATTTGCATTTGTTGAAGCTAATAGCCACCATCTTCATCATTTTATAAATAAATCAATCATTATATTCAATAATGATGAAAAAGAAATAAATTAAATAAATGTTTATAAAGAGTACACAACGTAAATCTTATTTTTTGTAATTAGATGCATGAATTTCCTATCTATGTGAAAATCAACAATTATAGGTAGGGAGAGCTTCAATGTGAAAATCAACACTTATTTGTAGGTAGAGCTACCATGATAGCATGCTTTATCTCATTCATATATATGTTACTATGTCTTTAATACATATATGATGTTATATATAATAATATACATATAGATAGTGTGAATGTCTTTTTAGATCAACACATTATATATAATAGTAGACATGTACAGATAGTGTGAATGTCTTTTTAGATCAACTTTAATGGAATATGATCTTTGCTATTTTGTAGAGAGGTGAAATTGTGTATACACAAGTGATAAAAGTGAATTTATATATATATATATATATTAATTACACCAAAATGAAAAAAAGAAGAAAAATTATATTCACCCAAGATATCTTTAATTTATAAACACGTGTAAGGTAATGAAATGTTCAATTTGTAAAAATCACAAGAAACAAACTTGTAAGGTAATGAAATATTCAATTTGTGAAAATCACAAGAAACTTGATACTAAGCTCATGCATATAAGTTACCACATAAGAGGAATTCATTGAGATATACATTATGAGGTAATGAAATGTTCAATTTGGAAAAATCACAAGAAACTTTGTACTAGGCTCATGCATATAGGTGAACCACATAAGAGGAATTCATTAAAGAATAATTTATTTGTTAAACTTGTTTTCCCTCGATGTTATAAATTAATGTTATCAAATTTATCTATCAAACTTGTGGATCAACTCTACACAACTATGCAACACTCTTCCTATATATATATATATATATAACCATGACTTTAATACATATATAATGTTTTATATGTATAACACTAGACATACACGGATAGTGTAAATATCTTCTTTTTTCAACTTTAAAGAAGAGGCATTGCATTTGATTATGTTATTTGCTACTTTTGTGGAGAGGTGCAATTGTGTGCACACAAGTTACAAAAGTGAATATATATAGATTGGATAAAAATGAAAACAAAATAAAAAAAATGTATCTATTCAAAACACTTTTAATCTAAAAACATATGAAATAATGAAATATTCAATTTATAGAAATTACAAAAAAATATATATACTAATCTCATTTACCACATAAAAAAATTCCATTAAAATATACACACCACACTTATAAAAAATTTATTAAAATATACACATCACACTTAGTTAGTTATTAATTATGAGGTAATAAAATGTTCAATTTGAGAAAATCACAAAAAAAACTCCATACTAAGCTCATGCATATAGGTGAACCACTCAATAGGAATTCATTAAGGTGTACACATCATAATTGTTCATTACAATGAGATGGCCACTTTATTTTATCATTCTAGCTTTATTATGTTATAAGAGATGTGTATAACAAATATTGAACGCGGATAGAAGTTATATGCCTATGCAAGTTGTCTAATTAAGTAACCTCCGAGTTTATATTAATGCTTGATTTTATAAAAGATATTTAAAGAGAGAACAATTCTTAATTAATGATTTTTTAAAAATATTTTTATATTTATAGAATATTATTATAATAAAAAAACAATATAGCATGAGAGTATATATAAAAGTGTTTATATTTTTTTTTTCTTTTCAAGAAATTAAAATAAAAATAATAATAATATTTAAAAATATTTTTTTAATTAATATATATATACAGAGAGGTAATGAATCAATCTTATTTTCAAAAATATATTTACATTAAAGTTTTGAAAGAACAAACAAGGTTGAAATTCTTAAGCAATGTTAGACACCATTTTTTAGTGGATCAAAGATCTAGAAACAATTAATAACAATGCTCTTTACTGCAAGCTCCTTTTCAAAATGGTTTTATTTTCGGAATGAATAAAATTTCAACAAGCCCTGGAAAAAGAACAATCCCAAAGGAGGTTCTTTAGTGTTTCCAACTTGAGGCAAGAAGGGAAAATCCCATCTAAGAGACGGCTTTTGACCAACCATGCCATGGTAGGAAGGCCCTAGTAAATCACTATCCATGCAAACACACAGGGTGTGTAGCTAACTCGAATAAACCATACACTATGCGATATCCCGATCTACCATATCTTTGCGTCATTTGGAAACTAATATGCTACCCTAAGTCACAATATCAGTCAACCCTAGACCTCCCTCATCCTTGGCCATAATGAAAACACCTAAGGCACCATAGGGATCTCGTACTTAGCCCACAAGTATGAATGCAGAAGCTGCTCCAATCTGTGAAATTGAGCCCTACTAGGAAGCCAACAAGATAAATAATAAATATGTGAGGCCTAGAGAATAAATCTTACACACAACAATTAATTTTCTAGCAAATGGAAGGCCTTTATATTGTTAGAAAATAATTTTACGCTATAGATGCTCCAAACACCAATCCCACGTAGCCATCAAAGAAATCCCCACACCAAAGGGGATACCAATAAATATCACTGTGACACCAAACGGATGAAGGTCCAAGCAGGAGGAATCAAATAAGGAGGCTCATCACGACTAACAAACTAGTTATTAGTTTTATGATCACTAACCTTAGCCCCGGAGGCCTGATAAAAAATGGAAAAGCAATCTCTAGCACCAACCACCAACTCTTGGTAAGATCACACAAACAACAGAGAATCATCTACATGGTGATTATTCACCATCTTAGAATCCTCTGGAAGTGAAATACACTAAATCTTCCTCTGCAAACAGGCAACATCCAACAAATAACCAAGGGCATCAATGGTCAAAACATAGAGATAGGATGAAAAGGGGCGTCCATGCCTAATCAAATGATCGAGAAGAATACTCTGAGAGAGGATATTATTTATCATAACAAAATTCAATGCACAAGAAAATAGGGCATTGAACATTCGCACATACTTCGAACCAAAGCACAAATAAGAAATCATATCTATAATGAAATCCTAGTTAATTTGATCGTAGGATTTATCAAAATAAATTTCAAGGAAAGTAGCATGTTGCCCAATCTCCCTAACCCACTCCATCACCTCCCAAGATAAAATAATTGTGTCAAATATCAACCGCCCCTAAACAAAACATGTATGCTCCTTAAGCACAATCTTCTTGGTAACATCCCTCACCCACAACACCATTTCCTTAGCCATGGTTTTGTAAGAAACTCTCAATATATTTATCGGTCACCATTCCCCAATGGTGTCCCTGGAAGCATTCTTTGAAATGAGATTCATCAACCCCTGATTAATGGACTCTATCAAACATCCAAAGGAAAAGACCTCATGTTAGGTGATTGAAGTCATCCCCAACAATGTCCCACATAGATTTGTAGAAATCACAAGGAAACCCATCAATCATTGGAGATTTACCATTATGCATAGATTGAAGGCCTACAAAAAGTTCATCCTTCATGAATTTGTTTTCCAGCCTATCACAGTTGACAACAGAGACCTTATGCAACACTATCTTATAAAAATCATTCATATTAATAACAATTTGCTCTATTAAGGGATAAAGAGAAAAAATAATCCTAAAATTATCATCAAACATACCTTGGATTTTAGAAAGATCTTCAAGAATACCAAACACTCTATCAAATGCTACTTTCTTCTTTAAGTAGTCAAACAAGAACTCGGAGTTCTCATCCCCTCCTAAATAACTTGTAATTTAGCATGGACCTCCCTCTCATCTCCCACCATAACATCCAACCCCTATCCCCAATAGGACATGAGACAAAGTTCTAAACATGATGAACCAAAGCATCAAAATCATGCGAATCCAAATGAAAAACATCCAGCTTGTACAAGACAGATGACTCCAAATCAATCCCATAATCCACTAAAATGGAAGTTTGAATGGATAAATGATCCAAACTAGTGATCCCAATCAATGCATCAACCAATCGAAGCCTCCCACAAAAGGATATCATCTCAAAGGCCATACACCCTATGATTTCATGAAAGAAATGTGAAGATTGTAATCAATTTTAATTTAAGTTTTACATAAAATAATTGAATGAAGATTGTACATTATAACTCATGATTAAATTTTATTAAAAACATATAATCAATTTTAATTTAATTTAAGTTTATAAATGTTTTGGCTTTTTTTATTATTATTTCATTAATTTATACTTTTTAAAAATAATATATATATATATATATATATATAATCTTTTTTTTATTATTTCATTAATTTATACTTTTTAAAAAAGTTCTAAATTTAAAATATAAGATAGGTTTCTAATTTTTTTGGAATAAAGGTAGAGAGCATGAAGCATCACTCTAAACATAAGCATACAAAAAAATAATTATATTTAAAAGTGAAATATAGGCCTTTCATATAGGTCGTAGTCTAAATGTTTTATGAAATGATTCTTTTCTAGTAATATTTTTGGATTTTTGCTTATAGCGAGAAATTGTTAGATCCACAAATTTGAGTGATTAATTTTGTATAGTCTTAGTGTTTTAGGGGTTTTTTAGCATGCTGAATCTATTTATGCATTCAGAAATGAATTTTAAACAACAAAAAATAGTGATTTCATGCAGATTTTTGTCGTCGAATTCCAACGAAAAAAAACATTTTGTAGAACAGTTAGACAACGCCTTTGATATGGAGGAGCCACTAAACAATAATATGTAATAGAAATATCGTGATAAACAATATTAATAACAATCTAATTTTAAGGTCATGGTCAAGCCAAACATCAAATTGGTGTATGAAAACTTTGTGGGACAAGAAACCCCCTCCAGATAACGATTTGATTATTAAAGTCTATAAAGATGTACATATCCTATCCTTCTAGATTTAAACTTATGACCTCTTAAAAAGAAACATATTTTTAATACTTGTTTTTATAATAAAAAATTAAATATTAATTCAAAAATTAAATATATGCCAAGAAAAAACAAATAAAATCTACAAATACTTTCCTTTATATATTTAAATTGTCTATAACATGGACTTGGATTTTCTTGCTATCATTTGGCCAATGCCAGAAATTGATAATTTGAAAAGCCATTATTCAAATTCAAGAATACTCTCAAACACTTTTGTATGATAGGCAACAATTTTGCAAAGAAGTTGTTTCATTTTGTCAAAACATATAGATTTTTTTGTGTGACATGTTAGTGATAGATATTTGGAAAAATTATTTTTATATTTAATTTTGATTAAAAACATTTATAAAAAATTATATTAATTTAAAGTATTTTTAAAATAATGATATTATGACTATAATGAAGTGACAATGATGATGTTCCAATAATCATTGCCAAATCACAACCATACTTGTTAAAATTACAATGATAGATTTCTAAATTATTTTTTTTAAATATTATAAATTAATATTATGACTATAATGGAGTGACAATGATGATGTTCCAATAATCATTGCCAAATCACAACCATACTTGTTAAAATTACAATGATAGATTTCTAATTTTTTTTTTTTAATATTATAAATTAATTTTGTTTTTTAATAGTATTAATAAAATAATAATTTGGTGAGTTAGTTCCAGTAGTATATATATATATATATATATATATATATATATATATATATATATATATATTATTTGCTAAAATTGTATACGATGTTTTAATTTATATAATTTATATTTATGTAAATGTAAGTTTAAGGGTTAGTTTAATTAGTTTACATCAATATTGTTTAATATTTAGCTAATTTTGTATCAGAAAATGTGTAGTTTTAATTTTCTTGATTTATTAGGGATGCAATGTGGAAAACCATTCCTTCAATTTTTCCATAAAATTTTCTTTAGAAAAAATATAAATTTAATATTTTTTAATAGTGTAAATAATATGTTTGTTTTAAGATTCTATATATAATATAGAAATAAATATGTTTTAATTATTTTTCAATTTAAAAAAAAAAAAAAACATTTCCTTAGTATATAAAAATGATTTTAAAAAATAAAAATTATTAATTATGTTATGTGGTAAACTTCGATGCACCATTATGCTCATAAAAAATCAGTGTAATATTACTAGCACATTTGTATCTGTAGTAGATGGTGAATGTCAATAGGGATTACCATCCATCAACCATATAGACATATATCATCTGTTGACCATATATTTCTCATCATTCAATTGGACAAACATCTCTAATCTCGTAATTAACAATCGAACAACTAAATTATTGGACGATGGATATTAAAACAAGACATGACTATTGGATGTATCCATGTTGTCGATTATCGCACCCTCCATCCTATTTCCAAAATTAGCATGCATATCAACGTAAAAGTACTAAGAACATTCATCATGCACAATAAGAACACAAAAACTTAATAGAGATTGTAGTAAAATGACAAGTAAGAATGTCAAGCCCTTATTCAAGAGGGGTGCTTTCCAAATAGTGTCAAGAACATGAAAATACGATTAGTTGGCCCCTTCATTTTTAGATGATGACATGGAAGGGTGGTGCCAACTCATCAAGGGAAGAATCAATGGGGCACCATATTGATTGGAAGGATAGAAGCAATGAATCCTAGGCAAGAGAAAGAGAAGGTTGGTTAAACAAGGATATGGATTTCCAAGATAAAATCCTTTAAAGGATAATATACTAGTTGGATGACTATACATAACAATTTGTATTTATGAAGCCATTTTAGTTAAATAGGGTTTTGATGATGTCAAAATGTCAATAGGCTAGATTGTATAAATATCATTGTATGGGTTCAAGAAAATAGGGTGAATGGTAGTAAGTTGTTCTTTCTTGTGGAATAGTATTATATTGTTTTGATAGACCCCATGGATGTCACTGGTTAGTGATGTACAATTTAGAACATAAAGTACTCACTACTAATTACAGAATATGATATGGATCTACCTCATGTTCTACATGTGTTGTGTTTTATGATTTATATGCATGATGTTTATGTTGTGTCTCTTTAGTCTATTTTCATAATTGATTAATGAGTTCTTATGGAGTAAGTTTAATGTAGTAGGTATAATAAGTGGTAGATGAATAACAATGAAAGGTTTATAAGCCAATGCATTGCAACATTGTGTCGTTATTCTAAAATATTCCCCACATGCCTAATGTCTTGGAAACACACATTGGGTGAGTCCCTCTCTATTTCAGGGATTGATTGTGCCAATGCCTGATATGTAAACTATTGTGGATATGTCAGTGGAACAAATCATCATAATGGATCTTATAATATGATAAAATCTTTATTATGCAGGTTTATTTCCTTAGCTCGCATATTTGTTATCTCTAGCTTATTTCTTTATTTTTACACAAAATAATTGAAATATGAAAATAAAAGAACAGGCACATGAAAGAAAGACCATCCACACAAACAAAAACAAGATTTACCCTGGGAAACACAATACGGGAGAAACCCCATCTTGAAGGTGAGGCCTATGCTTTGCTCTCTTTGCTTCAATTATCAAAATGCAAATACAAAGGAATGGGCACTCACTATGGAGTTGCCTATGACATTGTGGCCTGAAAGGATACTATAAAATATTCCTCCTCCTCTGTTATGCTCTCAGAATACAACTCCTAGATGCTTTACTCGACTATGGAACAAGTACAATGTTAAATAATGGAACCCCTTCTCCTCCTAGTGGTATGGTATTTAACATAGCTCGATAGTGATTTAAGGTTAGGGTTTTGACTTCCTCGACCCTCAATTAGTGATAAGGTTTAGACTTTCTAGAATATTCTTGAAAATCCATGAGTGGCCAGCCCTACATGTTTCAGTAATGGGAGTTGACATGGCATCCACTCGTACCATGGTGGTCAACAAGGTATGTCAACTTGTAGGAGGCATAACTTTTTCATATGAGCTCTGATTGATGCGGTTCTTTCGCCATCGAAAAGTTATTGGTGTGTAGAACATTGTTAGGGAGCTCCAAGGATTTTTTTTTACCAAAACGTGTTTTTTGATGCCTCAAAATATCTCTGGAATGTTTTAAACCCAATTTTTCAAGATAGGACTTGCTGCTAAAATGCCCCTATAATCATATTCCTCCAATTGTTTCCACCCAAAAAGTATCGAGATAGACTCCAATCTCGAAAATATATGCGGTGGAATATAGTTTTGAACCGTCGCGACTTTGGTTACAATATATATATATAAAGTATCGAGATAGACTCCAATCTCGAAAATATATGCGGTGGAATATAGTTTTGAACCGTCGCGACTTTGGTTACAATATATATATATATATATATATATATATATATATATATATATATACACACACACACACACACACACACAATAACTATATGATCAGAATACACACACACACACACAATAACTATATGATCAGGGGTTATGCCCTCGATCCTATTTTTCCACCCATTAAACCTTGTAACAAAGCTAAATATAAACCAAACCACATATGGTTAAGCAACATGTGTGTGGTGTATTGGTGAGGTCATTGGACTAGTATGCGAGAGACCTGGGTTCGATCCTTCAAGCTCGCAACCATATTTTATTCCACCTTAACTATAATTGGCCAATGGGAGACTACCACGTGGCGGTCCCTCATTGGTCCACCTATCCTCCACTTTTATGAACATGCCATGTGTCATCACATGATTGGTCCATGTCACTACTCAATCACTCGTACGACCCTGCTAACTCAGCTTGCTACTTACCACATGTCACGCCGTGAGGTTGCCACGTCAACATTGTACGACCTCTACAGATGTGCCACATGTCACCCTTCTAGTGGTGCCACGTGGCACCCCCTTTTGACCTCCTATCTTTTTTTTCCAAAACTTTTAAGAGTCATAACTTTCACATACGATGTATGTTTGAGGCGATTCTTGCGGCGTTGGAAAGCTATCGTCGAGCTCTATGCAATGAAGTCCTTTTCAAGATCATTTGAGATGATTAACTTTTGAGTATTCTTATATCCTCTCAGATCTCTTTGAGTGTTTTGGATCCTCCTGGATCACACCTTCCCACTGAAGAACTTTTGAACCCCCAAAAGTATGTATATTTCAACAACTTAGTGATGATATTTTTTCCTCACTCTTCCAACTTGTTGAATTGCTCTTCAACAACTTAGTGATGATAAATATTCTTCACTCTTTCCCCTTACTAAAATTTATTTGACTGATTTCCATCTTTCACTTGATCCTTTGGATTTTTTTTTATCTTGGATGTAGATTTGATCTCCTTCTTGAATTTCCAAAGTCTTAAGGAAACCAATTTAGATCAGTATACTTCTGTCAGCTTCTCTAGAACTTGGATCTAACTCTGGCTCCTGGAAATAACTCTAACTATGGCTCTAGCTCATGGTTACTGGCTCTGGTTACCGACTATATCTCTAGCTCTAGTTTTTGGCTCATTAACTCCTTCATAACAAAAGTCTTCTCACAATATGAAGGCAGAAATATTACATAGATTTAACAAAGAAATACACAGGGATATGGAAAGGAACACAATAATATAGTAAAGCTCAGATTCTATTAATGACTATCTGAAATACAAAAGATTGCAAAATGAAAAAACACACAAGCTAGATAGAATGGTGGTAGCTTATCTTTGAGAAGAGACATGTCGGTTACGCTCATTCACAAGAAGTTGAGTACAATGAGGCTCCAAAGGCATTTTTAACATAAAACATAAAATGAGAAAACCCTAAACATCTTAAACCCTAACCTTGAGAGATGAAACGCCAAAAGGTTTGTGGGCCTCAATGGGGGTAGTTGATACGGCAACTTCCTAAGGGCATAACTTTTTCATACGACCTCCATTTGGGGCGCTCGATACACTATTGGAAAGGTATAAGGGAGGAGTACATATTTCGTTATGCACAATATCATGAACTTATTGTTGAATGTGTTGGATGTGCTCAAATAATTTGGTTTCCCGATCAACCTTAGTCTGAGCATGGGAGGACTCTTCTCGTGTGACTACAATGGGCAGAGCTATATCAATGGGGGCCAATGGTTGGAAAACCAAGAACAACTGAAAAGGGTTGTGGCCAATAGAGCCATGGAGAGATCTATTGTAGCTATGTTGAACATAAGGAAGGATTTCATCCCATGTGCATGGATGTTTGGAATTATACATCCTCGGGATATGAACAATCATCATGTTGACTACCTTTGTTTTTCCATCAGTCTATGGGTGGAAAACAATCAATTTGGTCAGCTTGGTGTCCATCATTGACCATAGGCTAGACCAAAAAGTGCTCAGGAACCCACTGTCTTGATCAGAGATAATAGTTTGTGGGAGCCCAAAATGAACCCAAACATATGTGAAGAAGAGTTTAGCGGTGGTCTCGGTTGTGATGCTCTTCTTGCAAGGTGCCAAAATTTCCATCCTAGAGAATCGATCAATAACCACGAAGACACAGTCATTCCCATGCTTGGTTGAAGGAAGACTAGACATGTAGACCATGGAGATGGACTCCCAATACCTATTTACTAGAGTAGGAAGAGGGGTGTATAGCCCCTTGTTTCTTGATGGCGGGCTTGGAAATGGTGTGGGAAGTGCAAGATATGATGTGCTTGTGAACATATTGTAGAAGCTTCGACCAATGAAAATCATTTTGCAATACTTCCACTGTCTTTTCTACACCAAAATGTCTCGTTTCCTAGTTGTAATGAGCTTCCCAGATCAGCTCGGCACGCTCGCTTGAAGGAACACAAAGATGGCTCAGATGGCATAACAATCCATCCCGGAGATGAAATTCGGGAAATGTTTTTCCTACACTCAATTTCTGATAGGCAGTAGCAAACTCATAGTCATTATTGTATAATTGTGGCCATCCAGATGTCTCATGTCCACAAGAGTTAAGAACTATGGCTAGCATTGCCACCGGGGGTCGACTGAGGCAATATGTGACATGGTTAGTGCTACCCTTCCTATACTTGATATTCAAGTGGAATTTTTGCAGGTATGTGGACCACTTCTTATGGTGGTCATTCTGTAACTTTCCTTGTGTCTACATAAATTGTAAAGGCATGTGATCAGTGTGGATGATCATTTCATTCCCCAGAATGCAATGCTTCCATTGTCAACATGTTTGCATAATGGAGTACATATATTTTTTGTAGGTGGGGTAACGGTGGATATCGGTGGCCACCCACCTATTCCACTGGCTCAAGGACCAATTTCCATTTTGGTAGTTTTTTTTACAGTTTTTCAGGTCCCAAACTTTTGGGGTCGTTTTGAGGCCCTAAACGATGTTATACCTTTCCAACGGTGTATCAAGTGCTCTGAACAGATATCGTATGCAAAATTTACGCCCTCGGGAAGTCGACATATCAATTACCCCCATCGAGCCCACAAACCTTTTGGTGTTTCATCTCCTGGGGTTAGGGTTTTGGATGTTTAGGGTTTTATCATTTTACTTTTTATGTTAAAAATGCCTTTGGATCCTCATTGTACTCATCTTCTTGTGAATGAGCGTAGCTGACACATATATTCTCAGAGATAAGCTACCACCATTCTAGATAGCTTGTGTGTTTTTTCATTTTACAGTCTTTTGTATCTCAGATAGTCATTAATAGAATCTAAGCTTTATTGTATTATTGTGTTCCTTGCCACATCTTTGTGTATTTCTTTGTTATATCTCTGTTCTATTTTTTCCTTCATATCCTTCCCATGTCACGCAAGGTCTTCCTCGAGCAACATTTTGAAAGGATCTCTTGTCCCATCGTCCCTCTTTTATTCTGCCATGGAAGATTTATTAGGCGTGCAAGAGTGGTTGTACTCAAGAGAAACAAGATCAAGACCCAACTCTCTATACCCTGACCTCATCGGGGACATGCACTAAGAACAACAAGGAGCAGACCACTCTGATACCACTGATATAGATTATTTTGGGGAACGATATGAAGGAATAAATATAACAAAGATATAACAAAGAAATACACAGAGATATGGAAAGGAACACAGTAATACAATAAAGCTCAAATTCTATTAATGATTGTCTGGAATACAAAAGACTGTAAATGCAAAAACACACAAGCTAGCTAGAATGGTGGTATTTTATCTCTGAGAAGAGATGTGTCGGCTACGCTCATTCGCAAGAAGTTGAGTACAATGAGGCTCCAAAGGCATTTTTAACATAAAAAATAAAATGAGAAAAACCTAAACATCCAAAACCCTAACCCTAGGAGATGAAACACCAAAAGTTTTATGGGCCCTGATGGGGGTAGTTGATACGTCAACTTCCCGAGGGCGTAACTTTTGTATACAATCTTTGTTTGGGGCGCTCAATACACTATTGGAAGGGTATAAATGAGGATTACATATTTCGTTCGGCCTAGCATCTGCATACGACGACAATCTAGGTGCTTTCGAGCCCAAAAAAACATCGTTTAGGGCCTCAAAACAACCCCATAAGTTTGGGACTCGAAACACTGTAAAAAAATTGCCAAAATGGAAACTGGTCATTGAGCTAGTGGAATAGGTGGGTGGCCACCGATATCCACGTGGATCATATAAATATTAAACTCAACATTCACTCCCATCTCCTTCTCTACTGAAGATATTCTATCTTGACAATCATGAAACCAAGTCGGATGTTGATCTATGCCTCACCCGTCTTGGCTTAATTGTTCTTGTACTGTCGATGTATCTGTAGGAGTATTTGAATGATTTCCTATTCATTTCCTCTCTCCTACCCTAAAAGAAAAAACCCAAACATGCTTTCCACAAACATCTGTACTATTTAACTTGCTTCTTATCAAGGTATACATCTACATGAACATGGCATAACATCTTGGAGATGTTCATAGCATAGAGTATAGTCATTTCACCTTCTCTCTTTATAAAATAGATTGTTTCTTTACCAGCTCTAGGAAGACATTCCATAGCTATGATTCTCCTTACGCTTTCGATCTACATGTTACAACTGCCACATTCTTTTGTTCCTTCACCTTTTTACTTCAGAATAAGAATTACATAGGCAATTTGATCCATATGAAGTTCATTAGTTGATAATAACAACAATTGTCTACACTATTGTCAAAAGGATTTATAAATCCTTACAAGCTTCCTCTCACCCTCAAAATTCTCTTCCAAGAGCTTCTAATAAAACCCAAGGCTTTATAAATCCCTACAAGACTCCTCTAACTCTTGAAATTCTATAAGGAGTGGCTAGTAAGCCCTCTATTACAACAATGGAAATAGACTTTTGGAAGGTATTTACATATGCATACTAACTTTACTATTTTAAAAATATACATATTTACAAATTAATTTTCCAAATTGGAATCTTTTCTGATACCTATCCAAGGACAAAGATAGGTGGCTTCTTCATGGACTCATTCTTCCATTAGTACTGGAAGGAGTCTCACAACTTCATGTCTCTGACAATGCCTCTGACAATGAATCTAAAACTGACATTGAATCTGACACTGAATCCAAATAGCCACTGGATCCAATTATAGGTCGTCTAAGAAACCTATATAGTCTCTCCTTTCTGATACCTAACATTATCGGTGTGTCCTGAGTAGCTTTATTTGAATACACTAATACTTGTCCATCCTGGAGTGCAATTGCATATCCTTCATCTTCGAAAGATGAAACTGAGAGTAAGTTTACTTTCAATTATGGAACATATAGCATAAGTTCTATTCCCATAAATCCTCCTGACTCGAGCTAGAATCTTACATAACCAACTCCTCTTACTGCTTGTCTGGTGTTAGTCCTAGATCCCCACATAACAATCTATGTCAAATTATTATAAAGTAAGGAATATTGATCTCATTCTTGTCATGTGGTGAGATGATCCATTTCCAATGAACCATACCTCGATGTCTCCATACACTACATTGTTAAGACCAACCATCAAGAAGAATTATTTCTCAAATCTCTCGGCAAGATTATAAACTTATGTTGAGGTTGCTACATGTCTTCTTGTAAGTGCCTTTACATCTTCCTGGTTATGTTTTGGACACAAGTGTGGATAAAGTGTCTAATACTTCTCTATCTGATGTCCACTCTTACCACAATAAGAGCAGGAGTTCTTGTTCTCATCTTGGAATGACAATACTTTCTTGTGACTTTCCTTATTCTTCTGTCTTGGAAAAAGACCTTTGCTTCTAGCCTTCTTCTTGGATGGATTCACCTGGAAGGATTGTGTTTTCTGACATTTCACCATACTATGGTTATTAGTTCCATAGAAATCACATGGATATGTAGACCATAAATTCATGCCAATATTACTAGTGGGAAATGTCTCCATTCCCTCTTCGAAATGCTCATCTCTTCCTGGAGATGTTTTACATTTGATACCTTTCCCTAATATGGAAGGTTGTTCTGGTGGGACCAACTTCTTATGAAGGACCTCTTCATTTGAAGTTCTCCTTACTTCAGTCATCCTAGAGCATTCTCCATCTTGACGGGAAAAAGAAAAATATGATGAATTATCTTCCTCGGTTACTATCTGTAAACCTTTCATAGGAGACAGTCTCTCTTACATGGGATACTTTTCCTTTTCCACTTTCCAAGCTTCATAGAGTGGTGCCAATATAAGGTCCTTAGCCTACAACTCTCTTTCCAGTTCATGAATAATACCTCTAAGAAATTCTTCATGACATATCAATCGATCTTGAAGCCTCTACTTCTCCTCCTCGAGGGATTGTAGTTGCATCCTTAGTTCAAAATTCTCCTTCTGAATCTATCAGTTCATGTCCCTTTGAAGCCTTAATTTCATGAGATATTTACTCATGTTGTTTTATGCAACAAAGAGATCTTGTGTTAAGGAGTCTTCAAACACCTTCACCAACTTGAGTCTTGGACCTCATCCCATTCATTTCCAAACACTTGTCAAAACCAGCTTTGATACCAACTTGATATGAAAATCCTTAGATACTAATTTACTCTCAAAGGTACATGCTAACATCTAACTTGATTCGTAATATTTCTTGATCGTCTTTGACAGATTTGCATAACACATGTGAATCTTCTACTTATCCAAAACCTCATGAAATGATGAATAATTTTCAAAATAATGATAGATAACACAACAAAAAATAAAAGAACTAATAAGACAAGATTTGATGACGGAGTTCACCTCTCCTAGGCTACATCTTTGAGTCCCCTTTCAACAGTGAAACTGCTCTTCATTAATCTCAAATGTCAAAATTACAATGACAATGGACTTACAAAATCCAATCTTGAAGTCACTCTTCAATTTTGCTACTCAAACCCAAAAATAGAGGTTACAAATGAATTCCTCTCGAAATTCTGATAAAAATGAGTATAAACTTGACTATGTTCTGAACTGGCTCAAAACGCAAAACAATTGTTAAAACTCTCATACAAGGTGATCTGAACTAAGATCTTCAGAGAAATATTCTTAGCACAAAACAAACATCACCATCGTACTCCTCTTAAAAAATTGAGACAAACGAGTATAAACATGACTATGTTTGGACAAAGGGCTCAATGGCACACAAAACAATGCAACACCGTGACTAGGAACCTCTTGGAACGCAAATCGAGACATCATATTGTACATGTTGTACCATCCCATACCTTGCACTCTGTATGGAATTTTCTGTCTCGTACTATGTGCCTGGTCTAAATAGGGCGTGGGTCCAAACCATGGCCCAACCTTCATGCTAACGTCAGTGAAACCTTTGGAATCTCGTAACAAGAGGCCCCTTGGGCACAATGGTTAGGGCATTGGTATATGGTGGAGGATATCACAAGTTCAAACCCACGGATCTCTCCCCCTTTGGTGCTTTGTTGGAACTATATGTTATATATAGTATGTGGTTGGCTTGTTAATATATACGGTGACATATAGTTTTGAACCATCGCGGACTTTGGTTACAACATTTATTTATATACAATAACTATAGGATCAGAGGCTATGCCCTCAATCCTATTTTTCCACTCATTTAACCTTGTAACAAATTTAAATATAAACCAAAGCACATACGATTAAGCAACATGTGTGTGGTGTATTGGTGAGGTCGTTGGACTAGTATGCGAGAGACCCAGGATTGATCCTCTGGGCTTGCAACCATATTTTATTCCACCTTAACCATAATTGGCCAATGGGAGACTACCACATGGCAGTCCCTTATTGGTCCACATGTCTTCCATATGTACAAACATGCCACATGTCATCATAGGATTGGTCCATGTCACTGCTCAATCACTCGTACGACCCTACTGACTCAACCTGCCACGTGTCAGGTCGTGAGGTTTCCACATCAGCAATGTACGACATGTATGGATGTGCCATGTGTCACCCTTTCAGTGGTGCCACGTGGTACCCCCTTTTGACCTCTTGTCCCTTTTTTTTCCAAAACTTCGAAGAGTCATAACTTTCTCATATGATGTTCGTTTGAGGCGATTCTTGCGTTGTTGGAAAGCTATTATCGAGCTCTACGCAATGAATTCCTTTTCAAGAGTATTTGAGATTATCAATGTTTTATCATTCTTGGATCCTCCTGGTTCTATTGGAGTGTTATGGATCCTCTTGGATCAAGCAAACCCTGAGGAAAGATTTTTTATGAATTGGCTTTGATGTGGAGCAAGTAGAGATGGATTTGAATAGAGAATCCTCTTCAAAGAACACACACACAATGATAACAAAGAACCAAAATTACACTTCTCCAACAAGATTAGTAAATCAAATGGTTAGTGTAAAATCCAAAGAAGAAGCACGTAATCATTTAAACAAACGTTTGGTGGGAAATAGATCGACTTGTTTGTATTAACATCAAATGTAAGAACAACATACGCATTTGAAATATTTCACCTTGAGGGAGTGATGAATATGGCCTTGAAGATCTCTCTTTGGGGGATTCTTTCATCTTTAGGACTCTCTCATTGATTGTAGAATGATTTGAGCAACATTTCCCCTTATTTAATAGATAATGGAGGGGAAATTTGGTCAACGCAACCAATCATGAAACATAATGAAATGGATTGAATCATGTGGGATCACAATATCTAGCTAAAATATTACAACATAACTTTACTTTCATTGAACTTATGAAAATGTATGCATGATGCCTTCATTTATAGAGTTTCCTATAGGAGGAAATGGAGCTCTATATCAAATATTGGCCCATTTGCTTGAAATTTCTCTAGGTATGGCTCTATATTATTCATTAGGTGAAGAAATTTGACTGGTATGGACCTAGCTTGACCAAACCATCTCTTAAAGTGAGCATGGCATTCAATGTGCTACAAAATTTATTGTGTTTTTATGTAACGAGAATTGCATGGGTATCAAAGGATTTCTTGCATAAATGCACACCCCGTGAACTGAGAGGCCCCACAATTATCCATTTTTTCAAATTTAAAGTTTAATTTCAATCCTCTATGAACAAATTAACTTTCATCCACAATTTTATGCTTATATATGGTGGTTAATGTTTATTTGTGATTCCTTTGGTGTAAAACCACTTAAATGTCACGATATAATCCAAAATGGAAATATGAATTGACCTTCATCATACCAACATTGATCTTCTTCATCATACCACCATTGATCATACCACAATTGTGTAAAGAATATAACACATACTCAACATTCTCCCACTTGTTTTTTTCTTTTCATACAGGGGTCACGGGATTTCATGATCAACAATCCAAGGCATAAATTCCCATTCATTCTCTACACCAAGAGAACTTCTCAATGCTCACATACTTTGTTAATGAACCAACAACATTCTCCAAAGTGTCCACCTTCACTAGCAACACATTCTTCTCTTCAACCATGTCTTTGACAAAATGATACTAAATTGTGCAACGAATATAACACATACCCAACAAGTTCATCTATATTGGCCAAAGGGGTGATTTGGAATTATCTTAACCCTTTTCCCTGCAACAATGAAAGGATGAAGAATCAACTCATACAATTGACAATATATAGAATTAGCTAAAACTGTGACAAAAAATACATACACATGTGGCCACTTTTTTGCTCATCATTAATCTTATAATTGTAAGAATGTGTTATCGGACTAATCGGTAGGTGCGGACACTAACTGATCTCCCTAGATCCACCTAGATCTAGAACAAAACACACCAGAACATGACGCTTTCCTTAAGTTTTAGATATTGAATTTACTAACTAAAG
>ML780137.1:904907-918851 GCA_009831015.1 Picea engelmannii | reverse complement strand
CTCAATATAAACCTATGTATGTGATCAAGGAATCATACAATAAAACACAATAAGCTTTATAGGAAAGAATCATATTATTGTATCATATTAAATGTGAAAGAGAGATTACAACCATGGCCTTGATGTCGTAAGGTCCCTTCCAATTGTCCTCCGTTCCCCACACACTTTCATTCCAAGAATTCTGAGAGCATAGATCTGATAACATTCACAGTCTATCTTGACAAAGGCAAAACTCAAAGACACTCCAACCAAGCTAATAATTCCAAGCCAAATCCAACTTAGCAAAAGCTCCAAAGCTAACTTTCTCCATGAGAGCTCCTCTCCTTTTATAAGTTGAAGAGGATAAGGTGAGGAGGTTAGGATGATCCCACTAAATCATGAAAGCGAGTAAGATCCACACCATTCGGATGCCACCTCACCATGGAAGTTTCTTCTTCTATAAGATTCGAGAAAATGCTCTTTTTTCCCACGTCTAAGCATTCTCGCACCCTGCCTATAGAGCAACCTGCGAACTTCTCGCAACCTAACTATGGTGCAACCTACGAGAATCAGGCATTCTCGCACCCTGCCTATATAGCAACCTGCGAACTTCCCTTTTTATAGGGTTTTTACAAAGGAAAATGCAACTTCTTTTCTCGGGAAAAGTTCTTCTCCCTTCCTTCTTCAGGAACTCAGGCCACTGACCCCTCTGAAGACTACAGACAGGTTTACATCATTAACGGTCATAGGGATGACGAAAATAATGTGTAACAGAATGTAATATAACTAGTAGATGTAGGAGATAGTTTATGATGTTGGAAAGAGTTTATGTGATTGTGAAGAGTGCAATCTAGCCTTTCTTGAAGGTTATTTTAGAGTGGAACAATATCATAAGGCTAAAGGTATTATAGTGAGGTACTCCATAGGATACACATAGATTATTATAATTGAAAGCTCATGGGATGGAACAATTTTCCCTTTGTTAAAGTATTGTCCCTCTTAATATATATTTTAAGAGAATTATTCAACCATCCTTATTATCCCCACCACCACCACCTTCCTTCTCTTAGACCCCTTCTCTTTCACACCCCCATCATTTTTATCTCCTTCCTACTTGACTCAATCCTCCCTAAAACCAATATGTTCTATTCAAAGTTCATTCTAATAGTATACTTTGAATTTTTGAGGATAGATATTTCAAGAATGATCAAGTGAAATTTCATAGACAACATTCGTTTGTTGACTAGCATTGTATTTTAATGAATAACCTCACATAATTTGATAATATCCCAAAAATGGGAAAATCTAGATTCATTAAACCCTTAAAAACCCATAGCTCAAACAAATCTAAAATAAACAAAATCAAAGGCCCATAAATCCAACACATGATCCCATGAATATATTAAAACCATGAAATAAACACCCACATCAAATATGGGTTGAGCAAAAATACAATAAAGTCACTTGCAAACTAGACATTTTTACCATTAAAAGTCTATGGCATAGCATATCTCACTGCCCATCCATTAACACAACTGTACAATAATATGTACAACAATACTTGTACCTTACATAGAAACTAAATTTAAAAACTTCAATATCAAACATGGATGAAAAGAAATATAAAGGACTATAATTCCTTAGTGCTAAACATACAGACCTATGCATTTAAAAATAATTTAATTAGTAGAACCATCTCCAATATTTTGAAGGACATCCATATAAACAAATTGACATATGATTGAACTACATCCATTCATGGAGAATTTATGTGCTTACTAGTTCACCATATTCTCATTAGGGACTTTTTTCCATTAGAGGTGTATTTCATGATTAATCTTGGAAGCAAAAGCCTCTACATGCCTGTTCAATTCTTAATCGAACATGGCAACCACTTTCTCAAAAACAATTAAATTACTTGAAGAAGAAGAAGGCTTAGATTTTTTGTTAGGAGGCCCCTTGATTTTCTCTATTGAAGAAGACTCGTCCAATAAGATCTTGTCGACTCATAATCATATTCAATCTAGCCTTGTTTGGCTTGTTTTGGGATCTTAACTTTTTGGCCCTTAGGGAGGCCATCTTTGACTTATTTTGGAGTTTCAAAACCATCCCATAACGTACATGTCTAGGATGATCAAGTCAAATTTCGTCATAAGTAAGCATAGTTTGCAAAAAATTCAACATTGACCCCTTTCATTGATCACTAGGCAGGCTTCATGTGAGTCGAGTCTTTTTTTACATGTACATGTGAGTTGAGTCTTGCATAGAATATGAAATGATTTATTATGAATTTTTAGAAAATTTAATGGCCACACATTGTTGTGATGAAAACAATATTCCCAACCATCCCTCATTTTCCCAATTTTGAGTTTGTATACCCAATCTATGAAGGGTAGAAGTTGAGTGCCTCCTCGGGGGGGATTCCATAATTGTGATTTCACTTATCAGAATCTATTATGAATCTAACCCAAAGAGAAAATCTAGCCTAGTTGACAGTCTTTTTAATTACCTTGCTAATTACAATAATAACAACTAAATAGATTGTGCAATAATTTATCAACCAAGAGTTCTAAAATACTTATGAGATTGCTTGCATTGTTTATGAAAGCTACAAGTTCTTGTCTTTCACTAGTTTATACATCATGAAGTTGTAGCAAGGAAATATATTTCCAAATTATTCTAAGAAGTTGATAATTGGAAATCCACTCATACATTTATTAAAACATACTAAGATCGATTCATATTTCCCAAACTAGATTTTGAAATGAAGATGTTTTAATATTTGAAACTAAGCTACAACATTCTAAAAAATCAAAATACAAAGTGACAATTAAGGAATAGGAATATCATTTTGAAACTCAAGATTCATATAAAGATAGAAAGGAAAATACTATCTACATCTATTGGGGCAGCCATTTAATCGCAAAGGAGGATGGATTTGAGATCAGTGGTGGTGTCTAAAGACACCATTGTATTGAAGCATGAGCACGCTCCATGAGAGCATAAATAGATCTCCCAATTGATGATAAATAGATCACATGGATTGTCTATGAATAGGTTTCGGTCATAGACCAAACGAACAATCACAGGATGGATTCAGTTGCACCTGTCCATAAAACGTGGATCTGGGATCCTAAGTGGATATGGGCAACCAACAATTTACTTGGTCGTCGACCCAAAGAATTGGTCAACCCACTTAATCAACAAGGTGAGGTTTATGATGGAACTACATATTCCACCACCCCCCCTGTAAAATCATCTTGGAGGAAAACAAATTCGACAAGTTTCCCCCTTGAATTTGCTCGAACTGCAAAAGTTAATCAATGATGGTACACCAACGCTACTGAGGAAGTTTGATCACCATCAATGATGATCAAGGAAAAAAGACAGTCATCCACTGCAAACTAGTTGCAAAATCTACTGGCCAAACACAGTCCCAGTTGGTCAATTGACTAGACAACAATACAATATAGGTAAGTCGATGAGTTGACTAGACAATAAACACACCAATGTAATCAGTTTTTGTCAATCCAATAGTCTCTACCAAGCTAGACAATCTTTGTATTAGGTACAATAAGAAGACGTACAACTTCCAAAAACATAGTTGAATATGGTTCATTCGGTCTCAGTAAATCCAAGTTGATTCAACATAAAGCAGTCGAGTCAACAAGACAATACATCAGTTGGGTTTACACATCAACAAATTCTAGTATGCCCCCCTTAAACAAAACTTAGGGATCAAAGTATCATCAATAGATCTTCGTCGAAACACCAGTTGATAGACAATAGCTAGTCGAAAATCAGTCGACGAATACACAATCGAGACTTCCTGTCAATTGTCATCTTTGGTCGAACCTCAGTTGACCAATATCCCATTCGAACTCCATTCGATTGTCACGTCGGGTTGATCATGTGGTCGAACATTATAGAGTAATCAGTGATGAAGAGGAACATTGTATGTTTGTACAATTGATGAAACACAACGATATGAAGTCCTCAAACATATAGTTAGATGCACCTATGACCACTCATCAATCCAACCACACTCTATCCTGGTACTCGGTATTGGTCCACAATTTTTTCTTTCACGTCTCTTCTGCAAAGATCAAAAAGCATTATTGTCATGTCTTTGATTTCTATGGCGAGGATGACGATAAGGCACAAAGTTTTGTGTTGGTTGATTAAGAGATATAGGCTCAGGGTCTAGTGTACTCTCAGGAGTAGAACAACCCGGTATATCAACAACAACAACATCCGTAACAATATTCTCAGATTCTGACGTGTTAGGAATAGCTATCTCATCAATCTATTCAACACAATTAACAGTAGATTACTCTTTACGAAAATTATTCTAAATTCCACATGCAACAAATAAAACTTCCCTGGTTGCAGCAAGGGTAGATGTAGGCAAGGAGGCCACAACATCATCATATCCAATACATATTCTTGGTGACTTCATATCAGGTGTAATAGGAGCAACAATACCATGTCCATTCTTCCCAAGTCCTCTTTCAATGTATCCCATCTTGTTTAGCAATTAGGATCCTATACCTGTAGTGTGTTTTTCAAAGTTAGGAGAAACAACAAAATCATTAGTTTTAATGCATAAATCAACAACATCTTGCTTACAAAGAGAATCAAGGGTTGGAGAAGAAATGGATGAGCATGAAAACTCAACAACATCGGTCTTCTTCTCAACATTCTACAGTCGAAAAACTTGTTCTTCAAGGTTATGTTTGCAGTCCTGTAAGCCCTTAATAGTCTCATCATTCATGGTCAGTTGCAACAATATGGCATCATAATCTTCTCTTAATGCTTTATATTCATCAAGCAGTTGATTGTTATATTCTTGAAGAGGACCAACTTCTTCATGAAGCCCATCAACAAAGGCTTGTAAGCGGGAAACCGCATGAGTCCGTTGGGCATTTGTTTCCATCAGTTGGTTGACTTCCATGCCCAAGGTAGTATTTGGATGAGGAAGAGCTTTCACTTCTTCCTCCATGTCTTCAAGAAGGCTAGGATTGTCCTGAAATCGTCTGCAAGAGTCTGGAAAAGGCCTTCCATGGTGTTCCCCATGAAATTAATCCTCCTAGATTGATCAACCATACTAGTCTTGAACATGTTTTCTTCAATCTTCAACTGATTTTTCAATCCTTCATTATTTGTCTTCAAAGAAATATTTTTAGTATGAGAAAGACTTTTCACTTCTTTCTCAATATCAACAACAAGATCTGTTTTATTGCCAAAATCATCTACTAGATCCTGAAAAATGGTTTCCATTGTTTGTTCTAGGTTAAAAACTTTCCTAAATTTCTCATCAAACCATTGCAAAAGGCTGGTTTGAAAGAGGATAGTCTCATCTTCCAACTAGGTATGGGATGTCTTCAGTTCATTCTTTAATTGTTGATTCTTAGTCTACAAATGTGAAATGATATTATGTAGGTCAATGACCTATGTGCGAAATTGGCTATGAGATTCTTCCAAGGCAATGGCCTTCTTCTCACAAATCTCCTACAATTTATAAAGCACCAAAACTTCATCTTCATCAAGCATGCCCATCGTCGATGTAGGGAAAGATCCAAGGAAATAAATATGCAAAGGAAAAGGGTAAACAAGGAAGTGACCACAAGAAGAAGTATGGCTTCACCAATCGAGCATGCCAAGTCAATTATGTGATATATTACTTCTATATTTAGTTGACCTATACAAATCCATTGAACTAAGGCTATGCATGCACGTATAGGAAGCCAAACACACATATCTGATCATCTACGCAAAGAAGCCACCAATCCTCAACATGCACTTACACATGCCACCAGTTGACAGAACAAGAGATGATTTAGCGTCCACATTGGTTGGTTGACAGTTCAAGTAACTAACCCAAAAATGGAAAATTTGTACCGAGTCGAGTTAGGGTCAAAGATATTACATGAACCAAGCATAAATGCATGTTGAGGTCAGACGATATTGCAACAGTCAAGTTGAGCAGAGCCATGGAGCAAGTGAACTATAAACCAATTGAGAGGTCTGGTCATTGTCGAGTCGAATGAGGGTCGATTCTTCAGCTATACGTCAGTAGAGGAGGTTTTGCAGACACCAGTCGATGCTAAGGGCTTCGATCAAGTCGAATGAGGCTAAAATAATATTTAGTCGAGTCAGATCACCAGTCGAGGTTTTCAACAATTGCTAAAACCAAGCTAAGTCGGGTTGTTGATGAATTGATTCCAAATGATTTTGAGTGGAGTCGGTTGCAATGTCAATTCAATAGACCAAAGAGAGGAGGGTTGTCAATAAGCGACCATGAACTCAGTCAAGTCATGATCCAGATTTAGGAGCGGAACGAATTGATTAACATATTGAATAAAATAAACACGGAGATATGAAGAATAACACAAATATCTAGTGAACAATATCTTCTATTAAATAATGAATGCCAAAACCCTAGGCATCCAAAAACCTAACCCTAGAAGGTGAAACGCCAAAAGTCATGTGGGCCCTATGGGTAAGTTGGTGTAATTTGGTACCTCAACTTTCAAGGGTCGTAACTTTTGCATACAACCTCTGTTTTAGGTGCGTGATAACCCGTTGGAAAGGTCTTTCAGAGAACTACAGATTCTACCATCAAACTCTAACTCCCTCTAAAGTTTGACTGTGGCGAGCCAAAAAAATAATGTTTAGGGCCCCAAAATGGCCCTGGAAGTACAACAAGAAGTGCTAACATGAAAACATACAAAATAAGCTAGTTGGATTAGGCAAGAGGTCACCCGTATCCACCTAGAGGATGTGGGGCTTCAGAAAACCCCAGAAGTGTAGAACTCACAATTACAAAGTAGTACAGAAAAACATGTTGAACAAAAATGGACACGAGGATCCAGTTGGAATAGGTGGGTGGCCACCAATATCCACCTGGATCAATCGTCCCCCCTGAGGAAGCATTGGTCTCCATTACATTGAGTTCCCCCAGCAGGTGAGGAAACTTCTGTTGCATTTGGCCCCGAGTGAGCCACTTGCCTTGGTGTAGGAGTTGCCCTGCCTTGACCACCCAATAAAGTTGGATCTGTTGTTGGCAAGTGCCCTTGACCTGTGTGTCCACTATCTGATCAGTGGATGCTTGTTCCATGCAGTTAGGGTTGAGCTCTATTGTTGTCAGATGTTCTGCGATCTGGGAGGTGTCCAATAATGGGGGAAAAAATGGTCGAAGGAGGTCCACATTGAATATTGGATGCAAACCAAGGGTGGAGTGTTGAGATCAAAATCATTGCTACCCACAGCCTTGGTGATAGTGTAAGGCCCATAATGAAGTGGGTGAATCTTCCGATGGGGCCTGGTGAGACGCTCCTTCTGACAATGTAACTAGAATTTGTCGCCAACCTGAAACTGGTGTGGTACCATGTGTTGATCATGGCACTTCTTTTACATAGCATTAGATTTCTACAAAATCTTCTGGACCTGTTGGCGGATGTGTTGAATCCGCTCAATGAATCTGGTGGCTTTGTCGATCGTAGATTGATCAAGGGAAGAGTCTATCTGTGTGGTGGCAAGAGGAAGTGCAACATGAATGGGTCCCAAGGGTTGGAATCCCAAACCCACCTAAAATGGGCTATGGCCGGTGGAACTATGGAGAGCCTTATTCTAACTATGTTGGACATATGGGAGACTCTCATCCCATGTATGTGGATGCTTAGAATTGTACATGCGCATGATGTGCACAATCATCTAATTGGTGACCTCTATTTGGCCATCGGTTTGGGTGTGGAAAGCAGCAGATTTTGTGAGCTTGGTGTCCAACATAAACCATAGAATCGACCAAAAGGTGTTGATGAACGTGTTGTCTCAGTCGGAGATGATGGTTTGCGGTATTCCAAAGTGGACCCACACTCGTTCGAAGAAGATCTTGGCAGTATATGTCGCTGTGACATTCTTCTTACAGGTTGTGAGGATGGCCATCTTTGAAAACTGATCAACGACCACAAACACGCAGTCATTTCCTTGCTTGGTGGACGACAAACCAGACATTTAGTCCATTGAGATGGATTCCCAAGGCTTCTCGAGAATAAGAAGAGGGGTGTATAATCCTTTCTTCTTGATGGTGGGCTTGGCAATGGCACAGGAAGTGCAAGATCTGATATATTCATTGACGTCCTGTCGAAGTTTTAGCCAGTAAAAATGTCTCTGAAGAACAACCATAGTTTTCTCTATGCCAAAATGTCCTGCCACCCGACTGTAGTGGGATTCCCAAATCATATTTGCACACTCACTTGTAGGAACACGGAGATGGACCAGGTGGCATAAGAGTCTGTCCTGAATGTGAAAATCAGTGACTGTTGCACCTGTACCCAAGAGTTGATATGTGGTGGTGAAGTCTGGATATTGTTGATAAAGTTGGGGTCACTCAAATGCTTCATGTCCACAGGAATGGAGCATAATGGTGAGTGCAGCCACAGGAGGCCGACTGAGGTAATCAGCGACACGATTGGAGATACCTGTCTTATACTTGATGTTGAGATGGAACTGTTGCAGGTAGGTGGACGACTTATGATGGCGGTCGTTCTGCAATTTCCCCTATGTTTATATGAACTGCAGAGGCTTGTGATCAGTGTGTATGATCGTCTCTTTCCCCAAAATGTAATGTTTCCATTGACGACGATCTTGTTCAATGGAATACATTTCCTTGTCATAGGTGGGGTATTTTCGGACAGTATCGAAGAGTGTCTCACTATGGTATGCCACCGGATGTCCATGCTAAGTGAGAACTGCACCCACAACATAGTCAAATGCATCCGTCTCAATCTTGAAGGGTTGTTGCAGATCGTGCAAGGAGAGTACTGGATCTGAGCACAAGCGATGCTTCAGATCATTGAATGCTTGTTGCTGCTCCTTCCCCCACACAAAATTTTCTTTGCCACCGCCCTTGGTCATCTGGATGAGGCCCCAACACAAACCATCGGTAGAAGTCGGCCAGTCCCAAAAATCTTTGAAGCTCGGTCAGTGTGGTCTGGGCTGGCCAGTCACAGATGACTTGGATATTAGAGGGATAAACATGTACCCCATGCTCATCAACAATGAATCCCAAGTATTGGACCTTGTTCATGCCAAAAGAGCATTTTTCCAATTTAGCATAAAGCTTGTGCTGCTGCAGAGTCCTCAAAACCTGTTGAATATGCCGCATGTGCTCCTCCCACATTTTGCTGAAGATGAGGATGTCATCCAAATATACTACCACAAAGGAGTTGGTTCAGGGTCTCAATACATCATCCATCAACCTCATAAAATTGGCTGGTGCATTTTTTAAGCCAAAGGGCATGACTAGGCATTCGTAGAGACCTTCTTTAGACTTGAAGGTTGTCTTCCATACATCAGTTGGTTCGATGGGAACCTGGTGGTAGCCAGAATTTAGGTCAATCTTGTTGAATAAATTTCCCCCCTTGAGTTGGTCAAGAAGGTCATCAATCCTGGGAATGGGGTAGCGGTTCCTGATTATGATTTTGTTTAAGGATTTGTAATCAAAGCAGAGTCGCCAAGTCTCGTCCTTCTTCTGCAATAATACAATCGTCTTTCGCAAGGGGAGGAGTTGGGCCTTATGTGCCCCTTTTGAAGAAGCTCTTGGATCTTACGCCTAATTTCATCATTCTCCATCAGTGAGCGCCGATAGAATGGTCCATTAGGTAGAGGCACGTTGAGGGTTGGATCAATTGGATGTTTGACTTAGCAGTGTGTCGGTACCCATGTAGGTGAGGCAAAGATGTCTATGTATTCTTCCATGATCCCATCCACTTGCTTCTGTTGCAAAGAGAGGCGTTGTCTAGAGGCCACGGATGTGGTGGCGACCTTTTTCTTACTGTGAGCACGGATCACAAAGAAGATGGACTTCCCAGTCTGTGAAATGACCTTATTGCATTGCTTAGCAGAGATTAAAGAAATAGCAGCAGGAGACGCTACCTCTGGGATCCTTTACAATTGCCTACCCAAAGTAATAATAACATTGCGAGGTCTAGACTCATACACATCATGAAGCTTCCAAAAATATGGTTGTCCTAAAAGAACATCACAAACTTCAAGGGGAGCAATATCACACAGTACCTCATCTTTTAAAGGCTTGATGTCATAGGGCAGACAACATTGTTGGTTGACACGAAGATATCTTCCTTGGCGAAGGCAGTTGATGGCGTAGGGATGCAGGTGAGGTGTCATTGGCAGGTCCAGCTGCTTGACGACCTCTACCGAAATCAGGTTCTTCTGACTATCGCTGTCGAAAATGAAATGAATCGGATCCCCCTTGAACCACATCTGCAAGTGAAAGAGGCATTCCCCTTCCTCTTTTTCTTTTGTTTCGCTTGGCTGGACTTTGGTGGTAGCGACAGTGGCACTAGGTTCAACATCGATAATTTGCTTCCCTCCTTCAGGATTTGACTTGGAATCAGAATCGACCTCTTAATCGAAATCCTTGACCTCGACCATGAGGGACTGCTTGGAGCGACATTCTTCGATGTTGTGCCAAGCACTTTTATGGTACTCACACCATTTTCTCGTGTCCTTGTTGTCTTCTCATTTCCCTTCTTGTGTTGCAGCTTGGATTGGTTGTCCTGAGGGTGGCCATATCAACTTGGTCCCTTGTTGTGTGGGTTGGGTTTGCCTTTGCCCTGATTCAGATGTGAGGGGTTTGCAGATCCAAATTCTAGTCGTTTTTGCTTAAATTTTTGCTAGATCTTGACAGTGTATCTATAATTTGTGCCCAATGAGGCGATGTCCATGAACTCCATTTCTGTTTGAATGTATCTATGCAAACATCTGTGTTATTTGAGCATCAAATGACACTTATAATCTTTGATACCCAATTTGGTGCGTAGGGTATGGAAAATATTGGTTAAATATGGTACTGTCTGGTCCCTTTCTTGACGTAGGGTGGTCCATCTGGTGTACTAGTCCTCGTAGCTTCCAACAGGGTGGTATTGTTATTTAATGGAATCCCGGAAGGAATCCCATGTAGACCAAAAAATATCCTTCGAGCAGATTCAACCATTTATCTACAACATCCGCATCTATCAATCCTTCAAATAATGGAATATCAAAATTTACATGTACCTTGAAGGGGAATGCATGGTCGCTTGATGAAGATTCTTCTCTTATGGGCAGTCGTAGAAGGATCTACGTGAAGTTTTCCATCATTTTGTTCCTTTGTTGCGCGAGGGATTCCTCGAGTAACATTTTAATAGGATCTCCTGCTCCATCATCTCTGTTTTCTTCCCCCATGGGTTTTTGTCGGGTTCGGTGCGACCGATCTTGTAATGGCTCGATTGGTTTGAGTCCCAACTTCTTGTACCCAGATCTTTTCAAGGACATGCATGAAGAAAAATAAATGAAGAGTGGGTCACTCTGATACCATGGATCCAGATTTAGGAGCGGAATGAACTGATTAACAGACTAAATACAATAAACATAGAGATATGAAGGATAACACAAATATCTAGTGAACAATATCTTCTATTAAATAATGAAATAGGCTGAAATTGTAAAACTGCAGAACTGAAACACTTGTTCGAATGGTGGTAGCTATCTCTGAGAAGAGATGTGGCTGCTACGCGCATCCGTCTGAGCATAATGGATTACAATGAGGCTCCAGAGGCCTTTTTGATATTACTCATGAATTCCAAAACCTTATGCATCCAAAAAGCTAACCCTGGAAGGTGAAACGCCAAAAGTCATGTGGGCCCTATTGGTGAGTTGGTGTAATTTGGTACCTCAACTTCCAAGGGTCGTAACTTTTGCATACGACCTCTGTTTTAGGCACGTGATATCCCGTTGGAAAGGTATTTCAGAGAACTACACAGTCTGTTGTCAAACTCTGACTTTGTCCACAATTTGACTGTGGTGAGCCAAAACAACAATGTTTAGGGCCCCAAAACGGCCTTGGAAGTACAACAAGATGTGCTGACATGAAAACATACAAAATAATCTAATTGGATTAGGCGAGAGGCCACCCGTATCCACCTGGAGGATGTGTGTGGATTCAGACATCCCCAGAAGTGTAGAACTCACAATCACAAAGGAGTACAGAAGAACGTGTTAAACAAAAATAGACTCGAGGAGCTAGTTGGAATAGGTGGGTGGCCACAAATATCCACCTGGATCAAGTCAAGTCGAAATTCAGGTCAAGTCGACGCATTTGTAGATCTCCGACAAAAGACCTTATCAATGGACGTAGGGTTATGATCATCCTTCTAGGGTTACCAATGCGAGATCCAAGGCATTCAACTTGCAATCAAATCCGACTCACCCAACCAGCAAATAAAGGGTTGAGTCTCTTTGAGCAAACTTCAATCGAGTATAAAACCTTAGCCGATCAGTTCTAATAAACGACAAAGAGAAAAGGTATTATTCCACTAATAATCATAGATGCTCAACATTATCTCATTCTCATCCGAGTATTTCTCTGCCAAACTAAGATCAAATAACCATCTGCTTTGATACCATGTTGGGACAAGAATTTAATCGCAGAGGAGAACAGATCTGAGATCAATGGTGGTGTCTAAAGACATCGTTGCACTGAAGCACGATCATGCTCCATGAGAGTGGAAATATATCTCGCGATTGATGATAGACTGATCACAAGGATCATCTATAAATAGGTTCCAGTAATGGACCAAACCAAAAATCACGGGATGGAGTCTGTTGCAACTGTCCATAAAATGTGAATCTAGGATCCTAAGTGGACATGGTCAACCAACAATTTAGTCTATCATCGACCCACTTAACCGACAAGGTGAGGTTTACGATGGAACCACATATTCCAACAACATCACATAGAAGAAATACAACACCTATTCCGCTGGAGGGGGCCTTGCCTCCATAGAACAATGTTAGGTTGGCTACAATAGTCTAAACAATCTTAATTTAATCACTCATGAGATTCATAATACTATATACTTGAAAAATGAGACTTGGATTAAATAAAAGGTATAAACATAGTCTTAATCTTTATTTCTTAAGTGATAAAACCTCTCCTTGTGGAGGTATGCGGCTTTCTTTCATACCATCTCTTAGTCGACTTAATCAGAAAATAACAACTACGAACATGCTTGAGAATGAAAGATTCTCAAATTGTTCAAACAAAATACTAAAATCAGATAACAAATAACAATAATCAGTGGTCATAATAGAATTATAATAATAGAGACCCAAATTTAGATACAACAATCGCTTAGTTACATAAGAGAATAACAAGTTCTAACAATCCAATACTAAATGAACAACTTGAAGACTTCTTACTTGACCTAAGTACTTGCCATTACTGTGATAATCCCGAGACTATTCCAATGGTTGTAGCTATATTATGACCTTGTGTTCATTTTATTTCCAATAACTTGAAATCTTACTTAGTTTCATTTATGACCTAAACATAATTTTGTTTGTTTTTTATGCAACTCATAGAACCATGCGTTAGACTTAAGCATAACTTTGTGATGGCTATGACATTTACAAATATGATGTGCAAATTAATGACTTAATCAAACTAAATTTGACTTTGTGATGGCTATGACATTTACAAATATGATGTGCAAATTAATGACTTAATCAAACTAAATTTGTTGATTTATAGCTTATGTAATAATAATAAAACTCCAATATTCATATTGTACAAATATGGTTATAGGCATACATATTTTTTTAATAAAAAATTACCACATTTTATATTTAGTAAGAAAATTGTATTTATATAAAAAAATTAAAAATAAAAACTAGATAATATCATGAAACGTGTCATTTTCTTATCTTCACATTGCAATTTACAAGTATTTATAAGAAAACCCTTTTGATATAATAGGTCACACCATGAAACATATCATTTTTATTGTTTGCCCTCAACATGAATATAGCAATCAATTTTTTTGGAATTGTGTGCAATTTAGTTAAACATCAATTAAAACTTGCATATACATAGATTTTTCCTATATAATCTTAATGTTT
>ML780137.1:875589-902450 GCA_009831015.1 Picea engelmannii | reverse complement strand
CCTACAAATGAATTCAAAATATGGAGAAATTCAGGATACTCCTACATAGAAAACAAACAAACAAATAAAATCCAACATAACATAATTTTAGCAACAATACCCAAGAAGAATTGATAAACTCGTAGAAAAAATAGTAACCCATTGCAAGAAAATTATGTAGATTATTGTATAAAATCACTAAATTTATGCAACAATTTTTTGTTTAGAAAACAAAACCTACGCCCCATAAAAATGCATTTTCATTATAAACCATTACAATTTTTATTCAACACAACTGCACTTAGAAAGAAATTTTCCCAGAGCTTCATTCTTGTCTGAGAATTTCCCCTCATTATTCTTTGAAGCCTCCCCCCATTCACAAACGCACACTCCCAACTCTGTATTCAAAAAGTTCTTATAACATAAATACACAAACTCAAGAAATGACACTAATTTCTTGTCTCTGCTCCCTCGAAAGTAAGATGTAGGACAAAAACCAACCAAATAAGGTCGGCGTGGGCCATTTCTTCCCATCAAATATGTGTTGGATTCTATTTTGAGATTGGGAATTTCATCAATATACTGAAATTATTCATTTATTTCTCAATTAAAGTTCAAGCAACCACGCAGACACACAAGTAGGATAGGCACTCAACTACAGGTTATGTGCCATATGGGAGCTTCAAAGGATCATAACACGCCATCGACCTACAATTTCCATGAGTAAGTTAAATTCTTGTATTCACCTTATGTATGTGCAAATTTGATGATTGCAGTTAATAATTACAATTCATATTTTCCAAAAAAATCATAATGATCTTTGTCTAAACTCCCATTGAGCTTTTACAATGGCAAATGTCTTTAAGAGTGTTGAGAATGCCATTGTCTTTAAGAGATTTTACAATGGCAATTGTCTTTAAGAGTGTAGAGAATGCCATTGTCTTTAAGAGTGTTGAGAATGAACCATTGTTATAGTTTGACGCAGCTTCCAAAATATTGTTAATTGTTGAAATCTCTACAAGAACCTCATTTTTGTTGGTGTTCAAGTCTAGAAGCGTTTCCTAGCAGTCTTGGAAATCTTACATCATTCCAAGAACTTGAGTTGGGCAGATGTGAATGTCTAAAATTTGTTCCTCACAGTCCTGAGGAACTTTCATCATTAAGCTTATTGGGGTTATCCTTCTATGAAAGGATACAAGATCTCCCTTTTGGCTTCGAAAAGTTAACATCCCTTGTTGACCTTTCTCTACATGGTTGTTGGATAAGTAGTATTCCTAAAAGCGTTGGGTAGTTGAAGTTGTTGGACTCAATCCACTTATCTCAGAACTATTTAGAAGAACTACCCGATGGGTTTTGCAACCCCTCCTTGATAAAAAAACTTCAGTTGGATGATTGCCAACGTCTAAAGAAGCTTCCAAATCGATTCGGGGAAGCAAGAAGTTTAAGAAACGTAAAGTTGTTCAATTGTTACAATCTAAAGAAGCTTCCAGAAAGTTTCATCCAACTCAAGTACTTGGAGTACTTGAATTTATCAAGTTGCACGTCTATAAACCAATTAAACACGTGTAAGGAATCATCAAATCCTCAAATGTGAATATTGTATTTTGCAAGTAATCATTTAAACACTACATATATATGTCCAATTAGTCCTACAAATGAATTCAAAATATGGAGAAATTCAGGATACTCCTACATAGAAAACAAACAAACAAATAAAATCCAACATAACATAATTTTAGCAACAATACCCAAGAAGAATTGATAAACTCGTAGAAAAAATAGTAACCCATTACAAGAAAATTATGTAGATTGTTGTATAAAATCACTAAATTTATGCAACAGTTTTTTGTTTAGAAAACAAAACCTATGCCCCATAAAAATGCATTTTCATTATAAACCATTACATTTTTTATTCAACACAACTGCAATTAGAAAGAAATTTCCCCATTCTTGTATGAGAATTTCCCCTCATTATTCTTTGAAGCCTCCCATTCACAAACACACACTCCCAACTGTGTATTCAAAAAGTGCTTATAATATAAATACACAAACTCAAGAAATGACACTAATTTCTTGTCTCTGCTCTCTCGAAAGTAAGATGTAGGACAAAACCAACCAAATAAGGTCGGCGTGGGCCATTTCTTCCCATCAAATATGTGTTGGATTCTATTTTGAGATTGGGAATTTCATCAATATACTGAAATTATTCATTTATTTCTCAATTAAAGTTCAAGCAAACCATGCAAACATTTATTTCTCAATTAAAGTTCAAGCAAACCATGCAAACACACAAGTAGCACAAGTAGGATAGGCACTCAACTACAGGTTATGTGCCATATGGGAGCTTGCTAGAGCCATAGTTATTGAGGTCTACTTCAAGCTGAGAAATAAACAAAACCCATAAACCAATCTCAAAAAGTTTCAAATGGAGATAAATATTTCAATATGAAAGGATGAAAATATAATTTTATATATAAGCATAAAGTCTATACCATCAAAGCTTCCATCTGGCTAATTTGATTCTTCTACCATTTTGCCCGTGATAAACCTCTTGAAACACATGCCCACTTGCTTAATTCTTCACTAAAAATATATATCAAAAGCAAATTCTTCTGCCTGCACCAAGATTCTGGTGCAGTAAATTCTTAAAAATTTATAGATTGGATATATTTTCCACTAAATAGCTGAGAATAAAACTAAAATCAGGCTGAAATTTTGACCTAATACTACTGTAACTGTGGATCATGGAAGATGAGATGGGAGAAGAAGAGATGAGCCTTTGCATAGACTCAAAACGTTACCACGTACATAGCAACTTACCATTGTGGAGACTTGTGGACAGGTTAAGATCCACGCATCTCCATGGCACATTTTTTAATTATGTAATCTTATAAAATATCCTTATTGAGTTTTCAGGGTTGTCCATTTTGAATTCGACTCATATTAATTATTTTATTTTATATGTATTTTCCATGCCACCGAATATATTTTGTATATTAATTATTTTATTTTATATTTCATTTTCATGTCATGAAACATGATTTGTATGTGTATAGAAATATATTTGTGCATGGGATTCATTATTATTATTAAAATTATAGCCTTGGATGTAGTTTCATTTGGAATTTTTTATTATTATTATATAGTGAATAGATATAATGGATAAGATAAATTACAATTATTATTGTATTAATTAATTTAAATTATTAAATAGATTCTACTTTGTAGTTTAAAGGAGCTATTAAATTTAATAGAAAATTATCTTTTCCATTTTCTATTTTTTTTATATAAAAACGATATTATTTATAATATTACAAATTATTATTATCTAGTTTAGATGATGTGATGTGTGTACATAAATCACAGTACAACAAAATAGCTTAAGTAGTCATACTAGTTAACACATGTGGCTTCGACTGCATCATCCCCGCTTTGTAGAATCCCTTGGTCGCATTTCAAGGCCACATACACAGCTCGATTAGCCATCTGCCTGGACAACATGGGATGTGCTTCATGTGCTCCTAGTTCTTACTTTGCATATGAAATTGCTTAGACTGGGTGGGGGATAAAGCAATCTATCATTTCCCCTCAGTAGTCTCTCGTTTCATATATCCATGTGGTTGTAAAAAGAGACACCAAAGGGATCATTTCATTAATAAGACGTAGGTTCGAATCCCAGTGATTGATGGATCCTTTACTTAGTGAAAAAATTGCATCCTTCTTTCTGGTTGGAGGGCAATCAGAGGGTGGTTCACTTGGGGTAGCATGAAAACAAATAGTTCTTAAGCACGAAGGAGGGATCTTAGCCGTCTCATTCATTTCATGCATTAGTGCACTCATAATTAAGCGTTGCAAGGTAGTGCTAAAAACAATGATCCCTAGCAATACAACACAACTCACATTTAAAACAAGGATAAATATAATTACACAAATGGAGATCCTTTGTGATGCTTTAGATGCAAATACAGGGCATCTCACATGTAAAATAATGATAAAATTAATGACACAGATGGATATCTCTGTGACGCTTTAGATGCAAATCAAGATTATACAAATCTCAATTATCGGGTCTAAGTAGTTAATTTCCTTTGAAAAACCATTAATATTCTCATTTTCAAACTTCCAATTTTCATTTTCAAATTTCGATCTTACCTGGCAGGGACTACGCTGCCATGTAGCTCTTGTATTTAATACAAACTTTTATTTCGTTCAACACATTATTCTAACTTTAACGATGAATCGTGATATACATACTTCCATTTTAGCATTTTTTTGGTTAAAAACAATTCAATGGACAACATTGCTATCTATCCAGTGTGAATGAGGCAAAAATATTATTTTTTCTCTTTTCGATGGTGTAGTCCATAAATTTAAATTTCAATGGTGGTATTCCATGAATTTATCTAAACTATGCAAAATTATTATTCTTTATCTCTCTTCAGTGGCGATATTCCATAAATTTCTCTAAACTAACATAAAGTGAACAAACTATACACACAAAATTATTATTTAACAACATAAACACATAAAAATTTTAAAAACCCGCAACATATCAATAGAGAGTAAATGTAGAAACAAGCACAAGTGGATGCAAACTACATATTAATAAAGTAAATATTCTCGTACTTCTATGCTTCTAAATAATGGACCTCTTATGCATGCCCTCTAACTTGTCTTGCAATTTATCATGTACAAGAATGAACCAAATAGAAAACCCTACAACCTCAATCAATTAAATGACGAAGTGATCTTTCTATTCACAATAACAAAATAAGACCCATAGAGAGATTTTATGCAATACAAAACTCTAAATGCTAAATGAATGACAACTTATGGTAAATCGGAGAAAACAACTTTATCTCCTTCATAATTGTATAAATTCTTTGGAGCTTGGAACACGTATCTCGCATGCATCAAAGTGGACTCTCTATGAAGTTAATATATGTTGGTTGTGGAGCCTGATTATCTTCCTGATTCAGAGGTCTTTGTTTTCAGCCATGTTTATACCCCATGAAGACTTTACACCCCAGAAGAATGTACACTCATCCACGTAGGGGAGGGGTTACCCCCTGTGGGGGTTCAGGGGTGAATCCCCCGAAAGAAAAATTGTCTTGTAAATGTATATTGTAATTTCATTGTAAATCTGGACCGTTCATTTTAAGGTCGCAGATCTGACTGTAGAAGTTATGTTACGGTTTTTTTCCCTAGAAGGAAACCCTCTTTTATGAGGGAAATGTATTGTGGCTATGCATTATTGTGAATATTGTATTCTGAGAGAGGAGACTGTGAGAGAAAGAAGAGGAAGTTACAGCGGGTGTGTTGTAGGTTGTATCCCTTCATTTGTTGGATAATAATAAAGGAAGGACCTGGCAATTTATCTGGTGGACGTAGCTCACACTGGGTGAACCATGTATATATGTGTCTCTATTGTATTGTGTATCTTCTGTGTTTTATTTCTGCATTTGTTTTATTTTATTGCTCTGCGATCCTTTTTTTCTAACAACTGGTATCAGAGCGAAAGGTAACTTGCAGGAAAAGAGGGTTCCTGGTTCGAGTGGGAGCAATGGTGGAAGATGGAAAGTTTAGGGTCGAGAAATTTAACTGCCAAAACTATCAGTTATGGAAGATGCAGATGGAAGATTATTTATATCAAAAGGATCTATTCCTACCATTAGGCGGAATAACAAAGAAGCTGACGACTATGAAGGACGAAGAATGGGATATTCTTGACAGAAAGGATCTAGGAATGATATGGCTAAGCCTGGCAACGTCGGTGGCTTTCAATATTTCGAAAGAAAAGACAACGAAGGATCTGATGGATGCGTTGGCTAAACTATATGAAAAACCCTCGGCATCCAATAAGTTATTTCTAATGAAGAGATGACTTAATATGAAGATGTCAAAAGGTGGGTCTGTTGCAGATCATTTAAATGAATTTAATACAGTTATTAATCAACTAAGTTCTGTAAAAGTGGACTTTGATGATGAGGTCAAGGCTCTTCTAATATTGTGCTCATTGCTAGAAAGTTGGAACGGCTTGGTCATGGCTGTAAGTAACTTTGTCTCTGGTTCAAATACTTTAAAATTCGATGATGTTGTTGGTGTTATCCTTAGTGAGGAAATGCGACGGAAAAGCACAGGTGAGACATCAGGTAATGTGTTGAACATGGAGAACAAGGGAAGACAAAAGGATAGAGGAAAGGGCTCAGGGAACCGCAAGAATTTTAGGAAAGGAAGATCCAAATCCAGACTTGGAAAGATAGAGTGTTGGAATTGTAGGAAGAAAGGACATCTGAAGAAAGACTATAGAGCTCCAAAGAAACAAAGAGATGGACATCAGGAGAAAAATCAAGAAGCAAATGTAACAGGTGATGTGTTACAAGATGCTTTGATTCTTTATGTAGATAATATTTATGAGTCTTGGGTGGTAGATTCAAGGGCTTCATTTCATGCCACACCCCATAGGAAACATTTTCTAGATTATGTTCAAGGTGATTTTGGACAGGTTCATTTGGGTGATGATGCACCATGCAAAATTGTTGGAATGGGAAAGGTAAAAATAAAGCAAAGCAATGGAAACCAATGGTTGTTGAAAGAGGTAAGACATGTTCCCGATCTAAGGAAAAGTCTAATTTCAACAGGGCAGTTGGAAAGTGAAGGTTATATATCCATATTTAATTATAAGGTGTGGAAGGTCACCAAAGGATCATTGGTGATAGCAAAAGGAGAGAAGGTAGGTACATTATATTTATGTACTGGTAATATTGACACTTCTATCTCTTTAGCTTCTACAGGAGTGGATACATCATTGTGGCATCATAGGCTTGGGCACATGAGTGAGAAAGGGATGCAAATACTTCACAAAAGAAATTTGTTGCCAGATCTTAAACAAATTGATTTGGAATTCTGTGAGCATTGTGTTTATGCAAAACAGAAAAGAGTCAGATTTCTCAAAGTCGGAAAATAAAAGAAGAGTGAAAGGTTAGAGCTTATGCATACAGATGTATGGGGACCAGCTCAGGTATCATCTCTTGGTGGCTCTCATTGTTATGTTACTTTTATTGATGATGCAACTAGAAAAACTTGGGTTTATTGCATTCGACAAAAATCTGATGTTTTTGATACTTTTAAGAAATGGAAAGCTTTAGTTGAGAAAGAGACATGAAAAAGGTTGAAGTGTCTTAGATGAGATAATGGAGGTGAATATTGTAGCAAGGAGTTTGATGATTACTATTCATACCATGGGATTCGTAGAGAGAAGACGGTTCCAAGAACACCACAAGAAAATAGTGTGTCAGAAATGAAGAACATGACAATCATGGAGCGTGCAAGGAGTATGGGATTGCATGTTGGTTTTCCCTTACAGTTATGGACAGATGTTGTAGATACTAATGTTTACTTAATAAACAGAGGACCTTCAAGCTCTTTGGATGGTAGAATTCCAGAGGAGGCGTGGACAGGTAAAAAGGTAAACTATTCTTTTTTGAAGACTTTCTGATGTGAAGCATTTGTCCATATTGATTAAGAAAATAGAACAAAGCTTGAGGCAAAATCCAAGAAGTGTACCTTTATTAGATACGGTGTTAATGATTTTGGTTATCGCTTATGGGATTATGAAAATAACAAAATCATTAGGAGTAGAGATGTCATATTCAATGAGAAGGTCATGTACAAAGATCAGTTGCAGGAAAAAGAAAAAAGAAAATACACAGTGCTTGATGAGATCACTGAAAAATAAATTCCAAAGGAACCAAAAAATCAAAATGTACAAAAACATGAGCAACAGGTACCTCAAACTCCTACAAGTGTTGTTAGAAGATCTACCAGGTTAAGTAGACCCCCTGGACGATACTCTCCTTCATTGTATTATTTATTGTTGATTGATTACGGTGAACCTGAATGTTATGAAGAGGCAATGTAGGTAGACACCAAAAAGAAGTGGGAGCAAGGCATGAAATAGGAAATGGATTCCTTGGTAAATAACCAGACTTGGGACTTGGTTTAGTTGCCTGCGGGAAATAGAGCATTGTAGAATAAATGGGTTTACAAGTTGAAGGAAGAAGATGGAGGAAAATGGCGGTACAAAGCTAGACTTGTTGTAAAGGGGTTTGCACAAGGTATATATTTTGATGAAATATTTTCTCCTGTTGTTAAAATGACTTCAATTAGGACTATTTTGAGTCTTGTGGCAATAGAAGATTTGCATCTTGAACAGTTAGATGTAAAAACATCTTTTCTCCATGGGGATTTGGAGGAAGAGATTTATATGCAGCAGCCGTAGGGGTATGAGATCAAAGGGAAGGATAATTTGGTATGCAGGTTGAAGAAGAGCTTGTATGGCCTTAAGGAAGCTCCAGGGCAGTGGTATTTGAATTTTGACTGATTTATGACAGAACAGGGTTATAGTAGATGTCATTCTAATCACTATGTTTATTTTAAAAAGCTAGCAAATGGAAGTTATATTATCTTGCTATTGTATATAGATGACATGCTTGTTGTAGGGTCTAATATGCAAGATATAAATGTGCTCAAGAAGAAATTAGCTAATTCATTTGCGATGAAGGATTTGGGTGTTGCAAAGAAAATCCTTGGTATGAGAATAACAAGAGATAGGAAAAATCACAAATTGACATTGTCTCAAGGTGAGTACATAGAGAAGGTATTGGAGAGGTTTAGAATGCAGAATGAAAAACCAGTTAGCACACCTTTGGCCAGCCATTTCAAATTAACTAAGGAAATGTGTCCCAAGACACAGGAGGAGATAAAATACATGTCCAGGGTCCCTTATTCATCAACAGTTGGCAGCTTGATGTGTGCGATGGTTTGCACAAGACCAGATATTGCACATGCAGTGGGACTTGTGAGCAAGTATATGAACAATCCAGGTAAAGAACATTGGGAGGTAGTAAAGTGGATTCTCATGTATTTGAGAGGTACTGCTACTCATGCATTATGTTTTGGAGGTTCAGACACTTTTCTATAGGGATATGTTGATTCAGATATGGCAGGTGATAAAGATAGCAGGAGGGGCACCACAAGGTATGTTTTTACTATAGGTGGAACAACAGTAATTTGGATTTTGAAACTGCAAAAGGTTGTTTCACTTTCAACAACAGAAACAAAGTATGTTGCTGCTACAGAGGCTAGTAAAGAAATGATTTGGTTACAGAGGTTTATGGAGGAATTGGGAAAGAAGCAGGAGAATAGCAGGTTGTACTGTGACAGTGATAATGTCATTCATCTTGCAAAGAACTCAACCTTCCATTCGAAGATTAAGCATATATAACTGAGGTACCATTTCATACGATCCGTCTTGGAAGATGTACATTTGAAGTTGGAAAAGATACACATTAGCCATAATTCTGCAGACATATTAACAAAGGAAGTAACTAGGGAGAAATTGAGTTCTTGCTCAATTTCAGTTGGTCTTCAAGCATGAAGATGAAGATGAGAAATTTTCCAGGTCCAAGAAGGTTCATAGTCCAACAGATACAACATCGGTGGAGTTCTTGAGATAAGTCTCCAAGTGGGAGATTGTTGGTTGTGGAGCCTGATTATCTTCTTGATTCAAAGGTCTTTGTTTTCAGCCGTGTTTATACCCCATGAAGACTTTACACCCCAGAAGAATGTACACTTATCCACGAGAGGAAGTGTAGGGGGGGTTGCCCCCCCTGCGGGTTCCGGGGGCAAGTGAGCCCTAGAAGGAAAAATTGCCTTGTAAATGTATATTGTAATTTCATTGTAAATCTGGACCGTTCATTATAAGGTCGCAGATCTGATGATAGAATTTCTATTAGGGTTTTTTCCCCTAGAAGGCAACCCACTTTTATGAGGGAAATGTATTGCGGCTATGCATTATTGTGAATATTGTATTCTCAGAGAGGAGACTATGAGAAAAAGAAGAGGAAGTTATAGCAGGTGTGTTGTAGGTTGTATCCCTTCATTTGTTTGATAATAATAAAGGAAGGACCTGGCAATTTCTCTGGTGGACGTATCCCACACTAGGTGAACCACGTATATCTGTGTCTCTATTGTATTGTGTATCTTTTGTGTTTTATTTTCGCATTTGTTTTATTTTATTGCTCTGCAATCCTGTTTTTCTAATAATATATTGGATTATGTATTTTTCATGAATCGACATGGAATCTCCATGGGGTTTTGTTGTTGGTTGTGCATGTCGCGCATCTTTTTGTTCAAAAAGAAAAATATCTTATATTAGTAAATATAATAAGTCTGTTCCCAAAAAGACAATACATCTTGTATCAACCTGTATTCAGCTCATGGTTATTTCCCACCATAAAAACTTCACTAATACATATCTAACCAACCATATATAACAACATTAACCCATAAGGTTTATACCTTAATTACAAATCTGATCAAAACACAAAAAACAGTAACTAGACTTTATTAGTGAATACAAGATATCCAGACTGTCATTCTCCTTTGTACAAAGTATTCTTTAACTGAAACTCTTTCATAGATCCCTGGGAGTCCATCTGTAATTTTTGAGAAAAAAACACCTTCCTCATCCAACTGTAATGCTTCCTTGGACATCTGATCAACAACCTTGTTAAAGGATCTATAGTTGTGATGTGCTTTGAATTGAAGAAAACTTCCACTCAACCTTTTGATTTTTGTCATCCATGGTTGTAAAGAGAGCACCTGTAAGTTATTAACATTATTAAACCAGACAATAATGATCTTAGAATCTCCTGCCAACAATAGTCTTGTAACCTTCATTACATTTGCAAAAAACAAGATGCACCATAAAGCTAAAAGTTCCCCTTTAGTGTTGGTCCCGCTCCCACGATTCAATTTGATTATGTAAGTACCTAATACTGGGCATTTTAGAACATCCCCTGCCCCACACTTTTTGCCCAAATCCTATGAGGCTCCATCAAACAACCCCACTACTAAATCCCATTCCAGACAAGGAGGTTTATATATCCTTAATTTCTTATACTTATGGACAGATTTATATTCTCTCTGGTCCTGCAATATGCAAGAACATACTCTGCCCAAACTAGGAAAAGCATTTTCAAAAATAATTAGATTCCTATGTTTCCATACCTCCCAGCAGATGTAGCAGGGGATTTCTTCCCTATTTTCCTTTTTCACAAACCAACTTTTAAAGCAATCCTCTATCGCTCCACCATCCCATCCACTGTGAAAATTTAAATCCTTTGAAACTGTCACCCAAATAGTTTTAATAAAGCTACACTCAATAAAAAGGTGGTTTACTGTTTCCTCATGGTTCCCACACAAAACACACTTGCTTGGTCCATTGATACCTCTTTCCCTCAAAATTTCCCAAGTGAGGATCTTTTGTTCAAGCACCAACCAGATAAACAATTGTATTTTTAGGGGTAACTGCCAGTTCCCTAGTTTAGTGTACCAAAACTTAGAATCTTCAACCCTCTCCTCAAATAGTAGTACATTATATGCTTGCTTTGCACTTACCTGGCCTTTTTTTGTATCCCAAGACCACATCAAATCATATTTTTCTTCATTCAAAACTATTCTTGCTCCACTTAACCCCTTTGTAAAGTTATTCCACTCATGTTTTAATTCACCTTCCAACCCTAAAATCTCAGCCTGTTTCCATCTAGTAAGACCTGGATCTTCCATAAAACTATCTCTAGCCTGTGCCAAGAAAAGCAAGCCTTGATCCTTCAACACCAAAATAAGATTAGTTGATAGTTTATAAAAATTATAGAAACCCACCATAGGATCTACCCCTAACCGAACTGCCTTACCATTCCCAGGCTTCCAAGCCAACCAAGCTGAGATAATAGGTAAGGAAGAAGTTAAAGCTCTCCATAAATTTGAGGATCCAGCCCAAGATTTCTTTTCTAGCCTAAACCATGCTTCCACAGACTTCTTTTGAAGGTATTTTTTAACAATGACCTCATGCCACAGACCTGGCATCATCAGACATATCCAAAGACTTATTGTTGCCAAAGCTTTACCAAAAGCAAAAATATTTTTTATGCCCCACCCACCATTCTTTTTTTGTTTTGAAATCCTTTTCCAGCTAATCAAATGCATACCTTCCTTATCTTTTTTACCTGTCCACAAAAAGCTAAACATCCTCTGACTTATACTATTCATAAGACTTTTTGGTATCTTGGCCAATGATAACCAGTATACATAAATACTTTCTAGAACTGCCTTCACCAAGGTAACCCTTGCTCCTAAGGAAATCTACCTACATGTCCAGTGTACAATTCTTTTCTCAAATTTCTTCTCCAACCATAACCAATCAACACGATTATAACAATTTGGTTTTATGTAAAAACCCAGATACTTAAACCCTTCATCAACTGATTTTACATCAAATGGTAACAACTCTTTCAACCAACTAAGTTCTTCAACTTCCCATCCTACTTCTAAAAAGACTAATTTATGAATACTAAAGGCCATACATGTTGCCTTACAAAATAGATCCAAAACCTTTTTGTAAGTTTCCCATAAAATCTTACTACAGATCCCAAACAAAACTACATCATCCACAAACATTAGGTATGTTATTCTAAGCCCTCTTGCTACTGGAATTCCAACAATATTATTTGCACCAACCTGTTCAAGTAAAGATCTACTTAGTCCTTCCACAATAAGAAGAAATAATAAAGGTGATAACAAGCAGCCTTGCCTTAATCCCCTAGAACTCTGGAAGAAATTTGTTGGTTTACCATTGATCAAAATCGCAAAGTTTGTTGATGTCACACACCCCATAATCCAATCTGTTGCCTACAAGCTCAAACCAACTTGTAATTATACAAGCCTGAGAAATCCACAGTCTACTCTATCATATGCCTTTATTAAATCCAATTTTAGTACCAGAGATTTTATATTTTTTACCTTTATGTTGTGCAAAGCCTCTTGAACAACTCCAATTGCATCTCTAGTTTGTCTGCCCTCTAGAAACCCAAATTGTTCCTTTGAGATACCCACAGCAAGGAAGTTTTTGATTCTAGTTGTTATGATCTTAGTAATAATCTTATAAACCAAATTACATAGTGCAATTGGTCTAAACCCTCCAAATGAATTAGGTTTATCACTCTTAGGGATAAGCGCTACAAAGGTAGCATTTAAAGCCCCTGAAACCCTACCCTTCCTCCTAGTCTCTTCCACCATACCTAAGATGCCTTCACCCAAAAGATCAAAGAAAGCCAAAAAGAACTCCACCGTCCAACCATCCGGACATGGGATTTTTGAAGCCTTAAAACCTTTTAGGGTAGTTAAAATTTCAGCAACTGTAAATAGGCTCAACCACCTTTAACCCTTCTTCCATAGAGAAAATCCTCGGAGAGTTTTTTAAAACTGCAAGTGATCCAGATTTATTTTCGGCATGAAATGAGAGCAGAGATATAATAAAGAAATGCACTGAGATATTGCAGATATTCAATAATGTAACAAAAATGTATCAAATATGCAACCATAAACACAGATATACAGTAATACACAATTTCTATTAATGAAAGAAATGTACAGATACTGTAAAAATACAGAGTGAAAGGCTCGCTAGAATGGTGGCAACTTATCTATGAGAAGAGATGTGACGGCTACTCGCATTCACAAGAATATGATTACAATGAGACTCTGAAGGCCTTTTTACAATAAACAGGAATGCCAAAAACCCTAGACATCCAAAAACCTAACCCTAGGAGATGAAGCGCCAAAAGTCATGTGGGCCCCGTTTGGGTAAATTAGTACATTAACTTCTCGGGGTCATAACTTTTGCATACGATCTCCGTTTTAGGCGTATGATAGCCCGTTGGAAAGGTATCGTCAAGGAGATTAATTTTCGGGGCTCAATCATGCCTTTGGCGATCGTTGAGGAACTTGATCCCAAAAAACCTTCATTTAGGCCCTCAAAATGGCCCCGGAAGTTAAAACTGCAAAAAATAGTAAATTGCCAAAATTGATAGAAAATTGTTTTGATCCAGTTGAAAAAGGTGGGTGGCCACCAATATCCACTTGAAACAATCCTCCCTCCTTAGGAAGCAATGGTCTGCATTGCGTTGAGTGCCCGGGGGAGAGGAAAAAGCATTTGCTGAATCTGAATCTTGGTGAGTTGCTTGCCTTGCTGGAGACGTCGCGTTGCTTGGTTTGTGGAAGGCTATCACAAGCATGCGGCTGGAAGGGTTAGACCTTTTTAACCAGTCTGGATACATGAGACTCTTTTGTGCAGAAGGAATCTTTACACTTTGCTACAATCTTGTCGACCTACTTCTGTTGGATAGAAGGTGCTTGGGTCAAGGCTGTAGTGGTTGCAATATCTTTTTGTTCATCTTTTGAACAAATTGTGAAGAAGCTGAATTTTGTAGTATGAGATACTACCTTGCGACACTTTTTTGGTGGAAGAGTAGTCGGAACTACCTCTGGTATTTTGTAGAGATGACCCCCCAAAGAAACAATGACACTGCAGGGTCAATGTAATATGGCATTGCCATATAACATCTCATAAACAACATGGCACTTCCATATATATGGTTGGCCCAAGAAAACATCATAGACATCCAGTGGGGCAACATCACATAATACCTCATCCTTGAAGGGCTGGATGCCGTATGACAATCGACACTGCTGGCTGACACGAAGATCTCGTCCTTGGCGAAGCCACCCGATGTTGTATGCCTGCGGGTGTGGTGTTGTCGACAATCCCAATTGTTTGACGACCTCTGTTGAGATGAGGTTCTTATGGCTTCCGTTATCAACAATAAAATGCAGCGGGGTCCCCTTCACCCACATTTGTGAATGAAAAAGGCTCTCCCCCTCTTCAGGATCTGTTGGTTCTTCTGGTTGAATTATTGCGGTCGCGACAATAACAGTGGGGTCTGTGTTGATGATTTGTCTTTTACCAGTATTTTTTGAATCATGGTTTGGCTCCTTGTCTTTGATCTCGGCCACCAATGACTGTTTTGAGCGACATTCATCGGTGTTGTGCCAGGGGATTTTGTGGAAATCGCACCATTTTACGGTGTCCTTGTTTTTCTTCCTGTGACCCTTCTTTTCCTGTGGCTTGGACTGGTTTTCAAGAGAATGTTTGTTAGGGTCATCTTTGTCATACTTTGGTTGTTCCAGATTTGCAGACCCGAACTCCCGTTTGTTCTGGTGCTTAAATTTCTACTCGATTTTAACAACATATCGATAAGCAGCACCGAGTGATGAGATGTCCAGAAAATCCATTTTAGTTTGGATGTATCTGTGTAGAGTCCCACGGTATTTCATAACCAAATGTTGTTCAGATTCTTTGATACCCAGCTTGGTGGCAAGGTATGGAAGGTATTGGTGAACTCCAGAACTGCTTGGCCCCTCTCTTGCCGCAATGTGGTCCATCTCATGTACTGGTCCTCGTATTTACCAACAGGGTAATATTGTTCCTTTACCGCATCCACAAAAAAATCCCAAGTGGGCTCGGCCCCATATATTCCACACTCTTATGTGTAACTTTGCTCCCATTAAGTTTCCCACCAATGTTTGACATGGGGGAGAGCCTTAAGAAGCGCGAAGACGATCTTTTCTCTGTCGGAAAAATTGTGAACAGAGAAATAACCTTCCAACAGATTTAACCATTTATCTAGGGCATCCGCATCTATTTGACCTTCAAATATAGGAATATTAAAATTGACTTGTACCTTAAAAGGCAAGGTGCCTCCAAAGTGGACGCTTGATGAAGATGTGCCTGATGCTATCGGGAGGCGTTGAAGGATGTGGGAGAAATTCTCCATCATTTCGTCCCTCTGTCGCGTGAGAGCTTGCTCAAGCAACAAATTGATAGGATTGTCTGCTCCATCATTTTTCTTTTCTTCCGCCGTGGAGGGTTTCTTGGGCGTTCGAGAGCGATTATCTTCAAGAGAGACAAGCTCGAGACCCAACTTGCTATACTCGGACCTCGTCGGGGACATGCACTGAAAAATGATCAAGAGCAGCCTGCTCTGATACCACTGATCTAGATTTATTTTCGGCACCAAATGAGAGCGGAGATATAATAAAGAAATGCATAGAGATATCGTAGATATTCAATAATGTAACAGAAATGTATCAGAGATGCAACCATAAACACAAATATACAGTAATACGCGATTTCTATTAATGAAAGAAATGTACAGAGACTGTAAAAATACAAAGTGAAAGACTCGCTAGAATGGTGACAACTTATCTCTGAGAAGAGATGTGACGGTTACTCGCATTCGCAAGAAGATGATTACAATGAGGCTCTGAAGGCATTTTTACAATAAACAGGAATTCCAAAAACCTAGACATCCAAAAACCTAACCCTAGGAGATGAAGCGCCAAAAGTCATGTGGGTCCCGTTTGGGTAAGTTAGTACATTAACTTCTTGGGGTCATAACTTTTGCATACGATCTTTGTTTTAGGTGTATGATAGCCCGTTGGAAGGGTATCATCGAGGAGATTCAATTTGGGAGCTCAATCATGCCTTTGGATATTATTGAGAAGCTTGATCCCAAAAAACCTTCATTTGGGCCCTCAATATGGCCCGGGAAGTTAAAACTACTAAAAATAATAAATTGCCAAAATTGCCAGAAAACTGTTTTGAGACAGTTGGAAAAGGTGGGTGGCCATCGATATCCACCTGGATCAGCAAGTTGATCAGTAATTGCAATATTATCCTGTGCCTTAAATACTTTATGAAAGTAAGAAACAACTTCCTTTTGTAAATCTGTAGTCTTGCTAATAACAGTGCCATCCTCTTTTGTAATATCCCAGATAGTATTGATCTACTTTCTAGAATTTGCAAAAGCATGAAAAAACTTTGTATTCCTATCTCCTGGTGCCATCCATCTCACCCTGCTTTTTTGCCTCCAAGTCTCCTCCTCCTGCTTTAATAAATATAATTTACTTTTTTCTTTGTCTTCAACCATGGCCTTTAAATCATCTAACACACATCCACCAGGGAAATCTGAATAAAATACCTCCAGGTCCAATTCTAGCTGAGCCAATTCTGCCTTTGCTTCAACCTTTTTCCTCCTTTCCCATTAGGACACTAAGGGATTTAGTAATTTGAGTTTAGTCACCAAAGAATCTATAGGATTTAGTGATTCTGCTCCCAAGAGATCATTCCACTTTGTTTTTACCAATTCAACAAACTCTAAATCCTCAAGCCAAACAAAGTTGAATTTAAATGGATAGTTGACAATTCTTGTATCTTGTTCCAAGTGTAGGATCACTCGCATGTGGTTCAAGATCTTGTAATTACATACTCGAGACCTATATCTTATCCTAGCAGAAACCAACCTCTCGTCCAGTAGAAACCTATCTAGTCTCTTGGAAATGCAATCCTTACCACATCTACCATTTCTCCAGGTAGGAAGTAATTTAGTTGGCTCCACGTCAACCAGACCCCCCTCGTGAATCATCCGATTGAAATAAATTTGAAGAGGATTCGCTCTGGCACAATCACCCCAGACCTCCCTACTTGAGATGGTGAAGTTTAAATCACCACCTAAAATAAGATTAGGTACATTAAATAATCCCTCATTCTTTAAAGTCCCCCAGAAAGCCTCTCTATCAGCATAAGGCCCATAACAATTCAACAACTTTAGACCATTAATGATTGTAACAACTTTTATTGACCATTGCAACAAAATTACCGCAGGGGTCAAGAAAGCAGTAAGATCAACAACATGAGGGTTCCAAGCTGATAATAATCCTCCTGACAAACCAGTAGAGTCCACCCCGAACATATACAAACTTGGTAATAATTTTACAAACAACTCCCTTGCTTTTGCCTCGCTCACCATAGTTTCTTGTATAAATAGAATATCATGTTTAACCTTGTCTAGAAAACGTTTGAGGGCTAATTTCTTTGCAGGGTCCCCCACCCCCCTAACATTTAGTGTAGCTAAGATTAACTCTCGCCAAGGCTTACTGAGCTCTAAGTGCCCGCAGTCCTTCAGATATCAATACTTTCTCCTCCCCTGCACTTCCCTTATCCTTCTCAAGTTTCCTTGCAAGCCTAGTTTTTAGTGGTGAAAATTCCTTTTCAAGTCCACCAAGAACTTCCCCTTTCAGCAAAGAATCCTTACCCCCTGAACTTGCAGAAAGGACCCTCTTGGTACTCCCCACCTTCTCGCTCAAACCAGTTGTCTTTAAAAGGGGTGCCCCCACATCAAAGACCTGCAATGGTTCCCGAGTGAGGACATCCTTGTAGGAGGGAATAAAATTCAATAGTGTGTCTTTTACTTCCTCCATAACACTCGGATCCTTAATAGACCCCTTGCACCTGTCCGCCTCACCACCAACCGTGCTACTACACCCAATCATAGATTGAACCTGAGTGGATTCACACCTTCCTACCAAATCTACCAACACCCTTTCCTCCACCGAAGCCACTACTGGCGAGTTCCAAGAACTAACTCCCACCCTCGTAGCATAACCATCCTGTGATCGAGGCAGAGTAGAGTGTTGTACTGAGTTTAATCCCCCTCCCAACACCTTCGCTTGCTCCTTATAACTAGTGAGAGGACACCTCCTTACCACTCTGGTATCAGTCTTACCCGAAACCAGATTTAAATCCCCCATCTTTATGAATGCATGATCATGTTGTTATGTGTAAAGGAGACGTTTTCCCTCTTGTCCAGAAAGATTTAAATATATTAAAGCGAGGAAGTTTAAATGTTCTATGATTTGAATATTTTGAGGCAATCATAACCGAAATCTGATTATAGAAGAATTGTTGGAATTGCAAATTTTCTTTGCTAAATTTGCATTTTGATTGCAAAAATGGATTCAATGCACTCAAAAACACATATTGCACCTTAATTGTGTGATCTCAACAATTAATATTTGCAATTCCAAGCATTCTTCTAAATTTTTAGCTAAATTCTAAGCAAAAATAATCGAAAAAAATCCAATTCATAACATGTTTAAACTACGTGTATTATAACTACTTAAATTCTTTAATCTTTAATCTTTTTGGATATAGGTTATGCATGTGAAATAAATGAATTTAATGTATGAATATTATTAATGAATTGTAACATTTAAAGAGAAAAGAAAAGAAATGAAGCTTAAAACTTTAACATGTGATTAAAATAAAGAGAAAGAAAAGAAATGAAGCTTAAAACTTTAACATGTGATTAAAATAAAGAGAAAGAAAAGAAATGAAGATTAAAACTTTTAACATGTGATAAAAATATAAATAAATTAAATAAATATATGAAATTATATTATTATATAAAAGAATTTGATATCAAATTTAAATTGAACGTTATAACATGTCATTAAAATAAAAATATTTTAAATAAATATATGAAATTATATTATTTATATAAAATAAAAATATTTTAAATAAAAATATTTTAAATAAAAATATTTTAAATAAATATATAAAATAATTTGATATCATTTAATTTAAATTGAATTCAATATTATTGATTTTGTTCAAAATAATAAATATTTTTAGAAATTAAATTTATTTTTATATATTTTTTAAGTGCAATGTTAGTAAATTTAATTAACTAACTAACTAGTTGTTTAGAGTTTTTAACATTTCAACAAGGATTGCAATGTTAACGATAAATTCTTATTATATATTTTAATGATTTTTTTATTACATGTTTTAAGTATTTTGAATTAAAAAAAAATGAAATAATATTTTTGAAGAAGTTAAATAATTTAAGAAATTTAACCTTTATATTATATTAAGAAACTAGTTGTTTGGAGTTTTTAACATTTCAACAAGGATTGCAATGTTAACGATAAATTCTTATTATATATTTTAATGATTTTTTTATTACACGTTTTAAGTATTTTGAATTAAAGAAAAATGAAATAATATTTTTGAAGAAGTTAAATAATTTAAGAAATTTAACCTTTATATTATATTAAGATGAATACATAAACTAAAATTTGTGATTTTACAAAATATTAATTATTATTTATCATGTATATACAACAATATTTATATCATCACAATTACATCAAGAATTACACCTACTTTACAAAATATGAAAGGAAAAAACAACTTTACAAAATAAAGAAGGAATACGTAACTTAGGATAGCAATGTTAAATGATAAATTCTTATTATATATTTTAATAATTTTTTTATTACATATTTTAAGTATTTTGAATCAAATAAAAATGGAAGCAACATTTTTGAATATGTTAAATAATTTAAGAAATTTAATTTTTATATTGTATCAAGATAAACACATAAACTAAAATTTATAATATTTGTAATTTTATAAAGTAATAATTATTATTTATTATTTATATATAACAATATGTTTCATATCATCATAACTACACCTACTCATTAAGGTAATGTCCAGGTTTTGAAGCAAGTTTAATGGCAGTGTTATAGGTGAGAAAGTCCCCAATTATGGCGGACGGTGGATATGGTTTTCGTTGGATCCACCTTTTTTTAAAACATATTGTTGGATAGTACATTGCATTGAGATGTTAACTTGTCGGAAACTTCTTTGTTCTCGATACAGTAGGAACTAGACTTAGCAGGGTGAGAAACTTTGATTTGACAGGGGTCTTTGATTATCCCCCTTAACTGTCCTCCCCTATCATTTGCATGCATTAAACACAGTTAATTTTCTTTACCGCCATGATTTGACATCAGACCTGAGGTGGCAGGTTGTTGGGAGCTGGTGGTGGACTTGGCATGGACAGTGAGGTCAACGCACTCATGGGTGCGACTGACGAGGAACTTTGGGAGAAGGAAGGTCTTTTCTCCTCGGTTGACGAGATGTGTCGGTTTAATGCTGGTAGGTGCCACTTAAATGTCAGCTTAAAAGCGCCTCCAGTTATCTCCTCGAAAACGATGACCCCTCCTTTAGCTGGTAAGAAGTGCTCTTCTCAGCTTTGTAGTGCGACATATCACTCACATGCCACTATCCTGAAGGTTTGGGTAGTAAGGAGGGTGCAGGCTTCGCTCAGAAGAATAGTGGGTCGGGTTTAAACTCTTGTGTAGAGGGCTCTAAGTTTACTGAGTTCTCGAAGCAACCTGGCACTCTACCTGAGGCTACTCTGGGAGGTCGAAATCTTTCACATGGTGGGTTTACAAAATGAGTTGTGAGAGCATGGAAGCTGAAGAAAAACTAAGAGGAGGATGGTGATGGGGGTGGACGTGGGTTTAGAGGACTCATGCTCTCTATCTCTTTGTGCACTGGTGGGGAGATATGCCTACAGGTCCCGCTACAAAAGACGATTAGATGTTTGGATGGCAAGTACCTGGGAACCAATCTTAGGGTACTCTCCGGAGGTGTTGACTTTACCAAGAGGTTGGCTAGGGTTCGTTTTCAAAAAACTTGAGGATAAATAGTTCATTTTAGGTAAGTTATGGGACTTTGATGGAGGGAGCTTAATGCTCAAGCGTTGGCACATACATTTCGATCTAAGCACATAATACTTCAGTTTTCGACATTTATGGGTTCTTCTCTCGGGTATTTCGCTACAGTTGTGGAATACTAGGGCACTAGAGGCGATTGGTAATGTTCTAGGACATTTTATCAAAGTCGACGATGGTGCCCTACTGTCAAATGATAAATGCATGACGAAAGTATTAGTCGAGGTGGAAATTCACACAGGTTTACTTGAATCGCTAGAAATCGACTAGCAGGGACACCTATTAGTGCAGCGTTTGGACTACTTAAGGATGCCATTTCGGTTCTCCCTTTGTAGACGGACTAGCCACTCGCGCAATGATTTTCTTTCAGCTCAATGGTCTCTTGATTCAGAGGAGTTGTTGGAGGACCAGTCTAAGGATCTCTACATGGACGTTGAGGATTCGCAGGAGTTGGAGGGCCAAGCTGCTTTGAGAGACGAGGATACACCAGGGAACTCAACCACCACCTTTGTTGGTAAGCTCAAGTCACTGTTCCCATCTCTTTATTCTTCTTTGTCTGCTTGGGAGAGGGACCACCTGGATAGCACTTTCACGTCGAAAAAGTTTCCACAGTCGGGTTTTGTCACAGGGAGGGCCTTTGAACCTTTTTCATCGAAACCAGATCTGGTAGTGGATAGTTTTGATCCCATACCCATATCTGTGTCCACCCATGAGCCTCTATCAGTGAGACTATCGCCCAAAACTTTCGTCAAAGCACGTTGTATAGACTTGAGGACTAAAGGTGTCAAAGGCAATGACCCTATCTTGGATAGTTTGATAACATCATTGGTTCCACCCATTAGGGAGGTTACTGGGCCGATTCCTCTCTCGACGTATTTGGGTAAGGAAGTTTTTAAAGATTTAGAGTATAGTGGAATTCTAGGGGCATCCACCAATTCTGGGGAGCCTACCGGGAAGGATTTAGCGTGGTCACGAGGCCTTGGTTTGGAGGTCTCTCCGATAAAAACCAAGAGTGCCCGTAAGAAGTTGGGTACCAATCTTTCGTTTTCGACACAACAGCTGGACTCTCACTTAGATAAGGGGGCGCTTAGAGGCATGAAAGCCCTTGCACGGGAAAAATCATGATCCTCCTCTCCCTGAATATTAGAGGGGTAGGAGGACCCCTAAAAGTGGCCTCCATGAGAAGATTACTCTCCAAAACATCTCCAGACATCCTCTTTCTACAAGAGACTTTGGTTTTCAAGGAAAAGGCTAGACTATTTGTGAACATTTTTAAACTAGAGTGGATGGTTTGTGTTGTTAATGCTTTAGGGAAGTCTGGTGGACTTCTGGTGTCATGGGACCCAAAGGTATTTAACTTAACACCTTTTTTAAGCTGTGGAGGTATCTTATTGACATGTTTCTGTGTATCCGACAAAAGAAGGATCAACTTCTTAAATGTATATGGTCTGTGCATTGAGCGAAAGCGGTTTTAGGAAAAGGTGGAAGGTAAGGGATTATTGACAAAGGGTGATTTGATATCGTAGGGGATTTGAACTTCACATCTAGTGTTGCTGAAGTCTAGGGGGCGGCTGCCTTATTAGATCCATTGGCAGCATTCTTCAAAGAAATTTTCCTCAGAAATCAACTGATTGACATATTGCAAGCTGAGATGGCTCCAACCTGGAGAAATGGAAGATGTGGAGAGGATGAAATTTTAAAAAGGCTTGACAAGGTTATAGTTTCAGAGGATCTACTTTTGTCATTTGGTTGTTTTAGGACATGGGTGGAATATCCTTATATTTCCGACCATGCCCCTGTTTTGCTACAACTGGGCTCTGGTTTCCCGATGATAGCACATCCTTTCAAATTTAATCTGGAATGGCTACAGGATGATAGGTTTGTTACTTTGGTTAAAGAGGTGTGGGAATCACTACAGGCCAACAGGGAGGAGGGGGCACAGAGTTGTTTAGTAAGGAAATTGAAATTTCTTAAATCCCGAGTAAAGATCTAGTCCAAGGAAAAAATAATACAGGAAAAGGTAGCTCTGGAAACTCTAGAAGAAGCCCTTGCTACACTTTATTTACAAAAGGCATAGGTTGTGGATTGTCAAGAGACAGATCTCCGTTTAAAACCATTAGAGGTGGAACGTAAGAAATTGCTACTTCCTGAAGAGGAGCGTTGGCGCCAAAAAAGCAGAGCAATCTGGATCAAAAGTGGTGATAACAATACCAATTTTTTCATTGCTTTGCTAGCTACAGAAGAAACAAAAAGGATTTATGGGAAATAAAGGATGATTCAACTGTGTACATTCAAGGCAAGAGAACTTAAAGGAAACAACACAATGTTTCTTCAAATCCTTTTTTCAGGATACTGGGCAAACTTCCATTATAGAGCAGATTGAATTGGTTAGACTCTATCCAAGAATCGTCTATGAGGATGAAGTTGATACAATTGAGAGGCCATGTACCAGTGCAGAAGTTATTGAGGTTCTGAAAGGATTCGCTAAGGACAAAAGTCCAGGCCCGACGAGTGGACATTGGAGTTCTTTCTATTCTTTTTTGAGCTGGTTGGGAAGGACCTGCTCGAAGTTGTGGAGGAATCAAGAGTCACTGGAGCAGTTAATAGGGCGCTAAACTCGACTTTCATCGCGGTTATTCCAAAAGTCAGTTGTCCTTCAACCTTTGGAGATTTTCGGCCAATTGCACTGTGTAACTTGCATTACAAGATTATTTCAAAATTCTTAGCAAAAAAGATTAGAACAATTCTGTCCCGGGCTCTGTCTGAGGGACAGTTGGGATTTCTTAAAGGGAGGCAAATTTCAGATGCTATAGGTACAGCCCAAGAGTGTCTGCATAGTATAAAGATGAAGAAGCTACAAGCCATAATCCTAAAGCTTGATTTAAAGAAGGCGTACAGATGTATTAACCGGGTTTCCTCTGCCTAATCCTCCTCCAAGGTGGTTTCGACTTGCTTACAACTAACTGGATCATGGGTTGTGTCTCTTCAACGACATTTGCTATTTTGATCAATGGTGAGTCGACAATTTTTTTCCAGAGTGGAAGAGGACTCAGACAGGGTTGTTCACTGTCGCCTCTGCTTTTCATTCTTGTGATGGAAGGACTAAGCCTATCCCTTAAAAAATCCCATGCCGAAGGCAAGTCGACAGGCATTAAGGTTTCCAGGCTTATAAAGATTCTACATTTGTTTTTTGTGGATGATATAATCATTATGTCAAAAACTTCTTTGGAAGAATGGCAGGAGATTCATAGAATTCGGGGGGTCTTTTGTGGAGCGTCTGGGCTTGTGATAAATATCCAAAAGTTGAATTTTCTCCACTTTAGGGTAACGGAGGAAATTCTGGAGAATTTTAAAGCAATTTTTCAGTACAACTTTGTAGCCCTCTCGGAAGGGTTCAAGTATTTGGGTTATTTCTTAAAACCGGATCGATATAAGGTGGATGATTGGCATTGGCTCATTACTAAATTTGAAAAGCGAATCAATCTATGGTGTAATCGTTGGCTCTCAATTGGAGGACACTATGTATTGATCAAGGCTGTCTTGGAAGGCCAACCTGTCTATTGGTTGACTATGGCACATATTCCATCTTCGGTGCTCAATAGGATTCACCAACTAGTCTTCTCTTTCCTATGGACAATGGGAAAACAAAAATAGAGCTATCATTTGTACAATTGGGAGTCTATAGCGAGACCAAAAAAGTTCGGGGGCTGGGGGTTGAGAAATCTCTTCAGTTTTTATAGGGCTTTGACGACCAACACCCTCTGGAGAGTTTTGATGAAAAGAGGCATATGGAAACGAGTTATAAAAGACAAGTATCTACCCTTTGGGTTTCTTGCTAGATGGATGAGATCGACTGAGATTTTAATGCCACAGGGATCACAGACTTGGAGAACTCTCCAATAATCTGTTCCTCTTTTGCTTCACTGGATTGCTTGGAGCCCGGGTTCGAGACACTCTATCATCATTGGTAAAGATTTGATCCTGGGGATGGGTAGAGAGGCATTCTTGACCGAAGATATTGTTCAAGCGCTTAACCAAAATAATGTTTACTATCTGTATCAGGCCAACCGAGCATTGCGCCATGACACTATCTGCTCTACTTGGCTTGACAATGAGGATTTGGGTTTGTCGGGTGATTTAGCACTTGAATGGGAGGGGTACCAGAAAGCTATGATAGAGTCGGGTGTACATTTGCGGAGTCGACCAAATGTTTTGATATGGACTAGTGGCGATTCCTCAGGCCATCTAACTGCAAAAAATGTTTACAATGGCATCATGACTAAACAATGGATTGTTAAAACTGGAGGTTGGAGGAAAATGATGTGGAGTTGGGATTGCCCACTAAAACTCAAGCTCTTTGTTTGGTTGGTTGTAGAAAATAAATTCATCACATGGGACAATCTTCAACACAGGATATGTGGGACTAGGTATTTGTCAACTTTGCAGGAATTATGGGGAGATGGTTAACCACTTGTTTGTGGATTGTTCCTTCACTTCATGTGTATGGGATAAAATTAAACTTGGTTTTCCTCACTTTTTGGGGTGGCGTGGTTCAATAGTTTTGGAATGTTTTAAAATATGGTTTGAACATAATCGAACTGTCCCAACTCTACCCGTTTACATCTGCTGGTACTTATGGATAGAAAGGAACTATGCCATCTTTGAATCAAGTATTCCTTCAATTCAAAAGGTGGTCTACTTATCGTTGGCTGCTATGGAAGGCAATAAGAAGCAGATTCATATTCCAATTCCGAGAGCACCGAAAGGATTGATTCCTGGGTAGAATATTGTTGGATGGTTTGATGGGGCATCACAACAAAACGATGAACATAGTGGAGCGGGCAGAATGATAAAGATCAGGGGGCAAGCTACATGTAAGTGGACGATAAATTGTGGAGCTGGAACAAACACCAGAGATGAACTTATGGGGGTTTGGGCATTACTAACTCTGGCCTCTTGACTATCTATTTATGAGATCAACGTCCTAGGAGACTCCAAAATAGTCATAGATTGGCTAAAGGGGAAAGGTTCACTACAGGTGGTCACCTTGGAGTGTTGGAAGGAAAGGATAACAAATCTCATCAAGTTGTTCAGGGAGATATCCTTTGACCATGTTTACCGAGAAGATAACCAAGAGGCAGATCAGTTATCAAAGCAAGCGCTCCTGAGGCACCCAGGATACATTGCATACTACTTATGTGAAGAGGGTCATGAGGGCCCTACTAGGTTTTTAAGTTTATATTAAGTTTAGGGTGCCTTTGTCCACTGTAGGAGATGTTTTTTATTTTGTGTTTATATGAGTTATCGGGCTAAGTGATAGCCTTTTAATTTTTTTTTGTAATCACAAGACTCTATGAGATATCTGAAGTGATAGCAACAGGTTACATATCCTCTTCCAAAGCAATGTTTAGAATAGCCATAGGCAACAATGTTTTGAATAGCCATTGGCAATCAAGGGTTCATTTTTGATGTAAAACACTGTTATGTGTACTTTTATATTTCAATATGAATATAAAGATAAATTTTCGGTGAAAAAAAAAAAAAAACTACAC
>ML780137.1:769696-790213 GCA_009831015.1 Picea engelmannii | reverse complement strand
AAGCTCTTGCTCAGGAAGGATTAAGCGAGGTACATTGTTCCCCCTTCCAAGTTTTAAATGGTTATTTGCCTTGTGACACAAAGAGTGAAAAAGTATTGGATGTTTTGATTCCCCCATGTTATGATACTGATACTGACATACCAGATTTCGATGAGTTCATACATGTTGGGAGACGTAGGTGGGATGCAGTTGGTTATGATACAGATCCCATCTATGACACAAAGGATCATCTTCAGTTGTTGCCCTTGCAGTTGTCACAACAGATTACTTATGACCAGTGGCAACAAGGAGATGAGGTTTTTACTTGTACCATTCAGAACACCAAGGATGACCCGGTACCTTATCTTGCAGATAATTTTCAGTCCTACTTTGAGATGTTTGATGAGTACTCTACTGAGCATTTGGACCCTATTTATGAAGATGACTGCCAACCATCGTTGTGCTCAGTTCTCGATACAAGTAAAGACATTGTTTGCCTAAAGAAGCTTACTCATGACTTTTCACCCCGACCACTTGCTTTTACCTTGCCAAGTTTTTCCATTAGAGGTGTGGTTGGAAGTTACCTTTTTTATGCTGAGTTTCCTTCTGGGCAAACCCTAGACTCCAAGGGTTGGTTGGAGAATGTTGGCATATACTGTAAGTGACCCGCAAAATCCGAATAATTACCCCGTATATGTCGTCGATCAGGATTTAGGAAACTGTATATTATCTCTCGACGACGATTTAGACGAATGTATAGAAGAAAATTGTACAGAAAAAGAAAAAATAGAAAAGAAAAAGAAAAAATAGAAAAGACAAATAAAAATGTAAATAGTGTTGGAGTTTGGAAAATGTATTTCGATGGTGCTTTATCTTGTGAAGGAGCAGGAGTGTTGTTTGTGGCACTCGGAGACGAGTTCATTATTTCCTTTTCCTACAGATTACAGTGGGACATCGATTATACAAATAATGTATCCGAATATGAAGCCTTAGTTTTAGGATTAGAGGCTGCCAGGAAGTTAAAAATTGAAAATCTGATAGTTTATGGTAATGTGGAATTGATCGTGAAACAAATAAAGTAGCAGTAGTAGGCCAAACACCCAAGGTTGAGGTCCTACAGAAATTGTGCCTGGGATCTGATTGAGAATTTTTTTTTCATCATTTAATATCCACCATATCCCCATAATGGAGAATCAACAGGGAGATTCATTGGCCAAAGCAGCCGCAACGTTTGTACCTCCTACTGTCCTCAAACTAAAGTATCACATAGAAATCAGGCAATTCCTAGAAATGGTGGACGAATTTTTTGAAACGCATATTGATAAGGAAATTCAGAATGACCTTGCTTGGATTATGCAAGAAGGTGAATATCCCCACGAGTTCCAGGACAAGATCGCTAATCACCGCATGTTGGTGCTGAAAAATAATCAAATCCCCAAAGGTCTGATTCTTTTGGAAAGATTATTCGATCATGATGATATTCCTTTAAAGTCTACTTTGTAGCCTCAGCCTGAAGAGGTTGAAGATTGTAACATAGGCATTAAGGAAACTGCTAAGATGGTAAAGATATCTAAATATCTTCCCCTTGAAATGAAAAACAAATATGCCGAGTTACTCAAGCAGTACAAGGATGTTTTCGCCTGGTCTTATGATGAATTAAGAACTTATGACACCACCGTAATTGAACACAAAGTTCCCTTAAAACAGGGCGTTAAACCTTTCAGGCATAAGCTCAGACAGATAAATCCCATACTACTGGCTGTGATAGAAAAAGAGGTGAAAAAGCTCCTAGATGCCAAGATCATTGTTCCACTCAGATATTCTGAGTGGGTAGCCAATCTGTTTCCGGTCAGGAAGAAAAATGGTGAAATTAGATTGTGTGTAGATTTCAAAAATTTATACAGATCATCTCTCAAAGATAATTATCCATTACCTAAAATGGATCACGTATTGGAAAAAGTGGTCGGAGCAAATAGAATGTCTATGATTGATGGTTTTTCAGGCTATAATCAAATTGCAGTGCACAAGGATGACAAAGAAAAAACCGCATTCACTACCCCATGGGGTACCTTTATGTATGACAAAATGCCATTCGGTTTGATGAATGCAGGAGCCACTTTCCAACGAGCTATGGACATCGCCTTTGTCGGCGAAAGAGATAAGTTTGTTGTCATTTATCTTGATGATCTAACCGTGTTTTCTAAATCTGACGCAGAGCACCTGATACACCTCAAACAGACGTTTGAGAAATGTCGAAAATTCGGTTTGTCTTTGAATCCCAATAAATCTCACTTTGCAATGCAGGAAGGTAAACTCTTGGGCCATATAGTATCTCGAAATTGAATCAAAATCGACCCGAAAAGGGTTGAAGCTATAGATACTATCAATATTCATAGGAACAGAAAGGAAATACAATCATTTTTAGGAAAAATTATTTTTTTAAGAAGATTCATCCCAAACTTTGCTGAAATTGTAAAATTGATTACAGATATGCTCAAAAAGGACAGCGAGGTCAAATGGACAACCGAAGCCAATGCGTCATTCGAACGTATCACGAAAGTTATAAGTGAAGCACCAGTGCTGGCCAACCTAGATTATGTGAAAGAATCCCTGATTTTCTCATTCGCCTACGAACACACTATCGCGATCGTGCTCTTACAAAAACCGATGAAGGTTTCGAGCAGCCAATAGCATTTTTTAGTAAAAGTCTCAGAGATGCTGAACTGAAATATGATATATTGGAAAAAGAAGCATACGCAATGGTAAAGGCCCTCAAAGCTTTCAGGACTTATGTATTCCTTTCTAAGATAATCGCTTATGTACCAACCAACACTGTCAAGGATATATTAGTTCAACCAGATAGTGATGGAAAAAGGGGTCGATGGTTAGCCAAGATTCTGGAATTTGACTTAGAAGTAAAATCGACCAAACTTGTCAAAGGTCAGGGCTTAGCTAAATTACTAGCCGAATCAAATTTTCGGGCACTTGGGATAAATCACCTACAAGCTTATGAAGATTTTCCAGACATGGACGAACTTGATATTACTATACATGCAATCGAGATCCAAGAAAAATTCTCTTCCTTTGCCTGGTATAAAGACATAGTTTCTTACATTCTAACTCTGTAATGTCCAAGTGATATGACCCTTCCAAAGCTAGAACGTTGAAGTTGCACGCAGTAAAGTATTGTATCATGGATAGCGAACTATATTGGAAGGATCCTCTAGGCTTTTTATTGAGCTGTTTAGTAGAATCTGAAATGGAAAGAGTCATAAATGAATTTCACGAAGGGGTGTGTGGAGGGCATCATGCCTGGAGAGCAATGACCTATAAAATTCTGAGAGCTGGATATTATTGGCCGAAATTATTCACTGATGTGAATGCCAAAGTTGGAGCCTGTAACCCCTGCCAACTATTTTCTGGTAAGCAAAAGCTTCCGGCCTTGCCTTTGGTTCCAGTCAAAACAACAGCTCCGTTTCAGCAATGGGGTTTGGATTTCATTGGTGAAATACATCCACATTCAAACACACAACATAAGTGGATTTTGACCGCTACTGATTATTTCACTAAATGAGTAGAGGCCATTCCAACGCGAAACGCAACGGACGCAGTGGTGATCAGTTTCTTAGAAGAGAACATTTTATTGAGATTCGGCTGTCATCAAAAGATAGTCACTGATAATGCCCAAGCTTTCAAATCCATGGCTATGGTAAGTTTTTGTCAAAAGTACAACATTGTACTAGGACATTCAACGACCTACTATCCAGGCAATGGATTAGCGGAGTCCTCGAACAAGAGTTTAATCACCATAATTAAAAAAGTGCTGACTGAAAATAAGAAAGCCTGACATGTGCATTTGAAGTATGCTTTATGGGCTAATAGAATAGGCACTAAAAAATCTATCAGAATGTCCCCCTTTCAAATGGTATACGGAATCGGTGTGGTTCTCCCCATAAATCTTGCTCTGCCCGTAATGAACCTTTGGCAGGACGCTAAGGAAGAGCCAAATGACATCATCAGAAGAATAAATCAATTGATAGAAGTCCAACAAAATAGGGCTGAAGTGGATGAGAGACTCCAAAAATATCAAGATAACATGAAAGCCATGTTTGACCAAAAAACTAAAGATAGGGAATTTCCTCCCTGGTGACCTGGTTTTAAAATGGGATGCCAGGAAGGAAGACTCAGGAAAGCACGACAAATTTGACCATATCTGGTGTGGACCTTTCAAGGTCACATCTTTTGAGGGAAAGAAGTCATTTTTGTTAGAAAATCTCGATGGGAAGATCCTTAACGCCCCTATCAACGGGCGTTACCTGAAGCATTTCATACAGTAACCAGATTCTGAACTCCCATTGTACATACTGGTTTGATTTTCACATTTTTGTTTACAATTTTTCGTTTCTTCGGTAAGTCCTTACTTTCACTGTAAATAAAAACAGGTTTGTCGATTTCATAAAAACAAAAAATATAAAAATAAATAACGCATAGCGTTCTGATCTACAGAAATTTCTGACAACCCTCATGTTTATTTTCATTGCAGGATACTCGTTGATAGTCGAGAGATAAGATGTATCAGAAATCGATGCTCACGTTTCAAAACATTGGGTTTCTCTCGAAACAGGTGATAAATAGATAGTTTATTTGGTTGAAAATATAGAGAAAATCTGAGGTATGAACTTTTGCCCTACTAACCCAAGTTAAATTTTCAGGGAGATATCACTCGGTATGACAGAAGTTTCATCTGTACAAATGTTGTCACCTAATCTAGAACAAGAGGAACATAAAATTACGTTTTAATTCTCAAGAGTTTTCTCTGGATAAAATAAAATAAAATAAAAAAATGAAATAAAATTTATAATAAGAAAGTAAGCAATAAAAAGACTTTAAAGAAAAGAATTTGAGAATCCATAAGCAGACTCGCATAAGGATGACCATTTTCACGATAGAACATCTAAATCCTCTTTCTGTTTTTCCTGCTTATCTTTGAGCGGTATTTTCCTGTGATTCTAAATATCTTTTCTTGATCTTCATGGAGGAAAAAAGACTTCACTTTGACTCTGAAAGCTCATAAATAAGTCTGCAACATGAGAATAGGCAAAAATCTTTATGATCCCTCTGACTTTAACTGAAAGAAAGTATGTCTAGGCTATTATTAACTACTTCAACTTTTCTAACAGATTTAAATTGATTAGTTTTGCTCAAGGAAAGTGCCTGGAAAATAAAAGTTCCCCTTGAAAACTTCCTGTGAGCGAAGGTGTTTTGAAGGTCGGAAGAAGATTAGTCCAGAGTAATCAAAGTGAGTTAACAGACCTCTGATGCTAAATCATAAACAGATGTCATCCCTGGTATATTGTATACAAATTGATTGCCTCCACTTCATGTTTTAAAAAATATAAGACAGATGGTGAAAGGAAATTCATAAAATTATTGCCCCCATATAGTCTTAAAAGAGATGAGGAAAGAAAATTCATTAAATGATTGCCCTCATCTCGACATTTAAATGCAAAATTACTGATTGAAGTGGTGAAAGGAAATTCAATATGGGAATTAGATAACTTCATCGGGGTACTGAACAGGCTTGCTGGCAGTGAAGCAATGTCTACGATATCTGCGAGGCTGTTATACATGTATTAAAATGCACTATGGTAACTAGTTCTCTTTTCAATTAAATCTACATTCTAAGCCAACACGGGACTCCCTGACTAAAACATTAAAATTACTTTGCCTTGATGCGAACAAAATCGAACAGAGTCTGATAGATCAGTTAAGGTTGTTTTGATTATCTTAAGCAAATCTGAAATTAGTTTTAAGAAAATGAAACCATTAATAAGCCTAAACTTGAGATCGCTGAATGATTAAGTTTTGAAAGTTTTCAGAGACATGGATGAAGTCCAAAGTCCGTCTGTGTGTCCTTTTTTAGAATGTGTTTCATAGAAATGCAATAATGACTCCATTTACCCAATAAAGGCTACTTGGTCTACTGTTCTTCTGTGTCTCACAGGGAGACGAGATCCCTAGATGGAGCCTATGTTGTGACACATATATATTTGTAAAACTTTAGACTTTAATAAATTTCATTTTCGTTTAAATAAAAACAATGCATGCTTAATTCTCACCGTTGATGAAGTCTCCCATTTAATCAAACGATCCTAATCTCTTAAGAATTATGGAGTTGCCTACTCGTTAACGAGTCAAATAACTAAAAAACTACATTCAAGAAATCGTGTTTCAGAGTTCCGCAATGCAGGCATTTCAACATAAAACAATTCCAAAGTCCCGATAGCCGAAATTACGAAATCGTCTTAAGTTCCAAACCAGATTAATTAAGAATTAAAAATGATTAACGACTAATTAATCATGTCGCGATTTCACGTTTCAAGGATCTTGCATGCAACGACTATCAAAACCCCGATATCTGAAATCGCGAAACCGTCTTAAGTTTTAAATCAGATTAATTAATGATTAAAAACGATTAACGGTTAATTAATCATATCGTGATTTCACGTTTCGGAGATTCTGTCTTGAAAGACTTTCAAAGTCCCGATAGCTGAAATCGCGAAACTGTCTTAGGCTGATCACGATTATTTAAAGGGGTTAAACATGATTAAAGTTAATTAATCACATCGCGATTTCACGTTGCGGGGATTATACCTTGAAATGTCATAGAATATCCCGATATACGAAGTCGCGAAATTTTCTTAACGATAAGTGTGATTAACTGATGCATTAATGATGATTATCACGTAATTAATCTTTCGCTAAATAATGACTCGAATAAATTCAAAATTCATTTGTGCTTTTCCCGAAAATTAATGACATTAATAGTTGATTTACGACAATCATTACAAGTGAGATCCTAGACCACCGTCGAAATCTTATTCATCAAGGAAAAGTAAATGCTCTGTCAGTAGAAATATTGGCAAATCGACTCAATTAAAGGAAAAAGATATTGAATTTCAAATTTCATTGTGCGTTTTCACTAACTAGTAAGTTTCCAAGGTAATAAAATTTGTGCATATCCTGTGACAGATATCAGAGCTCTGAGACCTGATACCATGGCTACTCGAAAAGCAACTAAAGCGCCTGTTAAAGGATCGAGCCAGAACACAGATATCCTCTCCGACACCTCGCCCAAAAACATAGACGCCGTTAAATTCTGGACGCAAGTGTTCAATATTCTGTAGTATGAATTGGTCAATTGCTCGAACGACTTAGGTGATGATGAGACGAAGGACCTAGCTACCAACTACAAAATTGTTGCCCAGTCATAACTACATAAGATAGCGACGAGACCTAGGCTTTTGCCCTACAACGATATGATCAGTTGGGTGTTGGAGAATGTGGATATCCATTTTCAATTCACAAAAGGTTGCGGTTGGGTCTTTCAGGCCAGAACATCTAGAGTTGATGTACAAATTGTCTCCTGTATCCAATATCGTTTACAATGCCAGTTTCCTAGTAGACTTTAACAAGAAGGAGTGTGACCAATATGGAAAAAACTTTCCCGATTTAATTAAAGACTCGTACTCTCGCCCCGCGATGTTTAGAGCTGATTCCCATTGTATATACCTAGTTGCCGCACTAGAACCTCACATAATGTACGTAGTAATGATGTTGTGTAGACTCTACGGGAAGGAAAACACAACCCATTTCTTTTTATTGTGGGTACCTATTATGCACTCAGTAGCAGAGGGATATTCCTTTGATTGGGCCAAGGCCCAAGATATTGTCAGACAGTTTGGTTCAAGAGATTGCAAGATATCAATCACTAAGAGACAAGGGGCAACTGACCCAATTTTTCATGTCGACTTATATTATGGACGCCGTCTATTTTATGACGCCTTTTTCGCTGATGGGCTGGAGCTGGACTCCAGGTAGTGCTGAACCCATACATATTTATCATTCGAAACTTTGGGAAGACAAGGTGAAAAATTTCTTTTATGAAATCTGCAACTCGGTGGTGGTGCCAATGCACACCGCTATATATGGTTACCCACCTCCCAGAATTTTCGACAAAATTGTGACTAATATAGGCAAGATAGCAGACTGGTACATTGAGGAACATTTCTCCTATATTAGGGTTTTGGCTGTTCAGTTCCTCCAATTGCTCTGCCTCTATTTTTACTAGATCGCTTGGTGTGTCGCGAAGTAGCACATCAAACTGTGCATGGGGGAATTAGCAAGGAGCTGAAAGCAGTACAAAAGAAGGTATGGCCTGTTTTTCCCGTGCAAATTGGTACATTTTCTTTGCTAGACTTCGGCCATTTGAAAGTAGAAGCCACGACCCTGGAAGAAATCAAGTTGGTCGATATTGAATTTAAGAAGCATGATTCGTAGAAGATCGTAGGTAACCACATGGCCAGCTGCAATTTGAAAAGATATGAACATGAGGATTCTCCTCAGGATGAAATATTCCGAGGAGCGAGGTCCTATCAAGAGGTTTTGGATCGAATTCAAGCTTTGACACCAGATAAAATGGCCCAGTTTTATAATTTCCAGAAACATCGAAGAAATGGCCTCCCCAAAGTATTGCAAGGGGAAATCCCGACACCTCCAGCCACACAGCAAACGGAGACCCAAGGGTTAGAAATAGGGAGCTCTAGTGGACAGGACGCCCGAGAAAATTTGGAGGAAACTGAGACCTTGATAGAGAAGGCAGAAGAAAAGCCACAGTCCACATCGGGTAAACCAACAACTGACACAGCCGGGAAGTAGACATCCACTGAGATAGGTAGTCCTATCAAATTTGCCACACCTCTACAGTTCAGTAGAGGGAATCCGATGGCCGAAGTTGTATTCATAGGACACCTTGCACCTTTTTTCAGCAGCAGAGATGCCTCCTTTGGAATTGGGCTGTGGTAAAGAGAGAAATACATCAGAAGGAGGGCGCAACTGTTAAAATACATAGAGTGCTATTGGATGGGCAGGCCCTAGAAGAAGAAGACTTCGCTACAGAGGTCGCAGGCTCGCTGGGAGCTTTCGCAACAACATACCAGTTTTCAGTGCGCAGCCTGAAGGAGAAGTTGAAGCAGAAAGATATGTTGATAGGCCAATTGCAAAATCAAATGAAAACGGTGGAGCAGAATGCCAGGAGTGAGATCGACAAGGAATTCCAACAGCTCAAATCCAGTCTTGATGAGATGCAGAAAAAGTCACAGACAAGCAATGAGTTAGTCAGACATCTGCAAGCGAAGGTAAGCTTAACCGAAAAAGCGGTAGTGGATATATCAGCTTTCCAAACCCAAGTTCTAGAGGTACATAAGGAATTGGAATCAGCGCAATGAAGCCTTTTCCATAAGGTGGAAGCTATCCAAAATTATTTTCAGGTGGTAAATCAATCCTTAGATAACATTTGTTTAAGAGAGCGAGAAGCTATTGTTGCTCGGGCCACTTTCCAAGAAGCAGTTGTGTCGTCGGCTAGAGAAGGAGTGCCTGTGGTTTCTAGGTTGTCTGTTTCAAAGCAAGCCAGAGGCGATATAATACTCAAGACCTGGGAAGCCAATATAGCCGAAGTTGAAAAGATGGCTAAATAAGTCAAAGAGGCTTGTGAAGAAGCTTTTCAATTACTCAACAAAGAGTCATTAGGCCTCGGAAAAGATGATAGCTCTGAAATACTGGGATAAATTGATATAGCCAAGCATCAACTTAATATCAAGACAAACATGGAAGAGGCTCAGGCTTAAATCTTTCTATTAGAACATATTAATATTACTCAAATAGATAGATGGCTGGTGAAGCCTAATGTGCAGCTACAGTCTATAATTTCAGAGGACAAAAGAATGTAAGACAGATTGCCTAGATTAGAAAAGAAATTATATGTTTTTGAAGCAAATGACTTAACAAAACCCTCCAGGCTAGTAGCACAATTTGTGAGCAAATGTGTCGAATGTATCAAGCAAGGAAAGGGCATCACCTCCGAGAACCAATGAGGTAGTTTGTACACATCATCTGTACAGATCGTGATTAGAGATTATCTATTTCTGAGCTGGACAACAGGAAAGAAAAACGCCTCTGCCAGCATGACGAAAAGACAAAAGAGATGCTAGTGAAGCGCTTCAGATTTCACTTTTTGTAATCTTTACTATTTTAGAAATAAGGAGAATTCAAACCGTTTAGGGTTGAGAACTTTTTGTAGAAATACATATTTAGAAGAATGAACAAAGGCTGCTTCTTGCTGTATTGTAACTAAGAAAACTTATCCTTTGTGAGTATTAATACAAACGCAGACAGGGATTCCAAATTTTGTGCTGTTTGAGTTATGTGCTCTTCTTGTATTTCATATTTCCAGTTTTCTTTTATGTTACTCCTCGATAAGTGAATGGCTGCAATTTAGTACAAGAACTACTGTGATCATATTTCATTTAGTTATCTGATAAGCAAGTAGTTTTTCCTCTGTATTTGCTATCAACAAATACAAGACCTGCAAGCTACTTGGACCACTATATCATATATCCTTTCAGGGGTGCATTCCACTCTTTCTTCTACTATAAACAAGGTAAGATTCTTCTGTCATTGACGCCTTAGCTTGTTTAATAGTTTTGTAACTTTCTTCATCACCACTCAATTTGATTAATTGACTCAGACGACGAAACACGACCTCTGTTCTGTTCAACTATTAATTTCATTTGAGGATTTAAATTCTTACATAACTAACAGAAAGAAAAGGCACTCTTAAAACAAATCATTCCTTAATTTCTGATGCCTGACATTATGCTTTGAGCCTTAAGTTTAATCTCAGGAACAACACCCTACATTTCTCATCTAGACTCATCCAAGAAGATGTACGATGCCCTGACTAACCTTTTCTCAGTCAAAGATATTGGATAAGTGATGAGTTTGAAGAATGAAGTCTGTGACACAAAGATGACAAAGGATGACACTGTAGCGTCATACTTTGTGAAGATTTCTCAGTTGAGAGATCAATTACAAGCTATTGGAGAAGCCATCCCAGAAAAGGAAGTTGTGAACATATCCCTCAATGGTCTCTTGTAATGTTCCTGACTTGGCTAGTATAGGAAACGCTGCTAATGTGTGTGTAGGATTAATCGTTTACAGCATATAAATGATCATACAAATAACAAATGCGACAAAGGACTGGAAGGTTTATATTATGATATCTCTGTGGATTACAAAATGGCCGAATGCGGCTGAATAAACTGACAATACTCGACTAGATCAACAGAGAAAGGATCTTAGCCGGAATACAAATACGCAACTAAAAGATAATACCCGGAATATGGGAGCACTGTGGAATCAATGGATGCTCTGGGACTATGGCAGCTCTGACGGTAACTGTTGGAAGTCTGGAAAGTTCGCCCTGGGAGTTTTACTTTTTAGAATGGCCTGGAAACTGTCCCAAATGATGCGCCCTGCGCTAGTCCTCAGTACTGGTAACTGTCGGACCCTTCTGCTGGTGAGTTTGAACCCATAATGGATCCCCCTGGGGGAATGCGCCCCTCTTTCTTTGGCAAAATGCGTCCTAGTGATTCCACCGTCGGAATCAGACAAGATGTGTCTCAAAATGACCGCCTTGGTCTACTGGGAAATGGGTTGGAAGGGTTTCCTTGAATATGGCCTGATTCTCACTTTGGAACCCAAATGTATCTGCCAAAAGTGTCGCATGTCCAAGTCTGGAAAATGCGCCCCAGTTGATTCCTCCATTGGAATTTGATGAGGAACCAGGCAAAAGATGCGCCTTGTCTTCTTCTCGAATGGGTCGGAGGGAAATCTCAGAATTCTCCCTGGATGGGATAAGTCGACTAAAAACCCTCTCAGAAGTTGCGCCCTCACTCTGGATGAATGCGCCCTTGCTGCTGAACACTGTGTAACTGCTGCTGAAGAATGATGGAAGCTTGAATGATCTCCCCGGAGACTAGGGTGTGTCTCTCAATACTGAAATCAACCAACTGGTGTCTTCCTCCTGGAATCCACTGAACTATCTCTCCTGAGATGCTCCTCTTCTCCTCAATGACAAGTCGTAATCTGCATAATGATGAATTAGGTCGCTGACCCTTCCTTTATAGCTTTCCAAAACCCTAAATCACTGCTGAAACCCTAATTCACTGTTGACTTCCAAGACCCTAAATCACTGCTGAAACCCTAATTCACTTTTGACTTCTATTTTTAGTCCATATTGACTTAAAAGCGCTTTTTACCCTTTTTAGCTCAATGTCACTTTCTGAATATAACACTGATGACTGAAGTGACCTCTAGTGACCTTGTTTACCCCTTTCTGGCCCTGACTAAAGTCTAACGGGGCAGTTTAGACCATTAAGCCTCCTCTCTGGAGCTCCTATTTGGAAAGGGACATTACATTTCTCTAGATCATGGGATGCATTTTCCGCAAGCATAAATACAAGGAAGGAGTTCCCAACATTAGAAGAGCTTTGGACTTGTTTTGCACAAGAAGAGACAAGGTTAAACTCCAAGGGAAAACCTCAAAAGAAAGAAGATGCTCAAGCTTTTGCAACAAAGTTCAAAAGACATGGAGGTAAGAAAAGATTTGATTCAAGAAAGAAGTTCAAGAGAGATATGTCAAAGGTACAATACTTTGAATGCCATGATTATGGCCACTACAAAAGGAATTATCCTAAACTAACAAAGAACAGAAAAGAGAGACATCACGCATCAACTGCGAATGATGAAGAACCTTCAAAGAATACAAAGCATGATGAAACAAATTTCTTCTATTATTCAACTCTTATTGGAACCATTGGAGATGACATGTGGCTAATCGATAGTGGAGCTTCAAGGCATATCACAGGTGACCGTAAGAATTTCTCAAGCATGAAGGAAAAGAAGACACCTCATAAAGTAGAGCTTGGAGACAAGAACTCTTCTGCAGTCAAGGGAATTGGAGAAGCTACTATCAAAATGGAATTAGGTAACTCTATCCATCTCAGTAATGTTTTATATTTTCCTGGTTTGAAAAAGAATCGAGTATCTATTTCTTGTTTGGAAGAGAAAGGAGATAGAGTAGCTTTCATAGATGGAAAAGTTCTTGTATGGTCTAAAGATTCAAAGATAGAAGATGCTAGAGTCATTGGAATTCATGAACGAAGATTGTATACACTCCTAGCTCAGAATACTCTAGCTCTAGTACATGATGAAATAAACCCTAGTGAGTTATGGCATAGAAGGTATGCCTACCTTCATTATCAAGCCTTGCCATCCTTAAAATAGATGGTTGTAGGCATACCAGAATTACAATCTGTGCATGAAGGCATTTGCAGAGGATGTGCACTTGGAAAGAATATTAAGAAACCATTCCCAAGCAGTGAGAATAGATACAAAGGGATCTTAGACCTAATACATTCAGATGTATGTGGTCCTATGCCAATGAAGTCTCTAGGAGGCTCTCTGTACTATGTGACATTTATAGATGACTTCTCAAGAAAGACATGGTTATATCTGTTAAAGACTAAGGATGAAGTATTTAGCAAATTCCAAGAATTCAAGGCTGAAGTAGAGAACCTAACAGATAAGAAGATGAAGATAATAAGATCTGATAATGGAGGAGAATACACCTCCAAGGAGCTCGTTGCCTTTTGTAAAGAAGTTGGGATTAGGAGGGAGCTCATTGTCCCTCACAATCCTCAACAAAATGGTGTGGCTGGAAGAAAGAATAGAACTATTGAAGAATTAGTCAAGGCAATGATGAATGACTAGAATTTATCTATATTCCTATGGGGAGAAGCAGTTATGACAACTGTTTATGTTCAGAATAGAATTCCACATCGCATATTGAAGAACATGACTCCAGAAGAAGCCTTCTCCGGAAAGAAGCCAAGTGTTGAACACTTGAGAATATTTGGATTCCTTGTCTATATTCATGTCCCCAAGGATAAGAGAAAGAAGTTGGAACCTTCAGGAAAGAAAGGTATATTAGTTGGATATAGTGAATTATCAAAAGCATATAAAATTTATTTTCCAGGTCAACAAAAGGTTGAAATCAGCAGAGACGTAAGTTTTGATGAAAGGATTGCATTCAAGAAGTCTATAGAAGTCTCCATAGACTCCAACGAAGAAGAGGAACTTGAAGACACCAAAGAAGATAACACATGTTCTCTAGAACACCCCAGTGAAGAACCAGAACCACCACATGAACCTGTGGAACCAATTATTGCACCTAAGACTAGAAAGAGACCAGCATGGCTTGAATCCACCTTGCAGGAAGTAGAAAAACATAAAGCTCCCAGTGGCATCTTCAGACAAAGTAAGAAACCCAAAAGGTTCTTTAGTTATGCGGCGCTCATGACAAGTATTGTCAATGCAGAACCTTCCACCTTTGAGGAAGTAGTCAAACAAAAAGAATGGAAGGAGGCCATGATGGAGGAATACCAATATATTATGAAAACTGATGTATGGGAAGTTGTGCCTAGACCTAAAGAGAAGTCTGTAGTCACTTCAAAATGGGTTTATAAGATAAAGCATGCTGTAGATGGAAGTATTGACAAATACAAGGCAAGATTTGTGGCTAGAGGATTCTCTCAGCAGGAGGGAGAAGATTATGATGAGACGTTTTCTTCGGTTGCTAGATATACATCTATTAGAGCCATCATATCTCTAGCAGCATCAATGGGTTAGAGTTTACATCAGATGGATGTAAAGACCGCCTTTCTCAATGGAGTGATTGAGGAAGAATTATACATAGAGCAACCTCAAGGTTTTGAGGTACACATAAGAGAAACCCATGTATGCAGATTGAAGAAGGCCTTGTATGGACTCAAGCAAGCTCCAACAGCTTGGTATGCACGTATTGATAGCTACTTGACAAGACTTGGCTTTTCCAAGAGTCATGTCGATCCAAATCTCTATTACAAAGTTGTGAATAGTGCACCTGTGATTCTACTGTTATATGTTGATGATTTGTTCCTAACAGGTGCAGAGCCTCTCATTATTCACTGTAAGAAGGAGCTAGCCATTGAATTTGATCTGAAGGATCTTGGTCTCATGCACTACTACTTGGGATTAGAATTATGGCAAAAGCATGGTGAAGTCTTCCTAGGACAAGGGAAGTATGTTGTAAAGATCCTTCAGAAGTTTGGGATGATGGATTGCAAATCCATGGCAAATCCCATGGTAACAGATTTGAAGAAGTTGAGAGACTCTTATTCTGATCCAATAGACTCGTCCTTGTACCGACAGTTGATTGGCTCCTTGATGTATTTGGTAAATACCAGGTCAGAGTTGAGAGACTCTTATTCTGATCCAATAGACTCGTCCTTGTACCGACAGTTGATTGGCTCCTTGATGTATTTGGTAAATACCAGGTCAGACATTTTCTTTGTTGTGAACACGTTGAGCTAGTTCCAGGTGGAACCTAGACATGAGCATTGGATAGCTGCAAAGCACATCTTGAGATATCTTCGTGGGACGATAATTTATGGTTTGAGATATGCCTCAAACAGTGAAGTACAATTGCATGGATTTACTCATTCAGATTGGGCAGGGAGTGCAGATGACAGAAATAATACTTTTGATATATGTTTCAGTTTGGGATCTGCTATGATATCATGGGCTAGCAGGAAATAGAAATCTGTCGCACTCAACATTGTAGAAGCAGAGTATATTGCAGGTTGTGATGCTTGTACGAAAGCATCATGGCTTCTTAAATTGGTTTCTGGACTATTTGATTAGGTGCTGGATTCGAATGTGATATATTGTGATAATAAGAGCTGTGTGAAGCTCTCAGAGAACCCGGTGTTCCATGACAGGTCGAAGCACATTGAGATCAAGTACTACTTTCTCCGTGATAAAGTCTAGAGTGGAGAAGTTATTATCCAGTATATCTCCACTGATGAGCAAACAACTGATATTTTGACGAAGCCTCTATCCAAGATAAAGTTTGCATACTTGAGGGACAAGTTGGGACTTGTGGAGATTGCTCCCTTGGTTGAAAGGGAGTAGATGGCTTCCTCGGTTGGGAGGGAGCATTGATATGTGGCATCATGGACTGTCAGTGAGTTGTGGATCTGTATCATGCTAGTACAACTTAGAGATGGTCATACAACTTAGAGATGATGCTTGCATCATGCTAGATATGATCACGCTAGTACATCTCAGATATGATACAAATGGTTGGAGTTGTTGATACAGTGGCCTTAGGAGCATTGTGCTAGTACAACTTAGAGGTGGACATACAACTTAGATATGATGTATTGACATCATGCTAGTTATGTTCATGCTAGTACAGCTTAGAGACGATGCTGGTGAGCTGCATCATGCTAGATATGGCCATGCGAGTACAACTTAGAGGTGACATACAACTTAGATATGATGCATTGGCATCACGCTGGATATGTCATGCTAGTACGACTTAGAGATGACCATACGACTTAGAGATGATGCAGAGGGCTCGTGTCATGCTAGATATGATCATGCAAGTACAACTTAGATGTGGCATACAGCTTAGATATGATGCATTGGCATCATGCTAGATATGTCATGCTAGTACGACTTAGAGATGATCATACAACTTAGAGATGACACAGTGAGGCACTAATCTACATCATGCGAGTACAACTTAGAGATGGTATACAACTTAGATATGATGCATTGGCATCATGCTAGATATATCATGCTAGTACGGCTTGTTATCACACAATTTGTACTTTGATAGAAGGAAAGGTAAAAGGAAAACAAATTGGTGTAACTTGAGGTTATCCTATCACTGTCACCTCAATAGGATTCCTCTTTCTATTTAGGGTTGTAGGCCCAGGGGAGACGTCCCCGGTGACCTGGGGGTTTGAGAAGGCAAGGTCAAAATGGCTAATAAAAGATCCCCTCTCACAAGTCACCACCGATCAGAAAGTCCCGGTTTTATAACCAATGAAATGATAATATATCAAGGTGTACCTGCCCAGAACAAAGCAACAAGAAACTATATATATTCACAAGTACACTTGCTGGTTAACACTTCATAAAACCATGGACTTTCTCAATAAAAACAATTGGTTGATAATGATGAAATAAACAAAAAATTATAACAACAATATTTATAAGGCAATACTTCACAATGAGTGCCTTGAAACAACTTCAAAATGACTAAGAATAATCATCCTAATACTAGCATTTATTAGAAGCAATCAAGACAATGCAATAACCAACCCTTTCAATTGCTTTTAGAAGCTTTTAATGCTGCAAATAATGGCTATAGCTTGTTATCGCACAATTTGTACCTAGATGTAATGGAAAGGTAAATGGAAGGCAAACTGACGTAACTGGAGACTATCCTATCACTGTCACCTCAATAGGATAACTCTTTCTATTTAGGGTGGTAGGCCCAGGGGAGACGTCCCCGGTGACCTGGGGTTTTGAGAAGGCAAAGGTTTAAGGCTAAGTAAAAGTTTCCCCCTCACAAGTCACCACCGATTAGAAAGTCCGGCTAAACAACCAATAAAGATAAATAACAACCAGAAATGTACCTGCCTGGAACAAAGCAACAAGAAACTATATTTGCAAGGTCACTTGCTGATTAATACTTCATATAATTGGACTTTCTCAAATAAGCAATTGACTAATATTATTGATGAAGCAATCAATGATGTATAATAGCAATAATCAAAATCTGTCACTTCACAATAAATGCTTTTAAATAAGCTTCACAATGAGCAAGAACGATTTATCATCAATGTCACAATATCAACATTCATTAGAAGCAAAGACTACTAAATCTTTCAATTGCTTTAAAGAAGCATGAAATGCTGCAAGGTATAATTATAAATCAAATGGATAATGGCAGCAATAGGGTTAGTAGGTTAGGGTTAGAAGGTATTAGTAATTGTTCAAAGGTATTGGATGTTTTGAAGTTTAGGATCAAGGCACTCAAGCATAAAGGTCTTAGATCAATGCATTCATAGGGCAAATGGAGTCAAAGATAGTGGCAAGAGTTGAAGGAACAATATGATAATAGTATGGCTAAAGAGAAGAGGAAATTGATGGTGAAGTGTTGATAAGCCAAGGCTTCAACCATCAAACCCTAGGGGAAAACGACTCACTAAGGTGTAGTAACCCTAGGCCTTAGTGCGTTTTCCACGTTCTTTAGCTCAATGACAAAGTAAAAACGACTAATGTGAGGTACAAGGGTAGGGTGTTGCAATGGCAAGGCCCTAAGAATGTCTTCAACACCAAAAATGGCTCAATGACATAATCTAGTAGGGAATTAAAATAAGGACACCAACATGTGCTTATTTCCTAGGGTTTATTCCAACAAATTTCATTAACCAAATGCAAGTAAAATACTATAACCATTCAATTAAGGGAAGGATTGCATAAATTCACTTACATTTACCAAGCATTTATCAAGCCAAACTCTAGTTGTAAACCTTCCACCAAGAAAAATGCCAAAAATAACCAAAATAAGCCTCCTTCAACAAGTGCACACTAGTAATTTCAGCCAAAACCCTAAAGGAGGGCGTAAATTTCAGACCTCACACAAGTGTGAGTCAAAGATGATGGATAAAAGAGAGTTTTAGCTCTCTTACTTATACCATACCATTGACCTTAATTAAATTTTAGGTCACAAAAGGCCGACAAGGCCAAAAATACATAATAATATTGTTTTACATTAAATGTCATGATAAAACCCTAAATCAAGCATAAATGAAGATGTCATGCCCTTTTACAGTGACATTAGCCCTTTTTAGGGCAACGTTGGCCTCCTAGAGCATAACGTTAGGCCTCCTTGGGCCTCCAAAAGCTGCCACACATGCCACAACTTCCTCCCAAAACCTCCACAAGCACTGGATGATGTCATAAAGTGTCTTGGGTGACGTCATGGGCCTTCCAAGGCCAACGTTCTGGTGGAAAGGGCACAACCCCCCTGGGTACAGGCTTGCTAAGCTGCCTCTGGTGGAACGTCCTCCTCTTTGGTGAAACCCTCTGATCTGTCTCTGCACCGCTAATGGGGTCTCAACATTCATCTTGTGGGATTTCAGCCCCATGGAGGTTCGAACTAATCATCTCCCCATGTGTACCTGCCGTCGGGTATGATCCTGAAACATCAACAAATACGCCCTCCACGGGCTCATAAGTCACAGGGATCATAGAAATGTCAATCACATCTAATCATCAAGTTTATTAAACATGTGCATAAAACTCCTTTCACCCGAACAAGTGCTCAAAGACATTATACTAATCTGCAAGCCAAGTTTGGAGGAAGTGACAGGGCGTCCTATTGGGCTAATGCTCACTGGATGTGGGATGCTTCCGAGAGAAATCAAATCCAAGCCATGTGAGTGCATGAGGTGGATAAGGGATGTCTGGGCAAGGGGTGCAGTGGTAGCAGGGAAATGCATGGCTTACCTGTGGGTGCCTCTGTAGAGGGTGAGCTGCACCTGTCATGGATGCAAATGTTTCCATCCCATTCATGCCTTTTATCTTTTTTTTTATTGCTTTTTTTTTCAAGAAGCTAATCAGGGGACAGTGCCCTGGCGTGGTGACCAGTGGTGGCAATGTTACCCACAAGCACTTTCATGGAAATGAGAAGGCTAGCTCGTGATGAGACCCCCTTTCTCTTGGCTATGCCACCAAGAGCCACTACCCTGGTGTGGTAACTAGTTGCTAGTAGTGTCATACCGATAGATGCCCATGGACCTAATAGGCTGGCTCGTGATGAGACCTCCTATCCTCTGACTAGGTCTTGTTTTATTACTTTTTATGGGTCCCTCTTTTCTTGTTGAGAAGCCTTTTACTGCTTTCTCGGGAGTCCCTGGGTGAAGCATCTTGAGGTTTTATTTTAGGCTTTTATCTTTTGCCAGTTGCTTTTACCCTCTGGGCCTTTAGCCCCTTCTTCCCACAACGTAAGGTGCAACCCTTAAATATTTGGCCAACCCAATGCCCGAACCAATGTAATGGGATGCATGAGCGGGAGAAAGATGGAAAGTGGTAAGTATGGTGGGAGTGAACGATGGCTTTTTCATGAATCCCCCCAGTGGCAACTCAAAACCTATGGGCAGGAGCTTACTAGGGCATCATGTCATTCCCCCCAGATATGGTCAAGTGGATAGGTATAAGATCCAAGCACTCGTTAGGAACAAAAATAACTGAATGCACATATTCAAAGGTTTTGAGGATCAGAGTGACACATACCATGATACCTGGACTCATTACCTCATGGAACAAGACCCATTTCTGCTACAGGACCAGGCCGAGGTGATGGATGTTGTTGCTGTTGACAAAGTGGAGGCGCTGAAGAAAAGAAAAGATGGGCCCTGTTATCCCCGATATCTAGGGATAACTAGGAGATCATGTCTCGAGGCCCACATGGTCCTAGACATGGAGTACCGAGAGCAGGAGTGACTTGAGCATGGCCCTGGAGGGCCCATCTTTCTTCTTCTCAGCCAGCTTTGTCCTGTCAGCAGTACCAGTTTCCATCACTACCGGCCTGGCATTGCATCGGAGAGGACTCTTGCTCCATGAGGTAATTGGTCCGAGGTATCATGGTATGTGTCATATTTGATCATTATAACCTTCTTATGTATGCATTAGGTTCCTTTCATTTCGGATGACTGCTTGGATCTTACACTAATCCTC
>ML780137.1:726321-759485 GCA_009831015.1 Picea engelmannii | reverse complement strand
CAATCTTGGTTAATACCTCATATAAATCAATGACTATCTTATATTCAATATGAGCAATTTGAAAGTAAATGTTGACGAAGTCAATGTTTACAAGATAACAATGGCATTAATATCACTTCATCAATAAATACTTGAATGAAACGTCATTCAATACAACAAATAACTTCTTAACTCAATTAATGCCTTCAACTACCATTCAATTACTCAAAAGTCAAAACGAAAGATGAAATATTCAATGATGCCGTCAACAACTTAGGGTTAGTAAGTTAGTTTAGGCTAGGGTTAGTGTAGTTAGGGTTTCAATTTCAAGAGGTTTGAGAGCGTTTGGATCCAATTCTACTTCAACGCTGGAGGTCTTAGATCAGTGCCTTAGGGTTTAATGGAGTCAATAAGAAGGACGCAAGAGTTGGAGGAGGGTGACCTGAGACTAGAGGGAAGGGTTCTGAAGTGCTGCAATAACAGGGCTTCAAAAACGAAATCTCTAGGGGAGAGAGGCTCACTCCAGTGTTGCTAAAGCAAGGCCTCGTGCTCTCTCCTCCTTCTTTAGATCAAATTGGCAAAACGGCTAGCTGAACATAAAGCAAAGACAACCAAAGCATGAGGGTTTGAAGAGGCAAGGTGTTGCTGTAGCAAGGCCTTTTCAGCAAACCCTAGAATGGTACGGGCCTGGTGTAGAAGAACTAGGCCAAGGACGTCTCACTCTCTTTGGCTTCTGGATAGTACGGCTAGCTCAGGGAGAAGAAGTAATGAGAGTGTAGCTATGGCTAGGCTCTCTCTTCCTTCTTCAATGGCTGAAAATTTCTCTATCAGGGGACATGAGACAAGGACCAATTAAATGTGCTTGTCACCTAGGGTTTTGATTCAACAAATTTATAAGTAATGTGCAAGAAATTTAAAACAACCATTCAATAAGAAGTTTTGCAGAAAAAACACTTACAATTCATGAAGAAATAACCATGCAAACCCTAGTTGTAACACCTTCCTTCAAGAGAAACACCATAAATGCCAAAAAAGTCTTGCTTCAACAAGTGTGCCTCTCTTAAATCAACCAAAAACCCCAATAGGGCGCTAAAATCAGACCTCACTAATGAGTGAGTGATGAATGATGATAAAATGAGAGTCAAAACCCTCAATAAATAGTGTATCAATGACCTAATTTTACTTTTTAGGTCATAAAAAGGCCGACAAGGCCATAATGTCAAAATCATACTGTTTTTTACATTAAATTGTCAAATTAAAACCCTAATTGAGCAGAAAAGAGAGTAAAAGCCCCTTCAAGGGAGGCGCTAGCCCTTTCTAGGGCAAATGAGACATCCAGGAGCAAAACGTTAGCCCCCAGGCACCTCTCCAACATGCCACACGTGCCACTGCTGCCCAATCTACCTCCTAAAGCGTCCATGAAGCTGGATGACGTCATGGTAAATATAGGGACGTCCTAAGCCTTCCAATGCTAGCATTCCATTGAAAAGGGATCATTCCCCCTAGGTCTAGTCCCGCCGGAGTGCCTCTGATGGAATGTCCTCTTCCTCTCCGGTGCAAAAGCCCTGATCCATCTCCATCCTGTCTCTACCCCCTGATGGGGTCTCAACATCCATCTGGTGGGCTCTTCAGCCCCATGGAGGTCTGAACTGGTCATCTCCCCATGTGTACTGGTCCAAATGGTACCTGTCTGTCGGGCATGGTCTTGCACATCAAAAGCTACGCCCTCCATGGGCTCATCAATCACGAGGATCATAGCAATGTTAATCACATCTCATCATCAATATTATTAAACATATGCATAAAAACCATAATACATCAGCCAATAGCTCAAAGACATTACAAAAACCCACAATACAAGATTGGAGAGAAAGACAAGACGTCCTATTGGGCTAGTGTCCACAAGAAAAGGAAAGTTCCCAAGAAGATTTCATCCAAGCCATGTAAGTGAGGTGATGTGGCTAGGGGATGTCCAGACATGTGGGTGCAGTGAGGGCCAAGGATGCATAATGTTATCTGTGGGTGCCTTTGTAGAAGGCGAGCTGTACCTGTCATGGATACATTTTTTCCAAGCCCGTTCTTGCCTTTATTCTTTTCTTGCTTTATTCTTTTATTTGCTTTTTATTCAAGGGCTAACCAGAGGACACTGCCTTGGCATGGAGACCAGAGTTGACAATGTTACCCACAAGTACTTTCACAGAGATGAGAAGGCTGGCTTGTGATGAGACCTCCTTTCCCTTGGCCATGCAACCAAAGGTCACTGCCCTGCCGTGGTAACCAGATGGTGGCAATGTCATACTGTTATGTACCCATGAACCTAATAGGCTTGCTCGTGATGAGACCCCCTATCCTCTAACTAGGTCTCATTTGTTGTTTTCTGGGTCCCTCTTGTTTCTTGCTGAGAGGCTTTTTATTGCCTTCTCAGGGATCCCTGGGCGAAGCATCTCGAGGTTTTATTTCTAGGCTTTTGTCTTTTACCAGTCACTTTTACCTTCTGGGCCTTTAGCCCCTTCTTCCCACGAGATAAGGTGCAATCTTGCAAATAGGTCAACCCAATGCCCGGACAAGGGGAGTGGGATAAATGAGCGGGAGATAAGATGTAAAAGTGGTAGTATGATGGGAGCAGACGATGGCTTTTCAGAAATTCCCTAGTGACAAACCAAAACTTATGGGCACAGGCTTGCTAGGGCATCCTATCAATTTCCCCAAGCATGGTCAAGTGGGCTAATGTAAGATCCAAGCAGTTGTTAGAGATAAAAGGAATCAGATGCATATATTTAAAGGTTTTAATGATCAAAAGTGACACATACCATGATACTTGGACCGATTACCTCATGGAGTAAGAACCTTCTCTGATAGAACACCAAGCCGATGGTGATGGATGCTGCTGCTGCTGACAAGACAAATCTGATGAAAGAAGAAAAGCATGGGCCGTCCAGGGCCATGCTCAGGTCAATCCTGCTCTCGGTACTCCATGTCTAGGACCTGTGGGCCTCGAGACATGATCTCCTGGTTATCCCTAAAAAGCGGGGATAACAGGGGACACTGCCCTGGCGTGGTGACCAGTGGTGAAAATGTTACCCACAAGCATTTCATGGAAATGAGAAGGCTGGCTCTTGATGAGTTCTCTTGGCTATGCCACAAAGAGCCACTACCCTGGCATGGTGACTAGCTGAATGGTAGTGTCATACCGCTACATGCCCATGGACCTAATAGGCTGGCTCATGATGAGACCCCCTATCCTCTAACTAGGTCTCGATTTATTATTTTTATGGGCCCCTCTGCTTCTTGCTGAGAAGCCTTTTATTGCTTTTTGGGGGATCCTTGGGCGAAGCATCTCAAGGTTTCATTCTTTTGGCTTTTACCTTTTGCCAGCTACTTTTACTTTGGGCCTTTAGCCCTTTCTTCCCACAAGGTAAGATACAACCCTTGGATAGTTTGGCCAATCCAATGCCTGGACCAGTGTATGGGATGGATGAGCGGGAAAAAGATGAAAAGTGGTAGGTATGGTGGGAACGGAGGATGACCTTTCATGAATCCCCCCAGTGGAAACTCAAACCCTATGGGAACCAGCTTACTAGGGCAACCTGTCATTCCCTCCAGGTGTGGTCAAGTGGAAAGGCATAAGGTCCAAGCACACATTAGAAGCAAAAATAATTAAATGCACATATTCAAATGTTTTGAGAATCAAAGTGACACATACTATGATACCCAAACTCATTACCTCATGGAGCAAGACCCATTTCTGTTGCAGGACCAGGCCGATGTGATGGATGCTGTTGCTGCTGACAAAGTGGAGGCGCTGAAGAAGAAAAGGATGGGCCCTCTGGGGCCATGCTCAAGTCGATCTGGCTCTCGGTACTCCATGTCTAGGACCTGTGGGCCTCGAGACATAATCTCTTTAGTTGTCCCTAGGCTAGGGGATAACACAACTTAGAGATGATGTAGATGATATTCCAGATCACGCCGATACAACTTAGATATGATGCATTTGCATCATGCTAGTATGGCTTAGAGATGATGCAACTGATGACATTGTTGATGCAGGATGATATGATTGCAGTAGAGACTGTGTGTCTCTGAACAATAGTTGTATGCTACTGTGGTGGATGTGTTCCACTGGTTGTGACTGGATGGTCGCTGTGTGCTACTAGGAGTGGTTGTGTACCACTAGACAATAGTCGTGTATTACTATGGATAGACACAATTGTGTTCTATTGGATGGCGTTGATCTGATTGCCATGGAGACTACCAGTAGTGTTGGAGATGATTGCCAACTAGATGGATAGTGATGATGGTGCTTGTGATTTGATCTGTGTGATCATGAGATAGCCTATGTGGCTATGATGATGCTACCAGCAGAATGGTTTGTTTGTGCTCAAGACCATTATCGATAATACCTCCCTAGCTAGGAGGGAGTGTTGATGTTACAGTAGCTGCGGGAGGTATTAACCTCCACATGTAGCCTTTGACGAGACTAGAATATTCCGGGAAGCTAGAGAAACCCTAAATGGATGAATAATAAACCTAGAAGACAAGTCGGCTCAAGAGAATATTTTATATTAAAGTATTATCCTCCAGAAAGAGAAGTCGGCCCAGTTGGTTGGCAAGGAACACTATAAATAAAGGGCGCTTGAGCTCATTTGTACACACTCACTCTCACGACTTCATAAGGACTAGTGGTGTGCATGGCTATAGGAGAGCTGCAGTTGTTGCAGTGGTGACTTATTCTTTGGTTTATGGTTGGACTTTCTGCTTGGTACGCTAGCGTTGGAGAGAGGTACGCTACCTTGGTTGGCTATTGGTTCTAATGTTTGGTTCTGGAATTATTCTATCTGTCAAGGTTAAGGTGCTTGGGGGTGGCCTTGTGCCTATGGTTGGATGACAATATAGTGATATTGTCTACGGTGAAAATGAGCACACCTATTATTTTAACACATACTCCCTCTCATACTCTTCAAAGTTGTCCTCTACCTCCATACGCCTTGGGATATTGGCATCCTGTTGTTGTGTGTCTAAGAAACATGGCATGTAAGGCCTAGGTGCGATCCTGCTACTCACTGGTGCCCTGTTGGTTCCACCCCCAAATAGACTTTGCCCCTTAGTGTGGACACCGTGACTAGTCTCTGCGTGATACCTCTCTCCTCCTTGAGATCCACTAGCCCCATTATTCCCTTCATTATTCTGTGGTTCCCTGCTATGTACCATCTGCATGAGAGGATGTGCAATCTTGTCCTGCCATGCTTCCAATGTGGTAACCAAGTGCTCGTATCCCCGTTCAATATTTGTCAAGGCTAATTTGAGATCAGCCTGTCCCCTGGATAAACGCTGCTGTGTCTCATCCAAATGGTGCTGCATGATAAACTGTGTCTTGTCAATGGAGCGTTGTAGTTCCTGTGTTAGTCTTGCCAATTCAATTGGTACCTCCTTATCAGTACCATCTCTTGTTTCTTGTCTTTCCCCCATCTCTGTTTATGGTTCCTTAGTCCCTTTGTCCCTCTTTTTCTTGCTGTACCCTCTCATCAGAAAATCCCCACAGGCTGGGAGGATTCAAAGCTCTGATACCACTGTAAGATCCCCAAGTGGATGTGTGCTGAATCTTTTGGTTTTTATGAATTTCTAGTTGAGGGGTTTTGTCAAACAGTTCGCACCTGTAGCTTTATTGAGCTTATGTTGGGGTTTGTTGTTAAGTTTTATAGCACAAATAGTTTGTAATGATGGACATGAACTTAAACAACAATGTAGCAAATAGAAACAACAACAAGAATAGCCACAAACTCAGATCTGTATTTATTTAATATTTAGCTGACCTCAATACAAGAGAAGAGCAGATCTGGAAATATATATAGGAAAATGGAAGATGTGGCTGATAGCACCTCCAAGATACAATAGAGAGAGAGATATTGGCTTCCCAAAGCCTTCACTAGCTGCATGCAAGAGATCTAGAAGATCAATCTCTTTCCCTTCCTCCAAAACACTGTGTCCTTTGGCTGAGTTGCACCCTCACTGGCTGTAGCGCACCATAGAAATTTGGATGGCTTAGATCTTACTCCAAAACTTCATGAAAATCTGTAATCCTGTAGGGAAGAGGGTGGCTGGCTCATATGATGAATTTCCCTTGATGTAGATGCCCAATCTGATCCCAAATCAATGGATCTCTAACCCCAAGTTCGCCCTCCTTCAGTAAATTCGCTCAGCTCTGATAATAAATAATTATGGAGGATGAAAACCACCAAAAATGCCAAGAAAGGTCGCTCCAGGGATGGCCAATGTGCCCAAGTAAAGATCTCCTCCAGATCCAATCACTAAAAGCCAAATCAAACTCCTCAAGATTGGACAGTGCGCCTTTCCTGCAGAAAACCCTCCAATAGTGCGCCCCACTTCACAAATGATAGTTGAGAAGGGTCTGAATAGAATAAAATGGTGAGGGTGGAATCTTTCACCACCTTGGCCAAGCTTGGACCAGGAAAGGAGGGATCTTTCACCTCCGTGCTGATCTCTAGGGTTTGTCTAGTCAAAACCCTCAAAACATTCAAGCTGCCAGATTTCAAAGTTGCAAATAGAAAATGATCAAGAATGAGGAAGTGAGGCACCCTCATCCTCTTTATACTCCAGTTTCTAATTCCTCACTTAAATTATTAATTGGCTTTCTAAAGTGTTTTCTTCAATTATCTCATATTAGCCAATTAACTTATATTTCCTTATTTGCTAATGTCACTTTTTCTAATTTGACTTTAGCATCCTTAATGACATATTTTGGCCACCTTAGTCCCCTTTTTTGATGAGACTATAGCCTAGGGGGGACAACTAGGCTACTAAGTCCTCAAGTATCTTGGTCAACTAGAAGGGGATCTTACAGTTAGATACCAAATATGCAAAGTCTGCTTATGTGTATAGCATGTAAGGTTGAATATAAGTTTTGTGTAGGGTTTTCTTCTGCCACCTGGAGCTGTGCAGGTCCCACACAGGCTGTAGATCAGTTGAAATTGGGACTGGTCTTGGACTAGGTGGTTCAGTCTTGAACTGGTCTCCTGGTCTGGTCGAGGGACTGGTTCAAGGTCTGGCTTGTATGGGCCGGTCTAAACCAGCTGACCAGCATGATAAAACTGGTTCATCCTAGCTAATATTGTCAATGATCTTTATTCCAGATGCAAGCGATAGTCTTTGAACCTGCTCTTGCTTCTTTCCAGCAGCTGTTCTGATTCCTGAATGGCTACTTAAGGTAACTTGGGACTGCTTGGCAATATTAAAATCAAGCTGGAGCATCTCTAGGATGCCCATGACTGATTTTATTGTGTCTGCATATTAATTTATTGCCTTAGGCTGGAAGCATGCGTCACTCATGATCCTTTTAGCAATACAATATGTACATGGTGATACAAGTTTATAATATCATGTGGTCCACTGCATCTTCATATTCACATTAAAAGTAAAACCCGTTCTCGCAATGAAGATGAATATATTGGACTTTGTTTAATAAGGAGAAAACTAAACCTGAGGATCTTAATATTCTTGTGATGATATGACAATATTTGTTCAGTTGATCTTGATGGTATCCTATTCAGAGTGATAATCTATGATGGTCATTCACATTGAAGAAATTATGGTGGTGCTTAATTTATTTTCTTTCACTGGGTTTGCAGGGTATTGGCAATCTAGTAGACAGACATAATAGACATGAAGAGGCAGTGAAATTTTGTAAGGATGTATTGTGTCGTAAGTCTCTTGAATTCAGGACTGTTTTGCGTGATGAAGTGAATGCACCAATCCATGATGTAGACCTGGTCATTACAATTGGTGGGGATGGAACACTTTTGAACGCTAGTCACTATATGGACAGTTCAGTCCCAGTTTTTGGAGTAAATTCAGACCCTACACGGATTACAGAGGTTTGTTATAGTGTCAGATAATGAAAATACTGAGTTTATGATAGTATGAAATACTATTGGTTAAAAAGTTATCTGAAGGGATTAGGCAAAAGTCAAATTTCAAGGTTTATTGGCTCTGCCTGCCTCTTCAATGCCAGGTTGACCGGATAGAGCAAATGGGGTTTGCCAATTTTGCAATCTAAGGCTTGCAACATCTGTAACAGCATCATTTTTGATTTAGTGCTTTTAATTCAGTCATGGTTATTCCAAGTTATCATAATATGATGATAGGAGAAGTTTATCAGGCCTCGTTTTTTGGTTAAAATTTGGTGATACATAAATCATAAATGTTGTTTTGTGTGTTTACAGGTTGAGGAGAAGTTGGATGCATTTGATGCAACAAGAAGTACTGGTTATTTGTGTGCTTCTACGGCAGAGTCTTTTGAGCAGGTAAATTTGTCATTCATGATTATTGCTGGTATTTAGAATAACTGTATTTTATATTTGCTCTGGAGATTTAAGCTACTGAAACTGCTATACGTGGATGAACATATGCCTGAAAGTTGTAGCTAACTGAATGTTTCTTCTCTAGTGCTGTAGGAATGACTTTTCCAATTCTTGGTTTTCCTTGCCACTTTCATGACGGGGTGGGATAACTCCATTGTTTCGTAATCCCACTTACCCCCTTTTCATCTCCAACCCCGGTAATTTTATAAGTGATTTCCATAACAAGTTTTCATTTATTTTGGGCGATAAAAATGAAAAGATCTAATCCTGGATGGGTCCTACCTTAAAACCTTGAAAGGCTAGATGGATATTTTCTTTAATAAGGAAAGGAAGACTTTTTTCTGGTTAGCCGATTCTGATCATCTTTAAATGCCAGATAATACTTTATCTGGCATGTTCTGGCATATTCCTCCAAACATGGTTTATTGCTATCAAACAAGTAACTGACCTCTACAGTAACCTAACATATCTCTCCATGTGCTTCTAAAGTTTAGTCGATAAGCTTCCAATGATGAAACACTCTACGTTCTGACCATCATCGAAACTATCTTTTGATTTTTTCGACTTTATTAAAACTGCCATCACTCTCAACAATTGCTTCCCTTTGTTGAAGTTTTCAAACATAATGAATGGAGAAAATGAGTAACTGAAAACATTCTTCACCCCACATATATATTTCACTAGTAACTAAATACCCAAGTGCTTTTGTACTTGGAGTTGTAAAACAAAGTCAAGATCATTCATTTGTTCTACATGAGCTGTTATGTGAATTAGTGCTCTTCACTAGACTCCCTAATTTGTTTAAAGAATTTTTGCTCCAAATACTATAAATTTTTTTGAAATTAAAGATAAATTGCACTGTTAGAAGATAGCCACAGGGAAACAAAAGAAATATGAACTGGTGTTAAAAGATTCGGCTGAGTCCAAATGGATTTTGACCAACACTGTTCCAACTTGCCTGACGTGGCCAAATCAGCATCCAATGCATCTTAGTTAGCATCCGACTCTACCGCATTGGGAATCAGTGAATTCTGCATCAGCTAACGCACTAGTGTGCTGGCGGGGACTATGCTTAAGAAAAAAGGAAAACCGAGAAAAAATGTTAATTCTTAAAGTCAATGTTGAATTTTAAATTCATTGACTTAAATCTTAACATTAAAAGTTAAAGGAATAACCCCATTCCAGGATGTTTGGTGGTGGAATCAGATCAAATCTCACACAGAGAAGATAGAATTTGGATATATTTTCAGCTTAATTGCGTATTCAGTGTTTTGTATATATGCAAAGCAGAACCTGGTAAACCCCTAACTTAACTATATATATGTTCTTGGACTGGATGGACTGATAAACCCTGTGAACCCTAAAGGACGACTTCAGCCGGATGGACTTGGAGCTTCTTGACCCACTAGAGGTGGATGAGTTAGGTGTTGGACCTTAAAGTGCAACTCCTCAAGAGGGGAGTAAAACCGATGCAAATGCTAATTCAAAGGACTATCATGAGGATTTAACCTATGCTCCTGATCTTGAGGAGTCACGAGTCACGAGTCATGACACACTATGTACTCATTATATTTTAGTTTGATGACTTTTGGACTTTGGAGGTCATTTAGAGACTCAATGTTTATATATTGTCTTAGAACTTATAGTTTTTGTATCTTGATGTAAATTTCCCTATTTGCACCTTTATATGCAATATAAATCAGCAAATTTGCATATTTGGTGTCTAATTGTTTTGATATATATATATATATATGTGGAATATTTATGCATTTTTAATTCAGTGGAGTTGTTTGCCAAGTTTGAGCTGAGTTGTAATTTGAGACATCACCGAGTATGAGTTTGATAACTTTGATATGAACCCATCAAAACATTTGCTTTGTAGGCCCACCAAAATTATTCTAGAAAGCATTGAGTGTTTGTTCCCGAAATTGAAATGGTACAAATGTTGACCGAAATAGTCAGTGGGACTGGAAATAACAGCTCGACATGTAAGTTACAACCCATTATGAATTGCTAAATGCATCTCCTAAGAAATAAAGAAGGAAACAAAGAAAGAAACAAAGAAAGAAACAAAAAGAAATCAATTGATTGCATTGAAGGTAGCCAAAAACCACTGATGGTACATTGCAACAGTCTATCTTAACAATTCAGAGGGGGTAGGGAATGTTCACCTTTGTAGATTAAGCAGTCAAATCATTGCACGAAGGCATTCTCTCAGCTTCCCTGTGTGCCTCTTCCTATTCCTCAGAACTGGGAGGGAGAGGACGAAAATCCGTATTCGTCACCCGCTGAACTCATTGACTTTAGTCACAGGCTGGCAGGACTAAAGCTTTGATACCACTGAAATATCCCTGATCCAGCTGATCTGGATATCTACTGCTGAACTATGGTTTTGGCTACTAAATCTGATACTCTGGGGGTTTCTGATTGCGTATGAGTTATTGTGTGATGATGCTTGGTGACTTTTGCATGTGTGTTCCAGTTTATTATATGTTTTAGCAGTGTAAGACAATGCATGCGAAATAAGAACAACACACTCACTGATATATATATATATATATATATATATATATATATATATATATATATATATAATGTTGGAAAAGCAGGAAATACAATAATAACTGGAAGCAGATATGATAATCGTCAGTTAGATCTCATGGATCATCACTGGAATACAAAATAATAGATAAGAAATACCCATGACCAGAAGAATGGGTGCTGGTCTGCGGCGGCTGCGCATGCACGGATGAATCGACAAAAAACAGTATGGCAACTCACGGTAATTTCTGTAGAATCCGGAAAACTCGCCCTGATGGCAATACCCGTCAGAATGAGCTGGAAACTGTCTCAAAAGATGCGCCCTGGTCTCTAGACTAATCCTAATGTCTGTCGAACTGAAGATCCGACCTCTGAAGCTTCGGATCTCACCCCCTGGTGGTTTGCGCACCTCCTGGGCTCAATGAGTGCACCCTAGTGATTCCATCGGCGAAATCTGACAATGTATAGCTCAAAACGATAGTCTTGGTCTCCTTTGTAATGGGTCGTAAGGGATTCCTCAGATCTATCCCGGAATGTCCCCTAGAGCCCCAAATGCGTTTCCTCCGGAGTTGGGCCCTAAATGACTGTTTTCCGCTTTCTGGAAGATTCCACCATCGGAAACTGATGACAGATGGCTCAATAGGTGCACCTTGGCTAGCTCTCTAATGGGTCGGAAGGAATCGGCCAAAGACGAACTGTCACAAGCGGCCGCACAAACCCTCTCTCAAACACTTGCGCCCTCAATGGCTGAGCTGCGCAATCACTGAACTGGACACTGTAATGCATGGTGAAATACGTGGATGGTATCTTCGATAGGCTAGGGTGTGTTTCTCAACACCGAAACCGATCAATGCTGGTGGTTTCCTCCAGAAATCCACAAAACAACAAGGGGGTCGATTTCCTTCTCCTCTGCAAATATCTCAACATCAAATCATAACAGAATGAGGAATTAGGTTGCTTTACTCTTCCTTTATAGGTTCCCGAAACCCTAATTTGTTGTTGACCATTTCCCTCCAAGTGACTTTTACTTTATTTTATTATTCCTTGATTAAATCACTTAATTAATCAATTAACCATTTTACCTCTAAAAAGTGATTTATCCATCCTTATGGCTTATCCGGCCATTGAAAGTCACTTCTCATCATCTTATCATGTAATGCTCTTCCTCCCGATTCCGATGAGCTATTACACTAAGAGGTTTCTCCAAGTAATATGCCCCTTATGACCTTCTTAGTGAATTTAATTAAGATATGACCCATAATAACTCAAAATTACGGAAATCGTCAGAATGCAACGGAACCAAAGCTGAGTTGTGCGGAATGGATCCCGATGATGAACAATGCAAGTCGGGCCCAATAAAATGTTAGAAAAACAGGACCGTGGAGCAATAAAATAAAACAAATGCGGAAACAAAACACAGAAGATACACAATACAATAGAGACACAGATTTACGTGGTTCACCTAGTGTGGGCTACGTCCACCAGAGAAATTGCCAGGTCCTTCCTTTATTATTATCTAGCATATGAAGGGATACAACCTACAACAAACCCGCTGTATCTTCCTCTTCTTTCTCTCACAGTCTCCTATCTCAGAATACAATATTCGCCATCAACCATCGCCGCAATACATTTCTCTCATAAAAGAGGGTTGCCCCCCGGACCCCGCAGAGGGGGTACCCCCCTCTGCACTCCCCTGTGTGGAAGAGTGTACATACTTTTGGGGTGTAAATACTTCATGGGGTATAAACATGGCTGAAAGTAAAAAACCTCTAAATCAGGAAGGCGTGGAAGAGTGTACATACTTCTGGGGTGTAAATACTTCATGGGGTATAAAGTTGATAAACATGGCTGAAAGTAAAAGACCTCTGAATCAGGAAGATAATCAGGCTCCACAACCAACATAAAACCCCTCAATATCTCCCGAACTCTCTGTCACCCCTATCTGGCTACTCTGGTAGGCAAAACACTCTGTAATGTTATAATGTCCCAAAATGGGGACATTACAGCCGACCCCTCATTTGTCCTTCACAAAAATGCTAAAATGCAAAATACATCATAAAAAGGCCACACGTGTGAGACGTCAAGCCTTCCTAGGCAAGGAAGAGGCCTCCAAAGGCCACATGGCACCAATCAAGAGTGAAGTGATGGAAAATGATGTCTCTCCTTACCCAAGGTCATGCCAATCATCACCAATACCCCAATTGTCCATCAAACCCTAATGCCATGACACCCTAGAAGATGATGTCATAGTCAATGGAGGGTGATGTCAAGGGTTTGAGGTACTGCGTCCAAGCTGGGGGGAGCTGCATCTCGTCTCTGCAAGGTGTCTGGTTGTTTGCTACTACAATGCCCTAGATCTAGTGGATAATAACCCTTGGGGTACTTTGCCCAACCTATGGGCTTCTGGCCCATTTGTATGCCAGCATGACTGAACCTTCTCAAACCAAGCCCTTCTTTCCATCATCCAAGGTTCCAAGGATGTGACAGTTGATGTCTGAGGGTGGTGAGTCACTGGATGACTCACTGCTCTGCATCACACGTGCCAAAGTCCTTTAATAAAAGGCACAACATCCTAGGTATAAGCCCAGGACATCCCTCAGAGAACCATGTTAGGGCCACCCAAAACAAAGCAAACTATAAGACAAGGTTAGCCAAGGTTCACAAGAAATATTAGTCCTTAAATCATGCAAAGTAAGTTGTTACTTAAGATATAAGCCATGTAAACAATTCACCTTAGTATCCCCTTCAAGCATCACACCATCCCAGGACCTCATGTGAGTTGGCAAGTCTAAGTATGGGAGGGCCTTCATCCAACGTAGACAAAAAATAAAAGACTAGGTAGAGGGATAGGTCCCTAGGGAAGCAGGAAAAAAAGAAACCCTTCAAGAGTAAGTGTGATAGTAATATGGTTTTAGGGCTTACTTCATGGCTTATGGTGTCATTGAATCCATTTCTATGAGCGCCTTTGTAGAGGGAACGCTTGCTTGCTTGAGATATTCTTTCCTTGGTACGTTTTGCATTTCGAACCCCTTAATTTTCCTTTTGATACACAGTTATCATTTGCAAGTCTTCTTTAAAAGGTTTCAAGCTTCATTCCTTTATTTTTTTACTGGGCTATAATCCTTCATAATTTGGTGCATCCATTCGCATCTTGACAGGGGCGATTACCATTAGAAGGGTAGAGCTCAAGTTGGCCTAAGGCTTTTATGGTGGCCTTTATCATTTATCAATAGCATATATGTATAGAGCAGCATCAACCTCTGGGCCTTCAACCCCTTCTTCTCATGAGAGACTGGACCATGACCCATTACCAAAGTTTAGTACACTATGATAAGCTCCAAGATGGAAAGTGTTATGTATGGTGGGGAATGGAATGTTACCCTTGTGAGGGCCCCCCAGTAGTACCCCTTTTTCTTGGGCGATGACAACACGAGACTAGGGCATAGAAGATGATCACCAAGGTGAAACAAGGCAATTGACACAATTTCCCAAGCCAATGATCCATCATCCAACTTCAACCAAAGAACCTCGTCTACATGCCCAACAAATTAAGCACAACACTTCGCATGAAAGAAGAACTAACATACCTCATGGTGATGATGGTTTACCATCTCCCATACATTGGGTTGCTTGGATGTGATGAGCCTTGCTTGGCATGTAGTTGTACAGGAAAATGAGGGGGGCTGTTGGGCTGCCATCTGTGGACATGTTGATCATCATCATGGTCAAGATCATTGTCTCCAATGCGGGCCATGAGACATGATCTCCTCTAGTTACCCTTAGGCATTGGGGGGTAACAATAACAATAACAATCTAATTTTAAGGTCACGGCCTAGCCAAACACCAAATTGATGTATGAGACTCCCTTGTTTGTGGGACTGAGTACAAGAGGGAGTATGTAGCGTTGGGCCATGACTTCCATCATGACATGACACTGGTCGAGTATTGTGGACTTAGGGTTAGGAACCATCCTAGAGAAAACCTCAGAGAGGAGGACAGCGACAACAACAGGGGCATAACATGGATTTCATCTGGAAAGTTGGTAAACCCACCATACCTTCTTTTGACGGATCGTCCAAATGCACTGCCAGAGCTTGGGTACAAAAGCTAGACATGTACTACACGCTCAACCAGATGACCGAGACGGAGGCTAGTGACTCTTGCGCATTTGAGGGACAGTTGGATGGATAGGATGATAGCACATGTCCTTCATCTTCTTCCCTGTTAGGCAATGTTGAGGATTCAACACTTCAACATAGTGGCGACACTTGTGAGGATTCATATGTGTGGGCACTTAGACATGATGAGATTAGGAGGTTGGATGACCTACCTATGGGTGTAGACATGGCTTCCAGGAAGTCATGTATGGAGGATGATGAACTTCCTATGATGAGCGAGCCACATTTTTCATCTTCTGAGTCACCTATGCTAGCCACGACACATGAGGATATCAGTGGCATTCCTGATATGGTAGAGGAGCCTTGTGTGGGGATTGTACACAAGGGACATATGGATCTGCAGACCCAGGAGGAGAGGTATGGCTTGGAGATAGTTGACCTTACACATACCTATCAGAATGAGGAGAGTGAGTCACCACTCTTGGAGATTCCATTGATGGACCAGGTTGTGGAGACCGACAACTTGTTGGGACTCCCAGGATCGATCTACAATGATGAGGATGCACTCCTTATTGGACGGGATGACCATAGCACGTGTCTGGACACATATGTATGGGATCCAAGCGCAGATGATATTAGTAGGGTGAGTGCACAGGAGGATACAATTGCCCATACAGGATCCAGTGCGACTCAGATGGGGGTCGCAGTTGGTGATGGTGTGCAATGGCATACATGAGGACTCGGTAGCACAGTGGACAGTGGGAAGTTTGATACCTTATCTTTTGAGGAGTGTGTTATTGAGGATTCCATTATTGACACTAGCAATGAGAGGCATGAGGTTGCACCTCAACAGGATTGTGATCAGGGGTCACGACACTTGACAGGATAGTTGATAGTCAGCAAGGACATGATCATGGTAGCCACTAGATGCATTGATGATACACACACATTGGTGACAAGATATTGTTGGAGGGCCTTGATGGCACATGATAGTTCAGATAGGGGACTTGCCATTGATGACTTCCATACACTCATGGAGAGTGACTGTGATGAGGGCCGACTACCAACAGTTATTGATGGATAGGGATTACCTATTGGAGATTGGCGAGATGTATCATAGGGCACTGAGGGAGAAGGAGGTGGAGGTGGACCGACTTACCCATGAGTTGGTGAGCGCACGAGGATTCTTGGAAGGCACACAGACAATCCTTCAAGAATCAGAGTCCAGATTAGATGAGCTCCTTGAGGAGACTGGTAAGAGATACACTATATAGATCTCGACAGAGTCAGATATGTTCCTCAGTTACATTGATGGAGGATGTCCGGGTGTCACAGGGGCCACCATTCATGGGTAGTTTTGAGACAATCGGTCATACACATACACATGAGGATTCCAGAGCCAGGGGTAGTTACGAGAACACTTTCATTTGTGTTCTAGGATTGGTTGATATCCACACAGAGGTTGATCCGACAGTACACCTTGGATTTATGATGATGAGAGAGATGTACAGTGGGATTCGGGGGGACACATTGGATTGCAGGGAGGAGACACACTTAGTGGAGCATGGAGATTCCTATCCCTTGCAGCACCACATAATTCTGGGAGATCACCTTCACAGTAGCAACAACTATCTGAGTGATGATGGAGGGAGAGTGATTGACCAACAGTTTGTGGAGTTATCTACTGTTGTACCCGATGGTTGGAGTACGATTATTCACCATGGGTGCTAGTGGATGAGATTTTGGTCCAATCCTGGGGATTGACCAAAGCATATGATACTTTCCAGTTCTACAGTCGGTTACAGATGTTTCTATTAGTTTTTCCCGATGCTTTCATCATTGACAACAACATAGGGGGAGATAAACAATGGCAGGGGGCATGGAGAGTTGGTAGGTCGAGACCACTTGACAGGAGTGTCTTTATTGCATACAACGAGATAGGGGTGGATCATCAGAGACAGACAGTTGAGACCTTGGGTGTGATGGTGAGCATCTTAGGCCATGGGATAACATATATCTCAGAGGGTGACACAGATTCAGATTCTCATTGGGATGAGGATGGAGGACTTCCGACGGTTATCAATATGACACATGAGCAGTTAGTGAGGATTGGAAGTGATGAACTTCCAATTTTTCCATGGGATCCGGGAGTCCATTTGGTTAGTGGGTTGTTTCATCTTATGATGGCCCAGGTTGCACCAGAGAGTAACATACTTCACTCTTGGATGGTTTTGAGAGGGCTTGCAGGGACTTGTTCTATGTGGCGAGACAAGTTCTCTCTATTGATACTCATGATCAAGTATGGAGGTGGTTGGGCAGATGATGATTCCACAGAGATACCTTTACAGGTTCAACTTCTTGACAGCAGGCCCAGTTTTCACAGGTATTTCAGCATGAGGATCTAGGAGTGGGGATCCAGTATGTGTATTTTGAGCAGACAATCATGATCACAGTAGTGCAACGTCCATGTGATGGTCCCTGTCAGAGGCTAGCATGGGACCCTGGAATTACAGGGTTGGGCATTTCATTGACTGATGGAGATGAGTGGATCTTTGCAGGGGGAAGTCACTTTGACTTTCCAGTGAGCTTCAGTATTAGGGGGAACACGTCACTTGTTGGTGATTCGTAGAGGTCTTGTAGTACCTCACTATGGCAGTAGCATGTTCAGTTGGTGGAGGTCGTGTTGGGGTTGGTACGGTCTTGGAGGACAGACTCATTTCGGGTTGAGACCGTGTGTTATTTACAGGAGACTCATGGTATTGATATGTTACAGGACTATATTTCACGAGGCATTGCAGTTCACATTTTGATATGGGATCCAGGGATTGGAGTGCTTGGTAGTTCCGCGTTTGATGGAGTTGAGTTTCGAGTAGAGTGGTTGCTCGGGAAGTTGACTGAGATTCTTTGGCCATTGATCATTCTACTCATCAGGAGCATGTGGGTGTCATGCGTGGGGAGCACTTGGAGAGGCCACATCTTGAGGGGAGTCTACCTTGTGTCACACAGGTGGATATGGGACCCCGGTATCATATGTAGTTGGATTCAGTTATTGCTTGAGGACAAGCAATATTCCGGCAGGGAGGACTTTAATGCCCCCATTTTGGGACATTATAACATTATAGAGTGTTTTGCCTACTAGAGTAGCTAGATAGGGGTGAAAGAGAGTTCAAGAGATATTGAAGGGTTTTATTGGGCCCGACTTGCATCGTTCATCATCAGGAGCCATTCTGCACAACTCGGCTTTGGTTCCGTTGCATTCCGACGATTTCTGTAATTTTGAGTTATTATGGGTCATATCTTAATTAAATTCACTAAGAAGGTCATAAGGGGCATATTACTTGGAGAAACCTCTTAGTGTAATAGCTCATCGGAATTGGGAGGAAGAGCATTACATGATAAGATGATGAGAAGTGACTTTCAGTGGCCGAAGAAGCCATAAGGATGGATAAATCACTTTTTAGAGGTAAAATGGTTAATTAATTAATTAATTAAGTGATTTAATCAAGGAATAATAAAATAAAGTAAAAGTCTCTTGGAGGGAAAAGGTCAACAACGAATTAGGGTTTCGGGAAGATATAAAGGAAGAGTAAAGCAACCTAATTCCTCATTATGTTATGATTTGATGTTGAGATATTTGTAGAGGAGGAGGAAATCGACCCCCTTGTTGTTTTGTGGATTTCTAAAGGAAACCACCACCATTGATCGGTTTTGGTGTTGAGAGACACACCCTAGCCTATAAGAGATACCATCCAGGTATTTCTCCGTGCATTACAATGTCCAGTTCACTGATTGCGCAACTCAGCCAGTGAGGGTGCAAGTGTTTGAGAGAGGGTTTGTGCAGCGGCTTGTGACAATTCGGATTTGGCCGATTCCTTCCGACCCATTAGAGAGCTAGCCAAGGCACACCTATTGAGCCATCTATCATCAGTTTTCAACGGTGGAATCTTTCGGAAAGCGGAAAACAATCATTTAGGGCCCAACTCTAGAGGAAGCACATTTGGGGTTCCAGGGGACATTTCGGGACAGATTTGATGAATCCCTTCCGACCCATTACAGAGGAGACTAGGACAATCGTTTTGAGCTATACATTGTTAGATTTCGTCGGTTGAATCACTAGGGCACACTCATTGAGCCCAGTAGGTGCGCAAACCCCAGGGGGTGAGATTCAGAGCTTCAGAGGCCAGATCTTCAGTCCGACAGTCATCAAGATTAGTCTAGAGGCCAGGACACATCTTTTGAGACAGTTTCCAGCTCATTTCGACGGGTATCACGATTAGGGCGAGTTTTCCGGATTCTACAACAGTTACTGTGAGTTGCCAGACTGCTTTTTGTCGATTCATCCGTGCATGCACAGAACAACACCTATTCTTCTGGTCACGGGTATTTCTTATCTATTATTTTGTATTCCAGTGACGATCCATGAGATCTAACTGACGATTATCATATCTACTTCTAGTTATTATTGTATTTCCTGCTTTTCCAGCATTATATATATATCAGTGAGTGTGTTGTCCTTATTTCGCATGCATTATCTTATATTGCTAAAACATATAATAAACTGGAACACTCATGCAAAAGTCACCAAGCATCATCACACAGTAACTCAAACGCAGTTAGAAACCCCCAGAGTATCAGATTCAGTAGCCAAAACCGTAGTTTAGCAGTAGATATCCAGATCAGCTGGATCAGGGATATTTCATCGACCCCACTTCAAATGAATTAATGTTATGTTATGTGGACAAATTAGCTAGGCTAACCTCATATAAGAACGCTATCACTAGCATTACATTTTATCATCATCACTCCTCACCATTGTGGGGCAACACTTCTAGCATTTTCACTATTTCAGCCATTCTTGGTCTTTTCTCTTGCGCACCATGCTTGAAGGAAGTCTCTTGTGGATGCTTTTTCTCATTTTGGATGGATATTTCTGGAATTGGAGTTTTATGCTCTTGGTTTCTTGGATAAAGTAAGTAATTTTCTGCAATTCTATGGTATTTTGTTGATGTAAATGGTGAAATTGCTATTTTGTTGCAAGAAGTCTTGTTTTGTTGAAATCCTAAGAGGGGAACATACGTGCCTCTTCCCTTCATTAAGTTTTATTTGTCCAATTTAGTGAAAAGTCCTTGCTAGAAGCCTAAAGCCCAAAAGTGCTTGCACTTTAGGATTTTATCCCTAGACAATTGATCCTTGACTTAACTGAAGCTACAAAAAGGGAAAAACGATATCTAGGGCCCAAACGTGCTTGCACCCTAGATATCTTTTCCCTCAAAGTTTGAAGCCTAAGGCCCAAATGTGCTTGCACCTTAGGGTTTAGACTCTACCTCTTGGTTTCAATTAGATCAATCTTCAAGTTTGGATGTATTTGAGACTCCACAGGCTCTAGAATGACAACGACACTGATCTAGAAGTAATATTGTGGTGAAAGTAGTTGTTAAAGTCATTTTTCTAAATCTCTCAAGTGTCCTACTAACTCTACTAACCCTAATTCTAGCAAACTCACAATAATTATTGCTGCTCTTACAAAAGTTTGCTACAACCACTGAAAATTGTCTTAATTTGCTGCATACACCTAATTACAAGTGGCTTAACTTGTTCAAAAATCACCTCTACCAATTGGATAAAATATTCTATTGGTTAAATGCTTGCTTTTCATGGTAAATTGTGGTGTTTCTGAGTATCAATTGTTGCTGCTGTTGCAAATCATTCATTGCTGTTATATAACTGTTTACTGCTGTAAATTTGTAACAGCTAGTACAATTTAACTTCTCTAGTGTCTAAAGAGATCATTGTTGCATACTTTGGCTTGGTAATTGTTATATATATGCTACAAATTGTTCTTGTTCTGGATAGGTACAACAATTACCTAACAACCCCTCTTTCCTTCCTAGACCTAGACCAACTAACATGTGATCAAGATAGGTGGCAGTAGGCTTGGCTATCAAACTTTCTATTCGATTCCTTGAGGTCACTAGGGAAGCCTCCCTTTTGGTGGACCTCCTCCATCACTAGAATGAGAAAAGTGTTAATATTATGGTAGCTACGAGAGGTATTTACCTCCACGTGTGAACTTGACGAGAATAGAAGACTCCGGGAAGCAAGAGAAACCCTAATAAGTTGGCTAATAACCCTAGAAGCCTTGTCGGCTCAAGAAGATAATTTATATTAGGTTATTAGCCTCCAAGAGAAGAAGTCAGCCAGAAATAATAATAATATACTGAACAGACACTTATCCAGAAGGAGAAGTCGGTCCCAGCATAACTGGCAGAATCACTATAAATACAGGGCGCCAGTTCTCATTTGTAGCACTCTCAGAATTGCAGTTCCCAATTTGGTGCGCACTGCAGTTGCAGTCTTGTGCGTAGGTTTGGAGGAGAGCTGCTGGTGCAGCTGCAGCAGCAGCAAGTTTTCAGTATTGGCTTGAATATCTCTTGGCTAGGGTTTGGACTATCTGATCAACTTTTTGTGATGCGCTATCCTTGGGGAAAGGTGCGCTACTCTTTGTTTGGCTATCTAGCCTAGGGTTTGCTTCCGGAGGAATTCTCAGTCAAGGTTAAGGTGCTCGGAGGGAGGCTTCGGCCTATGGTTGGGTGACGAAGGTATCGTCAATGGTAAAACGAGCACACCATCTTCTATATTCTAACAAAAAGATCCTACTTAGGTGACAGTGGTAGTTTCTTCTATAGATACGCAAGATTTGGGGATCTCGTGGTGGGATTTGCACAAGTACAAATCCTGCAATAACATTTATTATATACCTAAGCTAAGCATAACAATGAAAGTGAAACAGGAAAAATGAAGAAAAGAGGAGGGAGAAGCCAAGTAAGGTATATTACTAGAGCAAACAAGGGTCTACTTTTGAAGTGTGCTTTGCAAATCTTAGCTATCCAAGTCTTGTAGCACTCTAGGTAATGAGATAAAATGGAAATGAAGTGAAGCAAAAATTAGCAACAAGTTAGGTCATGTATAAAATTGAAGTCACCCACAGGCTAAAAGATAGAGAAGAATGTTCATAGTAGCAGTGTTAACTGGGGGGGGGAGTGAGGGATGCACTCTCTTTTTATTGGATCCTTGATGACATTTGGAGATGATGGTAGATGTGGTATGGTGTTTGAAAGGATCTATACCTCTAACTTTGCTTTTGCTTTTGGAAATTGCTCTTGTTCTCTTGTGATTCGAGTTGAGACTCTTAGGACCATGTTTATCATGTATATCCTATGGAATTGTCCTGATTTTCCTTTGGGTTACCATAAATTTTGGTTGAACTCAATGGTGAGAGGAGTCTATGCTTTGCCTAACCATATTATGAGTAGGATGAGGTAACTCTCGAATCAAATGAAATTGTTATAAAGAATGATGCGATCATCCTTTATGTGCATGGGGTTGGTTATAAATGTACCTGCATGAGTTTTCTCCTATGTAGAAGAGATATCGTTTAAGGCGTGCTAGGCATTGTTGATAATGTATCTAGTTAAGGAGGATAGAGAACCTCTAGAGTCTAGTAATTTGGTGTTGTCCTGTAATTCTAAGTTATAAGAATAGACTTGAAAGCTGGTTAGAGGAAATCTTCACCCATGTGAAATGTGAAGGCATAAGTAGCTAGGGGAATACTAGGATTATCCTCTACATGAAGAAAGTGTCTACAATACATGTTAGGCTTGTATGTCAATTCTCTAGAAGGCAAAATCCATTTGATGCATAATTTCACAAGAAGTCATTCTCATAGATGGGGGACCTATTCATTAAGTTCCCATGTCCTAGTGGTCTTGGGAATGGATAGAGAATGTTCCCTTTTGGTAGAGAATGTTGGGAACATTCCCAATGCTTGCAATGAATTTCTTTCCCAAAACACAAATGTTCTAGGAACTTTTGGGCATCCCCACAACTTGCAAAGCCCCAACATGCACCGAAACAAGCATGTAATAGGGTTCTTTTGTTGCCAACTTAGTCAAGAGTGGGTCCTCATGGAGCCATCTTGCCCAATAAAAGTAAAAAACTAGTTAAAAAACACCTAAACAAGTGAAAAATCCCTAACCCTAAGCCCATAGAAAAGAAATGCCTCCTCATTTTTCATATACATATCATGAAACTTGTCATTTTGAAGTTATTTTCTTTTTTCTTTATATGTTTTTGTGTCCTTTAAAGAGGGTTGCAAACAAACCGTCCCTGCATTATGTCTAAGAGTCAATACTAGCCCCGAGGGTTACTACTAATATCACAAATGAACGTTATGAATCGAATGGAATCAAAACAAGCCCAAATTCTGCAGTAACTTAATCACAAGTGTGCTAGAGGGAGATAACCCTAGTGCACTAGAGAGAGACAAATATGCCCAAGTACAAGTGTGCTACATAATGAATGCAAAGTGCACATAAAAGAAAGAAATACCAGGCACCAGATAAGGCCAAAGATATAGGTTCCCTTAGGCATAAAACACTTTATAAGAGAGATCAAGAAGATTACAAGATGATATCATATGAATGAAAGCTCTAGTTGTGTATTTATACACAACTCAAGTGAGGCATCCCTTCAAGAAGGGGTTATGGACACACAAAACAAGGGCAGACACCCCAAGAGGATTATTGAACCTATATATCAAGTTTGACTAGGTTAGCCTTAACTATACCTATTAATACAACAAAAGAATAAAGAAATATGGCCTTAGCCATAATTATAAGTAATAATGGTACATAAGTTGTAGCCATATGTATAGATTACATCAATAATTTTAACAACCCCCCTTGAGTTGAATAGGGGGCAACATAGAGAAGTCGTTACAAATAAGATTACATAATTAACTTGGCCCCTTGATGTTGAGTAGAGGGCCAACCCCCCCTCGAACTCCACATTGCTCTTCCATAAAGCCATCGAGATCATTAACCACCAAGATTGAGCTCTAGAGAGATTTGGATGGGAGATCATGTAGTTTGGCAAGGACATCAAAAAATGAATAATGGTCTGTGGTAGAGAAGATTCCTCATGATAGTGCTCAAATGGACTCACAAGAAACTTAGTTGCATCATATTTGTCCTAAAAACAATCAATGCTTAGAGTAGGAAGGGCCCAATTTTGAGGAGATTCCTGTTGTTAGCATGTGAATGGACCAACTAGAAACTCCGTTGCATCAACATGAGTGGGGATACCCACTTAGGTACAGGCCTTGGCTTATTTGAAGGAAGAGTAATTAGTGTAGGTGAATCATGCAGAGTGTCACCATCATCATTGAATAATGGAGTTGAATTGTCAAGAGCATTTGCAACATGAGGACAGGATGAGCCACTAACAAGAGCATTATTATTTCCCACATGAGGATTGGATGAGCTGTTAGCGATGGTATCTTCAAAAAGTGAAGAGACATCTACAATAGGAAGATTCGATGAGTTAGCAATAGGGTCCACATTAGCTACATGAGTTTTCCCATATACTTTAGAAGGAGTACTTGAGAGAATATATCTGGAAGTAGAAAGAGGAGCAACATTACACTGTGAAGGAGAAGTGCCCATTAAAAGACGATAAGGATCAATTGGAAGAGGACCTGCATGGTGATGAGAAGCAACATGATTCATGGAAGCATGATGAGATCCATTTCAAGAATCTTCGGAAAGAAGTAATGGGAATGATCTTGGTGGACCACGAGTAGGAACCTCATAAAAAATAACTTCTCTACATTCAACCATCTTGTGAGTGGTGGGGTCATAAACATGATATCCCTGAAAAGTTTCATTGTAGCCAACTAGAGTGTAGCAGGAGTATGGAGACGGGATGTGTTTCGCCTTTCATTAAGAGCATGGGCCCATTCACTAGATCCAAAAGTTTTGAAGTGCAAAATAGAAGGTTTGCCGCCATACCATTTCTCATAAGGAGTCACACTAGTGACAACATAAGTAGGTGTTCTATTGATGATATGGGTTGCACAAACAATCACCACTCTCCAAAATGAAAGCTTCATTTTGTTGGTGTGAAGCATGTGGCGAGCCATCTACGTGATAGCCCTATTCTTTCGTTTTAATACTTCATTTTGATGTGGATTATAAGGAAAAGTTCTTTGCCAAGAGATGCCCAGATACAAGAAATCACTAGATAGCATTGCTAACATATTCACCTTCACCATCATTCTTGAGACACCTGATCTTCCTGTTTCTTTGATTTTCTACAAGAGATTTGAATTCCCGGAACTTTCCAAACACCTCATCCTTAGATTTAATGGTGTATACCCAAAGAAAGCGGGAAAAATCATCAATGGAGGCGAGGAAATACTTAGCTCCCCCGGTAGAAGATGTAGCTATAGGTCCACAAATATCAATATGAACCAATGCAAGAGGCTAAGAAGCTCGCTTTGCTTTGTCTTTAGGAAAGGACTCTTGATGATGTTTCCCCATTACACACCCGTCACAAACACGATTAGGTGATTCAATTTGTGGAAGATCATTAGCCATATGTAGTCGATTCATATGTCACAAAGATCCATATTTGGTGTGATAGAGACACTCTGATACCATAGAATGTTGGTGTCATCAAGATTGGCTACCATAGCAAGAAACTCTTTTTTCTTTGAGGAAGGAGTCTTCTCAAACTTGTACATATGATTAAATTTGTCACAATATCTTGAGGAAACCACCTTAAATCCATCACTCATGTTCTTTACAACCCATCGTTCGAGTCAAAATTCCACCTTTGTATTGGTGTTTGTAATGTGGTGAATAGAAAGAAGATTTGGACCTATTATCACCCAATCTAGCACTTGTGCAAAGCCTTCATTAGATGCTAAACTAGTGTAACATATGGAAGTAATTGCCACTGTCACCTAAGCAAGTACTTCCCTTGTTTTAGTGATGGACGAGAATCCAACACAAGGGAGGCTTACCTAGCAACTTAAAGGGATCCTATAGCAAGCTAAAGGCAAGTCTACGATCCCCTATCTTGGTTACCTGATTAGCTAGGTCCAACTCAAGGGCAAGGTTGAGATGAGTTAGGGAAAGCAAGTTGATTGTGCATGTGTGAAGAGTGATGTTAAGACAATCAATTGTAAAAGGTAAATTAAATGTCTCGAAACTCTAGCTAAAAGAAAAGAGAAAAAGGTTGATACACTAGCTAAAAGAAAAAGAAAAAAGGCTGATCCACTAGCTATCAAAGAGAAAAAAGATTGATGCAATAAAACTTGAGTCAAGAGATTATATGCTTCAACAATAGCAAGTTTACAACAACAATAGTAAATTATTCTTGAACTAGCTAAGAATGCAACAAAAGATGCTCTAAATGCTAAGTTAAAGATCATCAAACCATAAACTATTAATCACTTGAAGGAAAGAGCATTAAACTATGTTACTTAGATGCAATACATTAAACCCTAATGGCCGAAAATGCAATTAATGCAGAAAGTGATGACATTAGATGGAAATCTAAGCTAAGATGCAAGACGTTACGCTAGAAAGTGATGAAAAATGTGAATGCAATGCAAACCCTAAGCTAACACCAAGTTGTTTGGCAGAGAGAAACTAAACTAAGGCTTATAATCACTTGTAGCAAGAGAAGGATTAGTGCCTTATCAAGTCCTTGGGCACATGGAGTCAATGTAACAACTTGAAATGATGCTAAAAGCAAAAGAAGACTTGAAGATTAAACCCTGGGATTATCCAATGATAAGCCCAGGTCAAACCTTCTAGGAAAACAAACCCTAGAGTTTATCCACTCATAAACCCTAGGTGTTGTCCTACTTCTTCTAGAGCATCTAGCACAAGATCAAGTGGAACTAGGTCAAACCCTAGAGTTTATCCCCTCATAAACCATCGATTTCAACCTCAAAGTCAAGGTTAGGCGGATGTCCACTCACAATCCCTAATGTTGACCTTGTATGCTTCAACAAAAATAAGATGGATAAAACAAGGGAAGGGGATGGCCAATTACAATCCTTCCCTTGGGTTTCTAGCAAAATTATCCAAGGAAACAAGATAACATGCAACTTATCACCACTTTGATAGAGCATTCAATTAAATACCATGAGCAAAACATAAATACTTGGAAAAAACCACTTACTAGACCAAGTTGCTATGCGTTAGGAAACCCTAGTTTCATGAAACATCCACCAAAACAAGAAAAAGCATCCACTGGATCAATCTTCCATAGGTGTGCATAAGTACTCCATGACGAAGAGAGAGAAAAAGAAGACAAGTAATGATGATTCTCCACAAGTGTGAGTTTTGATTTGACAAATGAGGAGTGCTAGCCTTCTTATATGAAGCAACCCTAGCGCTATAAACCTTCAAAGCTTCTAAAACAATAAAACATCCACGATACAAGGTGGATAGGTCATGTTCGACCCCCAAAATAGCCTTGAACATAAAGATACAATGATAATACATCAAAATGTCCCCTCAGAAGGTGACACGTGTGGGTGTAGAAGCCTCCGAAGGCCATGGCGTCATGCTTGAAAAGTGAAACGGTGCCTCCAAAGGCCATGTCACTCCATGAAAAGGTGCAAGCATCATCAAAGGTCAGGTCTCTCACCCCAAGGGTCATGTCTCATCACCATCAAGTGCCAACTCATCATCAAGAAGGATGCTCCCATGCAAGGTCATCATCACAAATGCAACGTCCAAGGGCTAGGGTGTGATGTCATAGGTGAAGAGGGCTCCAAAACCTCTCCGAAGAGATGTGACATGATCTCCAAATGAAACATCATCCAATCTAACCCTAAAATTGTTAGGGGTGCTTTGTCTAGCTTGTGGGGTTTCCTACCCTCTCAATTGCCCATCTGGCCATATCTGCAATATCCGTGCTCATCTGTCTAATGTCCAAGGTCCAGGAGGTGTGGGGAGGTGCCCTAGGGTATGTACAATCATCGAAAGATGCGATGTTCTGCATAAAGGGTGCAATGTCCTCCAAACAATGTTGAACATCCTGGGTATCGTCATGAAAACGTCCTTCAAGAACCACGTCAAGAGTGCATCAAGATCAAACAAGGTCAACAAAGTCAGGTGAGACCAACCATCACAAGGTACCATAGTCATTATGATCATACGAAGTAAGCCATTACTTAAAAGTTAATATAGAATCAATATAAGCAATTCACCCAGGTATCTTCTTCAAACTTTACACTAGCTTAAGACCTTATGCAATTTGCCAAGTTTAGGCATGGGAAGACCATCTAAGACTTTATTAGGTGCGTCGATACCCAAGTATAGGAGTAGTTCCCGAGAGACCCTTTAAAGTGCAAGTATAAGTGAATGAAGTGGAAGGGGTTTACTTCGTGGTCATGGAGTCATTGACATGCAAGGACACATGGGGGTTCATCTTCATGAGCGCCTTTGTAGAGGGAGTGCTCATTGCTTGAGATACCCTTTCCTCGACAGTATGTGTATTCCAAACCCCTTTCTTGCCTTTTGAATTCTTTTATTTCTTTGTAAGTCCCCCTTTCAGTTTCAAGCATTCATTATTTTTCTTGTTGGGATAAATTCCTTTTGATTGATATGCATTCAGTGCATTAGGACTAGGGGCGATTTCCTCATAGCTATGGGGTAGAGTTCAATATGACCTTTGGCTTTTGAATTGGTCATTTATATCCCATTATTCTTTCTTTTTTAACATGCTTTCTTATTTATTCTTTAGCAACTGCATTAACCTCAACATTCTATCCCTTCTTCTCATAGGAGGATGAAAGCACTTGCATTTTTGGTGTACTTGTAACAATCATTCCAGAAGATAAGTACACTGTGGAAGGCCCCATGATGAAAAGTGTTAAGTATGGAAGGGAGTGGTACACCACCCTATCAAAGCCCCCAAAAGTACCCCTTTCCCCAAGAGTGGCAACACTAGTGACTAGACTAGGGCACATAAGATGGCCACTAAGGTGAAACAAGGAAAAAATCATAACTTCCAAGCAATCATGATCCATTATCTGACTTCAACCCATGATCCTCACCTAAATACTTAGTGCATTAAATATGACACTTTATATGAAACAATGACTAGAGTCGCTCATGTGTGCTCGATCACCATCTTTGGATGAATCATGTTAATCAAGTGAAATGGATTGAGATGTGCAATCATGAGGGGGGAGGCATCTGAGGGGCTACTGTTAGTGGAGAATATTGATCATCATCATCACCGGGATCACCGTCTTCATTGCGGGCCATGAGACATGATCTCCTCTAGTTACCCCTAGCTGAGAGAGGGGGTAACATGACCAACACTTGGAATATGAAGAACATCTCCAAACTTTGTTGTATCAATGATGACATCACCACAACCTACAACCTATATGGTTGAATTGCCACCAATAACCGCTTTCTTTCCACTGTGATGTTGTCTATAATTAGAGAAAACGTGTTCATGTTTTGGTCATGTGTAGGGTAGCTCCATAATCAACAATCTACTCTTGTTGAGAAGAAGAGGACCACAATGTAGAGTGTTCTACCAAATGTGCACTATGAGGAGATCCAACATTGTCATAGAAAAGGTCTTTAGTGCCTACTATAGATATTGCAAGCTCTTTAATTTTTGAAGATGAACAAGGAAAAACTTGAAGGGATGGCCCTCCTTATGATAGTAGCCACATATGACCTTTTTCTTCTTGGAGGATTTTGAGTATTCCTGTTTACCCCAGTTAGACTTAGATTTCAGAGGGTTTGAGACAACCTTTGGATGGGCTTGATCTCGTGGGGGTAACTCACACATATTCCTCAAAGTAACTTGATGCTGAATGAGATGAGAGACCTCCTCAAGAGTAGGAGTTACCCTTGACAAATAAAAGAATGTTGTAGAATATAAAAGAAAAAGATTTGAATGTTGGAGAGAGATTATTTAGAACAATACTTACAAGTTTTAGATTTGATTTGGCTTTTCCTCTTGCTTTAACAATGTCATCCTTCAGGTTTTTAAACCTTGCAATAGATTCAACCGTGTCGAAGTCACCCATCTTGAGGTTTAAAAATTCAGTTTCAAGTCAGTTGGGTTGAGTTGTATTCATTGTTCCAAAGAGAGTCTGGAAGTTATCCCAGATTTCCTTTGCACCTTTGTTATCCTTGGGATGATGAATTAGATTAGGGTTGACATAAAGAGTGATCAACCCATGAGCTTCATCCTTCTTTAAACATTCGACGTTATAATTGTCATCATCTTCAATTGGAAGTGGCCTTGTCATAGATGTTTGCTTCGAAGTAGGGCAATCATTTGTTCCACGCAAGAATGATTGTTGGCCGTGTTATCACAAGATTTGTACTTGTGCGAAGCCCTTCACAAGATCCCAATCTTGTGTAACAATTAGAAGTCTCTACCACTGTCACCTAAGTAGATACTTCCCTTGTTTTAGTGATGGAAGGAGGTCCAACACAAGGGAGGATTCCCTAGTGACCTCAAGGGATCAAGTGGCAAGATTAGGCAAACCTACAATCCCCTATCTTAGTCACTTAGATGTTAGAAGCTAGGTCTGGGGGAGGTGAAGAGGAAAACTAGGTAATTGGTTCACCTGTGCGAGACAAGAAACAATCTAAAGCATATAATAGACAATTATCAAGTTATATAGCTCACTAATCACCTTTAGACACTAGATTATTATTAAAACCAATTACTGTTGCAAATTTAGAGCAGTAAAACAATGTATAACAACAATGAATGTTTTGTAACAACAATAGGTAAAAGCACCCAGAAAATTAGCAATTGTGCATGAGAATTAAGCCTTCAACAAGTGCAACAATATCCAATTGCTAGACTATGATTCTGAGTATCTTTAGCCACAATTTTAAGTATGCAGCAATTCCTTCAAGCCCTGTTAGAATTTTAGGGAAAATAGAAAAAAGTGATATCCTTTTCAAATTCTGTTCACTAATACAAATATAGATCAGCACTTAAAACATTTAACTGAAGCAGAATAAATATAGACAGTTAGATCTGAACATGTGGAAACAAATTTTCTGAATGTAGATGTCAAACAAAATAATTCTTAACTTACCTCTAGACAATGAAGGATGTACCTGTCACATGTAGATGTTGTCCCCTTTATTATGCTCAGAAATTAGCTTAAAGTCATGGATCAAACTCAAGGCTTATGATCATCTATTATGATATTAGGTAGACTGTTTTGCCAAGGATGACCACATACAGAGCTGATGCAAACACCCACAACAAACTTTCCAAACTGAACTGTAATTTGCTACAGAAACAAAACCCTTCAAGAAGGATGGCACCAGCAACAGGGATAACAAGGAGAAGGCACCAGTAATCAGGGAGGTGGATCCAAAAACTGCCTAGGAGGCAGTGGCACCCTCAGCATACAGTGGCAGCAAGAGGAATGGAGGTCACCGTACCCTCACACACACAGCGACAATCCAAAATGTGCCCAAGGGAAGGGCCGCGACACCTACAACAGTCTGCGATTCCTTTAAACAGTCAAGGGAACAGTCTGCGGCTCCTTAGACAGACAAGGGAAGAGTCCACGGGAGCCAAGGTGAAGTCCACGACAGCCACAACAAGCATAGACAGTCAAGGAGAGGTCCAACACCTCTAAACCAGCAGGCAAAACAGATTGAAGCTCCCAGCCAATAGAATAACAAGTGTCCAAAACAATGCCTCAGATCTGAAAGAGAAAAACCACTAGAGAAGCCGTACCATCACCAAGAAAGACAAACTGAGGTAGCCGCAACAACAATAAGAATAGGAAGAATGAAGAGAGTGTGTATCTAAGAATGCTAGAGGGAGGGTTTCTTTTATAGCTAAGGAAAGGGGTTAGGGCTAGAATTAAAACAATTGAATTATGACATTTTAATTAATATAAATATTAATTAAAAGTCAAATAAGTCAAAGTGACTTATAAAAACCCAACACCACATCAAACAAGAAGGAAAACAAAAACAAGCAAGGGGGAACTTCAAGACAAAGTCAAGGGGTCCTCTTTAATGGCAAAACATGTCCACATAAGTCTCATAATCGCTTATAAACTTTTATCATCACCGCATAAGGGGAAACATCCATGATGTGGTCATGTCCATCTTCGTGGCTGCTCCTAGGTCTCATGGACCATCCCGGGAGAGATGAAGAAGATCCCACATCATCACATCTTGGTACACAACCAAGAACTACCTGGTCCAAGACCAGGGTACCCCAGAACACATCTGGGGGCCCTAGAACATATCTAGGGTCTTTCATCCACCAAGGTACAAGACCAATGCTCAACCCAAGCGTTTAAGCAAGGATTCCCTGGAACACATCCAGGGGCCCTAGAACACATCTAGGGACTTACATCATCAACCACCAAGGAACACATCCAAGGAACAATCCAAGCACCGAGCAAGGATTCCCTGGAACACATCCAGGGGCCCTAGAACACATGTAGGGACTTACTGCTTGGTCCTTGACCAAGAACCCCGATAATACACTGGGGGCCCACACTAGGGTCTTTTGCCATGGTTCAAACTACTTGGTCCCAAACCAAGAACCCCAGGAGTGTACCGGGGGCCCTAGATCTTAGCTAGGGTCTTATGCCATCCTCCCGGAGAATGGCTCTTGCAGCTGCACTAATTTCAACAATCCCTAATGGATGTAGCAAACATTTTTAACAACAATAATAATTTCATTTGTTTGCTAAGGTTAGAGTTAGTAAAGTTAGTCAAATCACTTTGAGAGAGAGAGTAAGAGTTCTAAGAGTATTTTTTATCTCCGAAAGAGATCAAGACTAGTGTTGTTGACTTTCTAGGGCTATAGAGTCAAGCATGCAACACTTTGAAGAAATAATTAGATAGTCAAGAAGAATGAGGTTTCAAACCTTAAGGTGCAAAGTCTATTGGGCCTGTTATCCCCGATTTCTAGGGATAACTAGGAGATCATGTCTCGAGGCCCACAGGTCCTAGACATGGAGTACCGAGAGCAGGATTGACCTGGGCATGGCCTTGGAGGGCCCATCCTTTTCTTCTTTCGTCAGATTCGTCTTGTCAGTAGCAGCAACATCCATCACCATCGGCTTGGTCTTGTATCGGAGAAGGCTCTTGCTCCATGAGTTAATTGGTCCAGGTATCATTGTATGTGTCACTTTTGATCATTATAACCTTTAAATATATGCATCTAATTCCTTTTATTTCTGACGACTGCTTGGATCTTACATTGACCCACTTGACCATGCTTGGGGAGATTGACTGGGTGCCCTAGCAAGCCTGTACCCATA
>ML780137.1:706241-724441 GCA_009831015.1 Picea engelmannii | reverse complement strand
AATTGAAACCCTAACTAACTACTAACCCTAATAAGGCTGACGTCATCCTTGGTTATTCCATCTTGACGCAACAAGTTTTCTTCATAGGCAATTAGATGATGGTTTAAGAGCATTTATTGAATAAAGGATTGATTTGACACATTTATTGCTATATCATCTTGGTATATATTGATGAATTGATATTATTTCATTGTTGTATTTATAAACATTGATCTCGTCAATATCTATTGCTTATGTACTGATATCAGATAGTTATATGAAGTACTAACCCTTTGAAATCATAGCCTGCATGTATTAGTCTTCTGTTGCTTTGTCCCGGGCAAGTGTTCTCATTTGGGCCTACACTTCATTATTGGCTGTTTAGCCGGACTATCTACTCTTGGTGGTGACCTGTGAAGAGGGAATTTCACTTTGACCTTTATACCTTAGCCTCTTCAAAACTCCAGGTCACCGGGGACGTCTCCCCTGGGCCTAACCTCCCTGAATAGAAAGAACCTCCCCATTGTAGTGACATTGGGTGGGGTAGGTTCCTGTTACGCCATTTTGGCCTCTATCTTCTAGCCTTTTGACCCAGCTACAAACTGTGCGATAACAGGGCCTTAGGACTAAAACCTATGAGAAAAACAATTCCTAGGGTGCAAAGCCTCTTGGGCCCTAGGTGTCGTTTTTCCTCCTTGATGATCTAGTTCAAGGATAAAAAAGACTATGATCAAAACCCTAAGGTGCAAAGTCTCTTGGATCTCAGGTCTTTGAATCCTAGCAAGAGACTAGGTCTCTTAATGCTTTCACCAAAACTTGGATAAACAAAGGTTTAAAACGAGATAAACCCTTATGTCTCCTTCCTAGGGTTTACTAGAACAAAGCAACATGCAACAAGATAGCAATTATGACATTGTACCATGAGCAAAAATATCAACTTAAATAAATTGCTTAATTATCCAAGTCGCTATGCCAAAAGAAACCCTAGTTGCAACAAGATATCATCCAAGAAATGAAGAGCATCCACAAACAATCCTTCCCCAAAGGTGCGCACTAGATACAAGAAGACAAAGAGAGTAGAGCGGAACTATTCAAGAGCTCTCCTTCACAAGTGTGAGGAGATGTGATGATGAAAAATGATTTGGAGCACTAGCCTTATTTATACAAGGCAACCCTAGTGCTATTTGTCCACATAATGTCAATAATTCATGTTACAAGTGGGGCCGACCCCTCAAAATAACCTCTACAAATGCTAAAACATGAAAATAGTACATGATATGGTCACACGTGTGGTGATGTCAATCTTTCCAGGGCATGGAAAAGGCCTCCAAAGGACATGTGTCATCATGAAGGAGTGCAAGCAAGGTGAAAACCATCATCAAGTGCCCTGTCACATCATGTGGTGTCCAAGTGGCAGTAAAACCCAACATCTCCATCAGACCCCAACATGACGTCATCATCCAAAAGGGTCAACGTCCAAGGTGTAAAGGATGGCGTCCAAGGTGGAGGAAGGTGTATGTCATCTCTGGATGTCATCCAACCATCTACTAGTGAAATGTCCTCCACCCAATGCATGATAGTCTTTGGGGTGTAGAGCCCAGGGTGTGGGATTTCTGCCCATCTTTGTGCCACCATGACCATATCTAGCAACTACAAGCCCATCTGTCCATCCTCCAAGGTCCAGAAGATGTGAGAGCCTGTATTTGAGTGTGTCAAGCCATCCAATGGCTCAATGCTCTTCATCACACGTGCTATATCCTGCAATAAAGGCACAACATCCTGGGTGAAAGCATGGGATGTCCTTCAAAGGACCATGTCAGGTGCATCCAAATCAAATCAAAGCATGAAATCATGTAAATCCAATGTTACTTAAGATATAAGCCACATAAACAGTTCACATCAAGTATTTGCCTCAAATTTCACATTAGCTCAAGATTTTATGTAAGTTGACAAGTTTGAATATGGGAGGACCATCATCATACCCTATTAGGTGTGCCAACCAATATAGTGAAAGAAAAGACCCAAGTAGAGGGATATGTCCCGAGGGAAACAAGAAAGAAAATAACCCTTCAAGAGTAAGTGTGATAGTGGTACGTGTTGGGGTTACTTCATGGCTTATGGTGTCATTTAATCCATTTCTATAAGTGCCTTTGTGGGGGTGCGCTTTCTCTTGAGTTACCACTTTCTAAGCATTGCGTTTTTCCAACCCCTCAATCTGTCTTTTTATTGTCCTTTTATCATATTCGCAAGTCCCCGTTATAAGGTTTCAAGCTATAGCATCTGTGCTTTGGGACGGGCAAATGCGGAAAGTCCTTTGATGGACTAGTTTTTGAGAGTCCTTTGCTATAATCTCTTTCTTTCTTTAGCATTATTCTTTTATTAGCAACTGCAATCAACCTCTGGGCGTTTAGCCCCTCTTTTCTTGAGAGAATGAACCATGACTCATTACTGAAGTTTAGTACACTATGACAGGCTCCATGATGGTAAGTATTAAGTATGGCGGGGAAATAGAACGTTACCCTTGTGAGGGCCCCCAGTAGTACCCCTTTTCCTTTGGGGTGACAATAGAGGACCTAGGTACAAATGTTGGCCATCAAGGTGAAACAAGGAAACAAACATAACTTCTTGAGCTCATGATCCATTATCCAACTTCATCGAATGATCCTCATTCACATGCCTAATATATTAAGCACAACACCTCATATGAAAAAAGGACTAACATGCCTCATGGTGACATTGGCTTACCATCTCCCAAAGACTTGTGCTTGATTGGATGTGATGAGTTTTGCTGACCAAAGTAGAAGAGACATTTGAGGGGGGCTGCCAGGCTTCCATGGGTGGACATGCTAATCATCATCATCTACGAGATTGTTGTCTTCATTGTGGCCCATGAGACATGATCTCCTCCAGTTACCCCTAGGCATGGGGGGTAACATTTGGCTCCAACATGGGGACATGTGCTCACTGTAAAGTGCATGAGAACCTCAACATCTCTGGTAATCCAAGACTTGCATTCCTGCGACCACTTCTAACAACACTAGCACTTCAGTAGAAAAGGCGGGGGATGTGATCCCCCCGTGTTAGTATACCAAAATCATGCTAGAATTTTTTTTTTTTGGCATTTTCATCAATATATCATTTTTTCTTTTCATAATGTAAACATCAAACTAAGCTAACATGAATGGATAATAAAAATAACAAGTAAAGAAAACAATGCAAGCACACATCATGACCTACCTAACCTACCTGCCTACTCTAAGCTAAGACTAGGAAATCTAGGTAAAATCATATAACCAACAAAGCCATCCCAACATTTTATCAAAATGTCTACCCTTGTGCTTTATTATGAACCATATCAAAGATGAATCAAGCACGAAATGATCATGAGCTGAAACGAACACTACACCACACTCAATCATAGAATTCAACTTATGGAGGTGGGAGGGAGGGACAAAATCATGAAGAGAAGCATCCTCACAAGCTTGGCCTATCCTTCCTTGGACAGGGTTGTAACAAAGAGACGAGGGTTGATCCTTAACTACAAGGCTATTCCCCGAAGATCGAGAAGGGATAAGAAGGAATCTAAAGAAAACCTTGCAGTTGCCCATAAAAGAAGAAGATGAAATATAGGGGAGACTTTTAGGCTTAAAGAATTTTTTTTGTTTCTAACCCAAGGCATGTTGCCTACTGATGTGTATCCGGAAATCCATGCAACAAACCTTAAGTTGAAAACATCCCTGCCCTTTGGAAAAATCATCACGTAAGACAAAATTCCCAACTGAATCTCGAAAGGAAGGAGAAGATGACCAAAAATCTATAACATGAAGTTCCAATTGTCGTAAGCAAATCACAACTTCGTTTTCATCAAAGTTTGAGCACCAAAATGGTTGAGAGTATTCTTCATAGGATAGATCCAAATGCTCAAAAGGATATATATCACCACTTCTAGGGTATGACTAGAAAACATCACGAGAGTGCTGCAATGAGTCATCCTTGGGTGGTTGGAACAAGTCTGTGATCATGTCATCTTCATGTTGCCAAACATCTCCGTCATTAGCAATCACATATGGTTGTTCTTGTTGATGTTTTTGTAGCATCGAGCATGTATTCTCACATTGGCCTTGGTGTCGGGCATGTGGGAATATTTGTTGGCACTCACATTACATTTTTATTTTGTGAAAACCCCCTTTATGTTGTTGTTGAGGCTTCACACCCACATGTTGGGGCTTCACACCCACTTGGAGGAATAAACAATTCTAATTTAATGTTGAGTTTAGAAGGGGTTCCTAAACTCACTCATTAGACTCCTATAAAAGGAGAGACAATGTGAGGAGGCACCACACATCTCTTTGTGACATTTTTCATCTTGTCATTATGGTGTTGGTATGAATGTGTGAGCACTCTTTCCAAGGAGATTGGGAGACAAATTTTAGCAAAGGAAATTCCTCACTTTGGAAAATTTGGCCTAGGGTTTATGGACTTTCTTTCTCTATTTTTTAGCCAAAGAGAGGAGGCCGCACATGTGAGAAGAAGAGGGAGAATAAGCCGCATGTGTGAGAGGAAGAGGGAGAAAAAGCCACACGTGTGATCCGTATAGTCTGTACCACACGTACGGGCCGTATAGTAGGCATAAACAACCACACGTGTGAGCCACAACAACAGATCCAGTTGCACGTACGGGCTGTACAGTCCTTACAGTAGTCCATACCACATGTGCGGACTGTATAGGTGACGTCAGCATGCCGTACAACAAATTTGTAAGTTGGAAGGGTTTTCTTGAATTTTGTTGAAGTTATAATTTACTGAGAGGACTGGTTTTGTCCTCGGAATTTCTCAATCTGAAAATTTTGATGAAAAAAATTTGTGTCTCTTGTGCATGGATGATTTCTCTCTTATCTTTGTGCTTCCGCTATAATTTTCTGTCATAATTTCAATGTAAAATTTATTCAGTGATAGCAACCCTAGTTTACTGTTTGAGGTCACTTGGAAGTAATTTTCAGATTTGAAATTGAATGCATTGAATGCTTAAAAATTGACATGGTATCAGAGCATAGGCTCTAGAGAGAGAGGGAGTCATCTCTTGAGACACAAATTGCCGCAGATTTGTGTTACTGCAGATTTTGTTGCTGTAGATTTTTGTTGTTGTAGATTTGTGCTCTTGTTTGGACACAATGGTGAGCACTCTTAGAGTGGAGGATAGGTTGGAGGGGGCCACAAATTTCCGGGCCTAGAAGGCTAGGATCCTTTTGCTCTTGGAAGAGAATGATCTCAAAGATTATGTTGAGATGGTGATTCCAGATCCAAATGATGCACAGGAATTGGCAGCCCATAAGAAGAAGGAAGTGAAGGCCAAGCGGTTGTTGTTCGATTCTGTGAAGGATCACTTGGTTCCTCATATTTTCGAGAAGAAGACAACAAAGGATATGTATGATGCTTTGGTGGGTTTGTACCAAAGTGGGAATGCAAAATGAAAGTTGATTTTGAGGCATCAACTCCGATCTGTTGAGATGCTCAAATCAGATACAATTGCTAGCTACCTCATGAGGATCACTCAAATTTGTGATCAACTTGTAGCCATTGGTGAGGCAGTTGATGACATAGAGTTGGTGAATGTGGCATTGAGTGGTTTTCCCGGGTCTTGGGAAAACCATTGAGTTGGTGAATGTGGCATTGAGGGGATTTGTGCACAGGAGAAGTTGCCACCATTTGACAGACTGTGGATCGATTGCATCCAGGAGGAGGCTCAGATAGAGTCTAGGAATGGCAGGTAGAGAGGCAGCGATGATGAGAACCAGGCCCTAGCTTCTCATGCTAGGAAGGGAAAAGGAAGAGGTTCCATAGAGGGAGAGGGATCTCCAGAGTAGTGGAAGGACCTTAGTAAGGTCAAGTGTTTTGCTTGTCACAAGTATGGCCATTATACTTCACAGTGTCCACATCGGAAGAGAGGGAAAGGGAAGCAGGAGGCATCATCAACAGAGGTGGATGAGGTTGTAGATAGGCTTCAGAGGGAGTTCTTAATTGTTTACGCCCTTTCTGGTACAATTTCAAGTAGTGGGACTTGGTTGGTGGATAGTGGAGCCACATGTCATATGACAGGAGCACGGGAGGTGTTCAAGAGTTTCACAGAGTCTAACTCAGATATGTATGTGGAACTTGGTATGGGTACCAAGCATGCAATGCAGGGATCTGGAACGGTGTCATTCCGGATGGAGTCAGGAAGTGTATTGAGAGTGACAAATGTGCTATGGGTGCTAGAGCTTAGGAGGAGTGTGCTCTCAGCCTCAACGATTGAGAAGAAGGGCTATGAGGTATTGTTCCGTGATGGACAGACGCTGATCATGCCCAGAGGATCTAGCTCAAACACAACAACTGTTCTCGAAGTTAGAGAGAGCAACTTGTATAGGCTAAAGGGCCAACCTATGCGAGCAATGGAAAGCAGTAGCATAGTACAGGGAGCAAGTAGCTCCGAAGGTTGTGCAGACTCAGAGGGAGTCAGCAAACTTAGAGGGAGAGTCAGCCGTCTAGAGGAAGTCAACCTTCAGGTTCAGGTGGGAGAGAGGAGTTTTCCAAGACTGTCAAGAAAGTGTCATGGGTTGAGATGGCCACGCAAGATGCTCAAAAGTGGGAGGCTTTTAGGAGCAGGGCGTCTTCCAAGAAGGGTCCAAGTCATACAACGAGAATTACTTCTGTGTCAAAGGGAGTAGCTTTGGTAGCGGATCCAGTGTAGGAGGTAGAGCCACTTCTAGTGTGGGAGACAGAGCTACTTCCAGGTGATGGTGAGGAGCAGGAGGCTTCGAATGTTGAAGAGAGTAGAGGACCACAGGTCCATCCAGTACAGGGGTTCAACCTTTAGACCATAAGGAGGAGTCAGTGGATCCAATGGACCCTCCTAGTGATGAGGACACGAGGCCTAGATGGCTTCAAGATACCTTGAGAGATGCAGAGAGGCATGCGACCCCCAAGGGCACTTTCAGAGAGAGCAGGCCTCTGCAAAGATTTTCGAGCTATGTGGCACTTATGAGTAGCATCATTGATTCCAAGCCTTCCAGTTTTAAGGAGGCAACATGCCAACAGGTTTGGAAGGATGCCATGATGGAGGAGTATCAGTCCATCATGAAGAATGATGTGTGGGACATAGTTCGGGGACCAGAAGGGAAGTTTGTCTACATCAGAGACAGGCTAGGAGTGGTTGCGAATACATCCCTCGCTAAGAGGGAGTATGGATGTTTTTGTAGCCTCGGGTAGGTATTCTCACATTGGCCTTGGTGTTGGGCATGTGGGAATCTTTGTTGGCACTCACATTGCATTTTTATTTGTGAAAACCCCCTTTGTGTTGTTGTTGGGGCTTCACACCCACATGTTGGGGCTTCACACCCACTTGGAGGAATACACAATTTTGATTTAATGTTGAGTTTAGAAGGGCTTTCTAAACTCACTCATTAGACTCCTATAAAAGGAGAGGCAATGTGAGGAGGCACCACACATTTCATTGTGACATTTTTCATCTTGTCATTATGGTGTTGGCATGAGTGAGTGAGCACTCTTGCCAAGGAGATTGGGAGACAAATTTTAGAAAAGGAAATTCTTCACTTTGGAAAATCTGGCCTAGGGTTTATGGACTTTCTTTCTTTGTTTTTTAGCCAAGGAGAGGAGGTTGCACGTGTGAGCTCACATGTGTGAGAGGAAGAGGGAGAACATGCCGCACATGTGATCTGTACAGTCTGTACCACACGTACGGGTCGTATAGCAGGAAAAAATAGCCTCATGTGTGAGCCGCATTAGCAGATCCAGTCATACGTGTGAGTCGCAGCAGCAGATCTAGCCGCACGTGTGGGCCGTACAGTCTGTACAGTAGTTCGTACCACATGTGCGGACTATACATGTGACGTTAGCAGTTGTACAGGTGATGTCAATAGGCCATATAACAGATTTGTAAGTTGGAAGGGTTTTCCGAAATTTTGCTGAAGTTGTAATTTGTTGAGAGGACTAGTTTTGTCCTCGGAATTTCTCAATCTGTAAATTTTACTAAACAAAAATTTGTATCTCTTCTGCATGGATGATTTCTCTGTGATCTTTGTGCTTCTGCTATAATTTTTTGTCATAATTTTAGTGTAAAATTATTCAGTGATAACAACCGTAGTTTACTGTTTGAGCCTTGAGGTCACTTGGAAGTAATTTTCAGATCTGAAATTGAATGCATTGAATGCTTAAAAATTGACAGTTCTAAAGGCAACAATCCTATATTCTTTATCTAAAAACAAACTTCAATGTCATAAATGGGATCTCCATCAAAACTAGAACAACTCATATCCCATTTATGTCTCCCAACATATATAAAATCATCAATATTTTCAATTGCATCATCACTTTTATCATTGAATGAAGGGTCTAATGCATCAAAGGGTTCCTCCAAGAATTCATCACTTTCCAAGTCACAAGGGGATGTATCATTGGAATTAAAGACTTGGAAAGGACGGTTTATAGATGAATGGATGGATAGTGGGGTACCCATTGTATCTGATAGTTGGACAAATTTTAAAAACCAACATTTGATAAATGTTCTTGGTGTGTTGTCTAGTGGTGCAGTCTTCCTTGCAGGCCATGACTCCTCATCATTTGTTGAGTATTCTTAAAACATTGTAGACCTCCTACTGAGAATTATTAATGTGGATGGGCTGTCCAATGCGATTCAAGTAAGTACTGATAATGCAACTAATTGTAAGGGAGCATGAAAAATCATTGAGTGGGTACATCCTCACATTTTTTGGTTTGGTTCTTTGGTGCACACATCGAATCTTTTGATGAGCATAAAGAGTGTGATTGGATCAATAACTTGTACAAGAGGGGGAAGTCCATCATCAAATTCACAGTAGGCATAGTGTTGTCTAGGACATTTACCGCACTGACTCTAACTTGCAGTGACTTAAGCTCGCAAGGATTGGATTTGGTAGTTATTACCTCACCTTCAGGTGCTTGTTGAAGGTAAGAAATGCACTAGCTAATATGGTGGTGAGTGATTCATGGGAACAATTGAGGATACATAGTACATTAGATAGAGATAGTGCTTTTGTGGTGCATGACACTATTCTTGATGCTCATTTTTGGTCATAGGGTAAGCATGTTTTGCACTTCACAAAGACAATTTATAACATGATTTTGTTTGCAAATTCTGATCAGTGAGTGATTGGGAAGGTGTGTGAGCATATGTACACCATGCCAGGGTAGATCAAGGACATTGTTGAACCTTGAGATGTGGACTTGTATAACTGTGTTGGTATAGAAGTGGGAAAATGGTGTGCAAAGCTAAATATTCCACACCATGCCTTAGTGTAGATTTTAACCTTGTACAATATTTACTGCAAACAGATTTTCAGTAAAAGAATAGAAAAGATACAATGGCAAATACAAACATTACACAGAGATTTTTCCCCTGGAAACCCAAATCGAGAAAACCAACATATTCTATATTCATTCATTGTGATACATTGTTTACAATACAATATACATATAGGAGCCAACAACATCCAAAACCCTAACCCAATGACCTGGATTAGTCAATAACCCTAATTTCTTAACCGGAAATAGAAAACCATCGGCAAAAAACCATGTGCTGAAAAACCACCTAAATATGTGACATGTTTCCCGAGGCATAACTTTTTTTTTTGGAGGCGTTGCCCCCTAACCCTAGCGCGAGGGGCTTTGCCACCCTGCACCCCCCAAGGGGGGGGCCTAGTGGCCGCCCCTCTAACCCCCCTATGCACCCGACGCAATGCACAAACACTACTAGTCGTGCAAAGAATATAACATATACCCAACACTTAGCATATCATCTTACACCAAAATACTATTCTACATCATTGCTCAAAGCACTAGCACTTGTTGGAGGGTTGAAGAGAAGACCGCACATGGATCTTAACATTCAAAGTGGTTACATGCAAGCATTTGGCAAGCTTGTTCCTAATAAGGAGTGTGATATCACATGACAACAATTTAGTAGCGACATCAATGCCTAAGAAATAATTTGGTTTTGTCCATCCAGCTAGAGATTGGGAGAAGATGACTTCTCTCTAGTGGTGGAACATGTATGGTGGTTTTACCCCACAACTACGACGTTTAGCAAAATGGGCTTTCACAAGTTGTGAACACTTCTTCTATGGAGAGGTGTTGGAGCACCTACAATTTCATACACGTTGTCAAGAGAAACAAGTCAAATGTAAATTGGGCATAGAGCTTGGTTTTATGTGCATTACAGATCGTGGTTGTCGTCCCATTATTTTGAGGAGGCAAAGATGGATAATACATATAAGACTCGGGACAACTATCTAGAGGAAGATAATTTGGAGGATGGAGCGTTGGCTTTGGAGAATGCTCTTTTTGATGATGATGATCATGTTGAGATGCCATCCCCATCTATTGCGATGGTCACCCCAACTAGGATGTGCTGTTGTTGTTCCGTTATTGTGAGGAGGCAAAGATGGATAAAACATCTAAAACTCGGGACAACTAACCAAAGGAGGACAATTTGGAGATTGGAGCATTGGCTTTGGAGAATGCTCTTTTTGCTAATGGTTATTGTGTTGAGATGTCACCCCCATCTATTGCCGTGATCACCCCATTTAGGATTCTAGCAGTAGGAGCTTTAGGTTCAGATTCATCTTCACAATTACCTCCATAGCCACAACTGTGTGGGGCTCATTGTGGTGCCAAGAGGAAGGAAAAGTAGATAGTAGATTAGAATAATTGTCTCCTTTTTCACTTCTTTACTTGTCATTATCAGACTTTCAATTTTTGTACTTCAGTTTCTGTTATATGAAATATCTATGTTGGAAATTAGGCACATGGCCTATTCTTGTAAACATAACTCTTTGGTTGTGATGGCCTTTTTCATTTTATAAAAAATCATAGTCTACTCTACATCCTATTATTTGGTTCTAGTTTAAATTTTTGTGAGTTTGTAATTGCAAAATGGTTGATGCTCCTGTTATCGCACAGTTTGTAGTTAAGGTAAAAGACAAATGAAAGGAGGTCAAACTGGCGTAATTGAACCAATCCCACCACTGTCACCTCAATGGGAAGGTTCTTTCTATTTAGGGAGGTAAGGCCTAGGGGAGACGTCCCCGGTGACCTGGGGTTTTGAGAAGGAAAATAACGCTTAAGAAGGCTAAGTGATAATATTCCCCCTCACAAGTCACCACCTGATCAGAAAGTTCGGCTTAATAGCCAATAAAGATAAAATGTAACTGGGAGTAATAACCAAGAGGTGTACCTGCCTGAGACAAAGCAGCAAAGAAACTGAACATGTGCAAGCTTACTTGCTGGTTAGTACTTCATATAATCAATGACTTTCTGATAATAAGCAATTGAGCAATAATATTGACGAAGTAAATCAATGTTTGTACAATAGCAATGATTACAATATCACTTCTCAATAAATGCTAAAGAAACTTTGGCATTCAATGTAACAATATCAACACTTTAGAAACAATGCCTTAACCAATCATTCAATTGCTTTAGAAGTAAAACGAATGCTGCACAAAGGTGTTTATAGCATAAGAAGGTGATGGCAGCAATAGGGTTAGTAGGATTAGTCTAGGCTAAGGTTAGTGAGAGTTAGAATTTGTTCAAAGTTTAGGAGTTTGTTTGTGATCAAGTTACTCAATGCAAGAGGTCTTAGACCAGTGCGCTACTAGGGCATATGGAGTCAAAAGAGGCCGCAAAGGTTGAAAGACTAAATGATAATGATAGACCAAAGACAAGAGGGTTAAATGTTGAGGTGTTGCTATAGCAAGGCCTTAACAATGAAACCCTAGGGGAGAAAGGCTCACTAAGGTGTAGAAACCCTAGGCCTTAGTGCTTTCTCCTCCTTCTTTGGCTTATTGACAAGATGAAATCGGCTAGCTTAAGCAAGGATTTATAGGGCTAAAGACAAGAGAGTTAGAAGGTGAAGTGTTACTAAGGCAAGGCTTCATCAGACAAACCCTAGGGAAAAACGAATCATCAAGGTGTAGAAACCCTAGGCCTTGGTGTGTCTTCCTCCTTCTTAGCTCAATAACAAGGGAAAAAACGGCTAGCTAGAAGAGTATGGATAGAGTGTTGCTATGGCAAGGCTCTATCTTACTTCAGCAAATCAAATTAGCTCTTAACTTGGTAGGGACATGAGACAAGGACCTTAGCATGTGCTTGTCACCTAGGGTTTTAATGCAGCAAATTATAATAACAAATGCAAGTAAATAAAACTATAACCATTCGATCAAGAAGTGTTGCAGAAATTCACTTACATAAACCATGAAATCATGTAGCAAACCCTAGTTGTAAACCTTCCACCAAGAAGAAATGCCAAAATAGTCCAAAAAGTCTTCCTTCAACAAGTGCGCCTCACAATTTCAGCCAAAACCCTAAGATAGGGTGCAAATTTCAGACCTCACTAATGAGTGAGTGAAACATCATGAACAAAAAGAGAGTTTTTATCTCGTACTTATATAGTACAAAAGACCTTAATTAAATTTTAGGTCATCAAAAGGCTGACAAGGCCAAAATACACAATAAAACTGTTTTACATTAAAATGTCATAAACTAAAACCCTAATCAAGCAAAAGCAAGACATCATGCCCCTTCTAGGGTGACGTTAGCCCTTTCTAGGGCAAATGCAACCTCCTGGAGAAAAACATTAGCCCTCCTTGGGCTTCTCCATCCTGCCATATGTGCCAAACTGCCATGACTGTCCCCCAAAACATCCATAAGGCTGGATGACGTCATGGGCCTCCTGGGTGACGTCCTAGGCCTTCCAAGGTCAACGTTCCAATGAAGAGGGCACAACCCCCCTAGGTAAAGTTCTGCCAGGGTGCCTCTGTGGAATGTCCTCCTCTTCTCTGGTGCAAACCCCTTTGTCCTGTCTCTGCCCCCTGCTGGGGTCTCAACATCCATTTGGTGGGATCTTCAGCCCCATGGAGCTTCGAACTAATCATCTTCCCATGTGTACCCGTCCAATGTGGTACCTGTTCGTCGGGCATGATCCTGCACATCAACAGATACGCCCTCCATGGGCTCATAAGTCGCAGGGATCATAGCAATGTCAATCACATCTAATCATCAATATTATTAAACATGTGCATAAAACCCCTTTACCCCAGTCAAGTGCTCAAAGACATTATACAAGTCTGCAATGCAAGTTTGGAGGAAGTGACAGGGCGTCCTATTGGGCTAGTGTCGACTGGAAGAGGGATGTTTCTAGAAAGGATTAAATCCAAGTCATGTAAGTGGGTGAGGTGGATGGGGATGCATGGGCAAAGGGTGCAGTGATAGCATGGATGGCTTACTGGTGGGTGCCTCTGTAGAGGGTGAGCTGTACTTGTCATGGATGCAAATGTTTCCAAGCCCATTCATGCCTTTTATCTTATTCTTTTTCTTTCAAGAAGCTAGTCAGGGGACACTGCCCTTTCTTGGTGATCAGTGGTGGCAATGTTAGCCACAAGCATTTCACGGAAATGATAAGGCTAGCTCGTAATGAGACTCCCTTTCTCTTGGCTATGGCACCAAGAGCCACTACCTTGGCATGGTGACCAGATGCTGGTAGTGTCATACCGCTAGATGCTCATGGACCTAATAGGCTGGCTCATGATGAGACCCCCTATCCTCTAACCAGGTCTTGTCTTATTGTTTTTTTATCTTTTTATTGCTTTTTTCTTTCAAGAAGCTAGTCAGGGGACACTGCCTTGGCTTGGTGACCAGTGGTGGCAATGTTAGCCACAAGCATTTCATGGAAATGAGAAGGTTGGCTTGTGATGAGACCCCTTTCTCTTGGCTATGCCACCAAGAGCCACTATCCTGGCGTGGTGACTAGATGCTAGTAGTGTCATACCGCTAGATGCCCATGGACCTAATAGGCTGGCTCGTGATGAGACCCCCTATCCCTCAACTAGGTCTTGTTTTATTATTTTCACGGGTCCCTTTTTTTTTTGCCGAGAAGCTTTTTACTTCTTTCTCGGGGATCCCTGGGCGAAGCATCTTGAGGTTTTATTCTTAGGCTTTTATCGTTAACTGCTTTCACCCCCAAGGCCTTTTAGCCCATTCTTCCCACAAGGTAGGGTACAACCCCTAAATAATTGGCCAACCCTATGCCCAGAGTAGTATAAAGGGATGGGCGAGCGGGAAATAAGATGGAAAATGGTATGTATGACGTTTCAGAAACCCCCCCAGTGGCAACTCAAAAGCTATGGGCACAAGCTTGCTAGGGCATCCTGTCATCCCCCCTAGACATGGTCAAGTGGACAAGTATAAGATCCAAGCACCCGTTAGAAACAAAAGGAATTAAATGCACATATTCAAAGGTTTTGAGGATCAGAGTGATACATACCATGATACCCAGACTCATTACCTCATGGAGCAAGAACCATCTTTGATACAGGACCAAGCCGAAGGTGATGGATGCTATTGCTGCTGTTGACAAAGTGGAGGCGCTGAAAGGGAGAAAAGATGGGCCCTCTAGGGCCATGCTCAAGTCGATCTGGCTCTTGGTACTCCATGTCTTGGACCTGTGGGCCTCGAGACATAATCTCCTAGTTATCCCTAAAAGTGGGGGATAACAGCTCCAATGATTAATCTACTATGATGACATTTATAACTCCATAATAATGTCGTCAAGTAGTAGATATATGTATGTTTTGAGTTTTTCAGCGATTGATTTTGTTAAAGTAAAGTAAATATTAGCTTATAATGGTCAATTAAATATTAGACTTAGGCATTAATAAAGTCAATTTGATTTTAGATTATTTTATACTTTTATGTCTTATTTCACTTTATTGTGTTTCTTGGTCTATCCCACATTCATAAAGTGGATTGACTCAACTTGCTTGTAATCCTATATAAGAAAGCATTTGGTTTCTCATTAGAGATGCAATACGGAGAAGTCTTTTGAGTTATCTTGGTTTCTGTATGTGCTCAATTGCTGTAATATGGTATCAGAGCTCAGCTAGGGCCACAAAGTCGGTGAGAGCGCGAAGACCTAGGGAATATTGTTGGCAATGACAGATTGAGGGATCACTAGTGTAGCACATCGAAGAACCAAAAGGGTTTTACTGAAACCATGTATTGTTTCGTTTTTCTTTTCGAAGCAAGGTCAATTTTTTCAGCCACCATACAACAATTTTCAGTCGCTATTTTCAACTGCCATTCCTAACAGTTGTATGAAATCCGTACCGCTGTATGGAATCGTACGGAATTGTACATAATTGCTCACAAAAGTACTGTAAAAATTGATTTACATCCTAGATTATTTTATTTCTCAATTTTCTTGATAGTATAGACAAATTGAAAGTAGATTGAAGTTGATTTTTTCCTATATTGGTGCCCATATTTGCAGATCTAGAAGTTTTCGCTGTTGATTTGTTATTTTTTCAGCTGATCCAAGGAGAAATTGATTTTTTGGTGCTATTTATGAATATATCTGAGTAATTTTCAGCCAGTGATGAGTAGATTTGCCTAGATCTTATGCGTTTTTTAACTAGTTGAGAGCAGATTTGAGTCTTATTGGGCTGGTGGTGAGCGGATTTGCATGTTTTGCACTGTTTGTGGGCAGTGATTAATCTGCAAATTTTTAATCATATTACTCTATTCATGGGAAGAAGGGGCCGAAGGCCCAGAGGGAATGTAGTTGGCAAACGATAAAAGCCAAACTATAACCTTCCAGATGCTCGCCTAAAGAGGTCTTGAGAACAATGAAATGTTTCTCTTGAAAAATCAAAGACTTGCAAGAAACAATTTCATATTATATAGACATCCCACTTGTTGAGGGATCTACATAAGTGCATTATGTTAAGTTTTGAGCTATTATTAGGTTTCTTTTCAATTTACTAGATAACAATAACATAGGTAGGATCACTAAGAGAAACAAAATCACAAGATACACAACATTTATCCTGGGAAACCCTCATGGGGGAGAAAACCCAACAAAACTTCCTTAATATAGATAGCCAATACAATGCGAAGACAATAAACCAAAACACTAGAGAATATCCAACACTGAGCAATGCGCCTCTCTCTTCCTTCTTCTCCCAACTGCAGCTACCAAACTTGTGCACTTGATGAGTGAATGAGTGAGTGAGATAATGAGGCACTAGCCTCCTTTATTTATACTAGCTGGGAGGCGCTGGAAAGGTGTCTCTTCACTGGGCAGGGCTGACTTGTCTTCTTAGTTGTTAAAACCACTTTAATTAGGCCTGGGGGCCGACTTCTTAATTTGCATAATACAATTAGGGTTTGACCAATCTGCAAAAGGGGATTTGGTCAATTACAATGCCTGACATGATCAATCCACAAAAGGGGATTGATATAATGAATAATGACTCAATAATAAATAGAATACTCTTTGTAGTTACAATATTTCAACACTCCCCCTTAACAAGAAGGTTATTCTACAACATCATCAGGAGAGAGAGAGGGCAACAACATCAACAACATCTGGAACACTGACTAGCATATCTATAAATCATCGAAAGTTTTTCTCATCATCAATATCATCATCCACAACAAGGAGCTGGAATGGCATTATCATCATCTGCATCAACATGGATTAGTATAACACTAATACATCATCATCATCAATAACAACACGAGGCTGATACAACATCATCAACAACATCACAGCATGAAGGCTGGAGCATCATCAACATCAACACTAAGCTGGAAATCTTTAGCACGAAGCTGGCATCTCATCAACATCAACACTAAGCTGGAAATTTTCAACACGAAGCTAGCATCTCATCAACATCAACACAAAGTGGGAAATCTTCAGCACGAGGCTGGCATCTCAACATCATTAGCACGAAGCTGGAAATATTCAGCATGAGGTTGGCATGTCAACAACATCACCACGAAGCTGGAAATCTTCAACACTAGGTTGGCATCTCAACTACATCAGCACGAAGCTGGAAATCTTCAGCACTAGGCTGGAATGACAACAACATCAACAAGAAGCTGGAAATCTTCAGCACTAGGCTGGCATCAACACTACTCCCCCTTTCGAGGGAGGTCCTTTCGGACTACACCAAGCTTGTCTTGAAAGTGCTTAAACTTTACACGAGACAGAGGCTTGGTCAACACATTAACAACTTGTTCATCTGTGCCAACATAATGGAGCTTTATGGCTCCTCTCTGCACCACATCACGAATGAAGCGATACCGGATCTCTATGTGCTTCGACTCATCATGGAACACATCTGTAATGTCCCCACTTTGGGACATCATTATATTACAGAATGTTATAATGACCAGAGTAACTAGATAGCGGTTATAGCGAGTACAGGGGCTATTGAGGGGTTTTTTGGGGTTTGGCTTGCATCGCTCATCTTATTTCATCATCATGATCCATTTCGGATAGCTTGGCTTTGGTTCCGTTGCATTCCGACGATTTTCGTAATTTTGAGTTATTTTGGGCTATATGTTAATTAAATTCACTAAGGAGGTCATATTGGGCATAATACTTGGAGGAACCTCTTAGTGTTATAGCTCATTGGAATCGGGAGGAATAGCACTACATGATAGGATGATGATAAGTGACTTTTAGTGGCCAGGGAAGCCACAAGGAGGGATAAACTACTTTTTAGAGGAAAAATGGTTAATTAATTAATTAAAACGATTTAATTAATTAATTAATTAATAATCAAATAAAGTAAAAGTCACTTGGAGAGACAAGGTGAGTAGAGAGGATAAAAGAGAGACAGGAGCCTCTATTCTCTCATTATGTTGATTATTATTTGATATCTGTCTTCTAGCTAGTGAACCCATGCACTTGGGGGTTTTGAGGGTTTTGATTTAACAAACCCTAGAGATCAACTCGATGGTGAAAGATCCCACCTATCTTGATCCAAGCTTGGTCACGGAGGTGAAAGATTTCTCCCTCACTATTCTACATCAGATCTACTTAGTTACAGGGGGTTTCTACATCAGTCACAGGTTTAGAAAGAGCTAGGGCACAACACTGGGGGCTTTCCAACATGGGGCGCACCACTTTCAGGAGAATAGCTCGATCTAGGCAGAGGAGAAGGATTCTGAGGAAAAGGACTTCTGGGTATTCATTGTAGGGCCTGTTATCCCCGATGTCTAGGGATAACTAGGAGATCATGTCTCGAGGCCCACATGATCCCAGACATGGAGTACGAGAGCGGATCGACTTGAGCATGGCCCTTGAGGGCCCATCTTTCTTCTTCTCAGCCAGACTTGTCCTG
>ML780137.1:640687-654742 GCA_009831015.1 Picea engelmannii | reverse complement strand
GTAAAATGTATTTCAATTTCTTACTTTGTATGTGTAATTGTTAGCAGCTAGATGGTTGATGCTTGAATGATTATTCATTAATGTACTACGTAAGATTCATGGAATGATGGATAATATGGAATTTAGATGGCATTTCATATATTCGAAGTATCACAAACATACATGTTTCATAAATTTTGCATCTAGTTTGGCATTCTACATGTTTTCTTTTGAATATATATATATATATATATATATATATATATTATAAACGCTCCGGAGACGCTTCGCTCCCGACCATTTTTTGAAAAATGCGCTCCCACGCTCCCGCTCCCACGCTCTGGCAACACTGGTACCAAACAAAGAATCCAAACCATAACCAAGGTAGAAAGTCCAAACCATAACCAAAGACCAAAAATCCCAATTGCAGTAGCTGCAGGTGCACTCCTTCTCCAAACTTGCGCACTGTTTTTGGTTTTCTGGGTGAGAGAGAGTGAACAAATGAGCCAGGACGTCCTCTATTTATACTAATCTGTCCAGTGACTTTTCTGGCTGGGCCAACCTAACTTTCTCGTAATTACATTTTCTGTTTATCTTTTTCCTGTGGAGCCAACTTGTTTTCCTGGAGTATAATACCTTAATATTATATATTCTGCTGAGCCGACATGTCTTCTAGGGTTCTCACACATCTGTTTAGGGTTTCTCTTACTTCCCGAGATATTCTAGTCTCATCAAAGGTTACACGTAGAGGTTAATACCTCGCGCAGCTACCATAATATCAACACTTGGTTAGTCATGAAAGTGGTAAACATTAAATGAAATCCGTTAGCACTTCATAACATACATAGTTTTATTATTTTCCTTGTCATACCTTGGGGGACCATTTTTTTCCTTTAGAAGTGTTGTTATTTTTCAGGTCAATTTGTAATACTAGGTAACTAGCCAAGGTAGTGTTTTCCACATCCTAATCGTGCTAGATACTTTCCACTTTTCTTTTTTTACTTCATTATATCCGTAAAAAATCTATCCGAATCATGTATGACTTATCAAATGTTAATAGAAAGGTATAATGAAAAAAACATGAATTAATAAAGTCAAAGAAAGCTAGAGGTGAAGAGCGATAAAGTCAAAAGCCAAAAATATAAAGCTTGGGAAGTGCCACCTTGCTATGAGGCCAATACCCCTAGTCCCTAGCTTGTCTATGAATATCTAAAGAAAAAGGGACTTGTTCAATAAAATGAGCACATAAAGAAAAAAGACAAAAAGGGGTAGTAAGATACAGTGCCGAGGATAGGTAACTCAATGCTAAAAGCTCCCTCTTGAAGGTTGTTGTATAAAATCTTGGCTCATGAAAGTTAGATGAATAAAATAACAAGACTTGTGCATATAAATGACTTTGAAGATCATCACATGAAGTCTTTTCCTTCTCCTTTCCATCATTATTCGTCACATTACCTATATTTCACCTAGGGACTTGGGAAACACTTGTTGTTCTAGGACTTGTCACTTGTATAACAGTTAATGTTGTTCCCCCTTTGCAAAACTTAGGAAAATATTAAAACTAACCCTTATTGTTATGTTGTGCTAAGAGAGATCACTAGGTGTGTATCACCTATTCGCTTGCTAATAAGCGAAACCCATCACTTCAAGTGGGTGCCTTGCATTGGGATCCTTATACCATGCCTTGAGATCTGTGACACTGCATTGGTATCCATGATGCCTCAGGATCCATGTACTCAGTTTTGATCATTTCTATAGATATTGGGATTCAAGCATTTGCCTTGAGATCCATGTACTACATTGGGATACGTGTCACTGCTTTGGGATTCGCGACAATGCATCAAGCCATGACAGGGATGTCACATCGTCCCACTTGCCACATGGACCACTTAGATTGGATGTTGTACTCACACACATGCATTATTGTTCGCTCCTTGGATCACATGTGGGAGCCTTTTCATGCATTTGAGGAAGTGGTTACAGGGGGCTATGATGACTACATGATGATGTGACATTGACCACAATGGTTTACTTAAGGAGGTCACACATGCCACTTACATTGGATTTTTCCTTGCATGTCCCACATGTGTGGGGTGACGTCACACACTTGGAGTTTGTTATTTCATCTTTGGACCATTTCCAAGCTCTTGGGAGTTGGTTAGAGGGGCACGTGGGTCCTTGGACCATCTTTGACTTGTCCTTTACTCACCTTTAGGACATTGGCACACTTCCTCTAGGTTCTTTAGTCCACACGTGTGGCCCTTTTTTATTGTATTTTGACCATTTTGAGAGGGGCGCTCATGTATTGGAGGGTTTTGAGGGATACTTTGCCCCATTTATTATATTTTTCCCATGGTTTTGACTTGGGCCAATGGTTTTTGCTCATGGTTTTGAGCTAACACATTGTATTACCCATTGTATTAAGGAGGTTCCTTAGCTATAAAAGGAGGCCTCTCTCATTTTCATTGGAGATTAATGAGAAAAATTGCGTAAAGAAGTCCTTGAGTATCTATATATTTTTTATGTGATGTTTTAGGCTATTATTCAAGGGTTTGCATAGATATTTTTTAGGTTTGTTGGAGGACAAAGCTACTACAAGGCCAAAGAAGTGCATCTTGCTCCACTTGGAGGGGCATCTAAGGTATAGTTTTCTTGTCTTAAATCCCTTTGACCATCGACAATTTTGTTCTTTGCATTGAGGTAGGACATCTAGGGGCTCTTCCCTCTTGCAAATGGCTACGCGTTGAGATCACCTTAGTAGTACTTGGAGAAACTTCCTAGTGGATCGATCCCCCCATCCAAACCTTGAAGAATCCTATTTGCCTTAGGTGATGCTTGGTAGGTAATCCTTTTTAGGTACCTTCAAATTTACCTCATCTTAAAACACTAAGCCTCACTTAGACTTGTGTAGTGACCCCATAGCCGTTCCTAAGGCATTGGTCTATGTTTCTCTTCAACCACAAAAAAACCCCCAAAACTCGCCTTTTTTCCTATTTTTGTTTTCTTTATTTTTTGTTTTACAATCTAGGGTTTGATTTTGTCTCATCTTTGGTCTAGATTGCTTGGATCTAAAAAGCTTCAATGGAATATCTAATGTTTAGATTTCATACATGCTAACTTGCTCTTCAAGGAATACTGTTTTTTGGTGTTGGCATATACAAATGTTTTTAGATCTACGTTTCATTGTCCATCCTTTTCGGATCTAACCCTTACATACATTTTCACACCCTTGATTGAGGTTGCCCTAATTACGTGCTTGGAATGTATGGCCTAAACTTTCAAGTAGAATCATTTATCAAAGCATTTTTGCAATGTTGGAGCATATTTGAGATCTATACACTCATGCATAGTGAAATGATGGGGAAATAAGCTCAACAACCTTGTCTCTTGTGGATTTTCATTTAACCTCCTCTTTGGTTTATAGATCTGAATACATGTTTTGAACAGGGGTAAGTTTCTCATTGCTTGTATCACTATCATTCCAACGTTTTAAGAGATTCTTGGATGAGCATTGTTGTCTAAGTTATATATTCCTTAAGCTCATTTACAATTGATATTTTGTCATTATCTTCACTCATACTTAGATGTGTTTTACCTTTGAGAGGAGATAGTGTTGATCTTGCCAAACCCTTAGTCAAACCCAGTCTTGAAGTTCAAACCCTTAGTCAAACCGAGTCTTGAAGTTCCCTTTTTGAACACAACGATTAGACTTAATTTGACCTCTAGGAATTCCCTCTTTAGGTTAGGATGTGATGTCCCGTTCCCAAGAGTAGGCCAACAAGGAGTGACTTAGTAGTCTATGTGTTCCCGTAGACTATAGTCAGGCACAAACAGGGAACAAGATGGAGAAATAAGGAGGAATTGACAGATAAACGATGAATTAAGCCAAAATACCTAGGAAAAATCACTTAAGCCTAAGTCAACGAAGAATTAGAATGAAAATGTGCTAAAGGGGGACTTAATTAATTAATTATTCACCTTAGGAGAAAAAGCGCCTAACTTAAGTGAGGTCAATAGTGAATTAGATTGGAAAAGGTATAAAGGGAGGAATTTGACCTAATTCCTCATTATGCATTGTTATGATTTGATGTTGATAGTTCCCAGAGGAGGAAGAGAGCCGACCTTACTGTTTTGTGGATTTCTGGAGTAAACCACCACCATTGATCGGTTTCGGTGTTGAGAGACACACTCTATCCCATCGGAGATACCATCCAGGTATTTCACCGTACTTTTCAGGAGTATCCATTGTAGAGTGCGCAACTTAGCCAGTGAGGGTGCAAGTTAGTTTGAGGGTTTGGAGAGCTGCACAAAATCCGAGTGCAGATTGTAGTTTCCTTCCAACCCATTTGAGATCCAGCCAGGGTGCTTCTATTGAGCCATCTATCGTCGGATTCTGATGGTGGAATCTTGCATATCGCCTCATCCAACCATTTAGGGTGCAACTCTTCCGGACAAACATTTGGGATTGCACGCAGAGTATCAGAGCAGATCCGAGCAATTCTTTCCGACCCAATTCCGCATTTGGCGAGACGATCGTTTTGAGCCATATAGCATCAGATTCCGTTGGTGGAATCCTTTGGGGCGCATCCAGTGTCCTAGGAGGTGCGGAAACCACCCCCTAGGGGTCCAGATCCAGTGCCTCAGAGACCAGATTCGAGATTCGACACTCATCCATTTCAGTCTAGAGGCCAGGGCGCTTTTATTGGAGCAGTTTTCAGCGCATTTTGACGGTCTATTCTTCCGGACGAGTTTTCCAGCTGGTAGCGATTACCGTACTTCTCCGGAATCGCATATTTTGCCGATCTATCCGTGCATGCATCAGATCTGCTATCATCTTCTGATCACAGGTATTTTTATGCTATTTGCTTGTATTCCAATGATGATCCATGAGATCTAGCTGATGTTTATATTCTATATTTCCAGTAGGCTATTGTATTTCCATGCTTGAACCGTATAATACATGGTATTGGGCTGTTGATGTTCTTTACTTCTGCATCCATCCTTATATGCTGTTAAAACCATAAATATGCAACATGCACATGCAATAACCCACATGCACATGCAATAACCATAAATATCTCAAACATACAACTTAAACGCATCTAGAAACCCCCATTGTATCAGATCTGCAAGATAGAACAATAGATCAGTAGAAAATATCTTGATCAGCGGGATCAGGGATATTTCAGTGGTATCAAAGCTTTAGTCCTCCCAGCCTGTGACTAAAGACAGTGAATACAACAGAAGAACCAGATGGTCGTGAGCACGTAGGTGACGAATATGTCACTTACAACAGGCGCAGGGAAAGAAGGGATAGGCCTAACTTTCCTCCCTTTCCTCCCAGTTCAGAGGAAGAGGAAGAGGCACACAGAGAAGCAAAGAGAAGAGTAGAGCGCGAGGCCAAGCGCGAAGCAGAGAGGAGGCTAGGTGACAGATATGAGCGACCATAGGGCAGTGGTAAGGCCCCCGTGGATCCAGATGCAACCTTCATGCAGGTTATTAGTGATATGCTAGCTAGTCAGCGGACTATGTCTCAATCTTTGGCTCAGGTAGCGGATAAACTGGCTATGGTAGATATTCCGGGCACACAAGCCCCACATGCAGCACAGGGGAACTCAGGGGTAGGCAGTAGACCGCAGTCACCCACTCGCACATACTTCTCTGCGAGTAGGATTCCACGTCCATTTTTTCCCAGTTTCTAGAGGGCACCCCTGGTAGCAGCACAGATACCGATAGCACAGAAACCGCCCACTCATGCAGAGGACATTGCAGAGTATCAGAGAGAGTATGCAGCATTGGGCCATGACTTCCATCAGGATATGACCTTAGTCGAGTATTGTGGACTCAGACTCAGGAACCGCCCTAGAGAGCCACAGAGGGGAGGACCACAGCAACAACAACAATAGGGGCATAACATTGATTTCATCGGGAAAGTTGGTAAACTCCCCATACCTTCTTTTGACGGATCGTCCAAATGCACCGCCAGAGCTTGGGTACAGAAACTAGACACCTACTACAAGCTCAACCAGATGACTGAGTCAGAGGCCATTAGTTTTGCTACCCTACACTTGGAGGGTGAGGCACATGAGTGGTGGTATCACGGATTGGTGACATTGGGTTACAGTCGCATCACCTCCTACAGAGAGTTCATAGAGAGACTCATGGATAGATTTGACAGGAGGGATCCAGAGATCCATTTTAGAGATCTAGCCCAGTTGAGACAAACTGGCACAACAGAGGCATTCATCTCAGAGTTTCAGAGGGTAGCAGTGGCAGTGATAGACATATCCAAGCCTCGATTGGTCATGCTATTCATAGAAGGGCTCACAGAACCCTAGAGAGGATGGGTGAAGGCCTACCGGCCTCATACCTTGCAAGATGCCATCCGACGCACTAGAGATTTGGCGGATTTAGTGCCAAAAACTAAACCCTTCACCAAACCCTTTGTACCACAGAGAGACAAGGATCAAAAGAATCCTCAAAGGGAATGGAAGGGCAAGCCCAAGTTGGATGATGATACACGACGAGAGTTGATGAGGAAGAAGCTTTGCTTCTCATGCAAAGACCCTTGGGTCCCGGGGCATAGATGCATGGGAAAGCGACAGATCCACTACATTGAAGTGGAATCAGGCAGTGAGGAGGAGGATGAGGATGTTGAGGCACCGACAGACAGTGATTCAGACACTGAGACCATTCATGAGCCAGAGCAACAGCTGAAGAAACCTCAGATACCGACCAGGGCACAGCCCAAGGAGGAGGCAAAACCACGTAGAGAGGTGAAAGGGGGAACCATAGTCACCCTTTCAGGAGTACCCAAGTACAACACTCTCAGGCTCAAGGGCCTTATATAGGGGCAATGCATGACAACGTTAGTTGATGGTGGGGCCACCCACAACTTCATAGATGCGTCCTTAGTAGCCAGGAGGGGGTTACGCACGGAGGAGTTTGAGGGAAAATATGTAGCAGTGGCAGATGGATACACGATGACATGCCTGGATATGATCCCTAACCTAGAGGTCAAACTAGGCAACTACATCCTGACAGACACATTCTATGTAGTTGAGCTGTCAGATACTGATGCCGTGCTAGGGGTACAGTGGTTGTATTCATTGGGGGAGATTGGCTTCAACTATCAGACGTTGACCATGAGCTTCAAAGATTCCAGTGGATCGCGAGTTGTGCTAAGGGGCATGTCTACAGGAGCACCTCGAGCAATATCGACAAAGAGGATGGAGCGGATCTTTCATCACGGAGATGTGGCTTACGCAACAGAGTGTTTGATCACCACGCAGAAGGATTCCGAGGGTAGGGAGCATTACCACCCACAGATCAGAGAGCTTTTGGGTCAGTATGAGTTAGTATTTGGGCCGATACCACCAGGGAGACCGCCCGACAGGGGTTTTGAGCACATGATTGAGTTAGAGACAGGAGCAACACCGGTGATTACAACACCCTATAGGCACCCCAAGAAATTCAAGGACGAGATTGAGAAAGAAATTAAAGAATTGCTTGCTATGGGGCACATCAGGCCCAACATGAGTCCTTTTGCATCTTCAGTTGTCCTGGTATTGAAGAAGGATGGCACGTTACGGATGTGCATCGACTACAGAGCGCTCAACAAGAAAACAATCAAGAATTGTTACCCCATTCCACGCATAAATGAGTTGATGGATGAGTTACATGGGGCAGTCTTCTTCACTAAGATTGATCTACGCTCAGGATATCATCAGATCAGCATCAGGGAGTCGGACATTGAGGAGACAACGTTCCGGTGCCATTTCAGACACTTTGAGTTTTTGGTCATGCCATTTGGATTGACCAACGCACCAACCACTTTTCAGTCTTGCATGAATCATATTTTTGGAGGACAGTTGAGGAAGTACATCCTGGTATTCTTCGACGACATATTGATCTACAACAAGACATGGGATGAGCATCTAACACATTTGGGGGAGGTCTTGGGTATTATGTAGGCACAGTCTTTATATGCCAAGGAATCCAAATGTGAATTTGGCATGAGAGAAGTACTGTACTTGGGGCATATCATCAGTGGGCAGGGAGTACAAGTTCATTAGGAAAAGATCAGGGCCATTTTGGATTGGCCAATGCCCAAGAATCTCACGGAGCTGAGAGGATTCTTTGGGTTATGCAGTTACTACAGGCGGTTCATCAAGGGTTTTTCACAGTTGGGAGCACCACTCACAGACTTGACAAAGAAGGGTGCTTTTCATTGGACAGAGGAGTCACAACAGACATTCGACAAAATGAAGAAGGTTATGAGCGCCTGCCCTGTTCTAGCTCTTCTAGACTTCTCGCAGTCGTTTGTCTTAGAGTGCGATGCATCAGGGGTGGGGATTGGAGCAGTTTTGATGCAGGGGGGCCACCCCATTGTGTTTGAGAGTAGAAAGCTCAACGAGTCGGAGAGAATCTATCCTATTTACGACAAGGAGATGCTAGCGATCATGCATGCATTAACCAAATTCAGGCAGTATCTGGTTGGCAGTAGGTTTGTAGTGAAGACTGATCATAACAGTCTCAAGTATTTCCTTGATCAAAAAGACCTCAGGGAGAGGCAACAGAAGTGGGTCTCAAAGATCCAAGCCTTTGACTTTGACATTGAGTATGTCAAGGGAAAAAGGAATGTCGTGGCAGATGCCTTGTCCAGGAGAGGATGTTCGATGATGGACATCTGTACAGATTGGAAAGCTCATTTGTTGGTGGAATACTCCAAAAACAAATTTGCTTGTGAGGTGATGGACGGACAGGTGATGGATGATAGATATCGGGTTTTTGATGACGTCATTTTCTACAAGGACCGGATCTCCTTGGTTCCAGAATCCACCCTGAAGGGGAAAATTCTGAAGGTATGTCATGATTCGCCTACAACAGGGCATCAGGGGTATTTCAAAACATACAGGCAGATCAGGGAGAGATTCTCATGGAAGGGTCTCAAGGATGATGTGCTGAAGCACATACGAGAGTGCATGACTTGTCAGCAGAACATGTCCGAGCAGACACACCCCGCAGGGCTACTACAACCTCTACCCATTCCAGAGCAGAAATGGGAGAGCATTTCAATGGATTTCATTACAGGCCTTCCTAGAGTGCAGGGCAAGGACTGTATATTTGTGGTGGTTGACAGACTGACCAAATTTGCACATTTCTTCGCCATACCCACAGACTATAAGGTCATACAGGTAGCAGAGTTGTTTTTCAGGGAGGTATTCCGGTTGCACGGGTTACCCAGGTAGATAGTCAGTGATAGAGATGGGTGCTTCATTAGCGCATTTTGGCAGGATCTTTTCAGGTTGACAGGCACAGAGCTAGCCACGAGTACCAACTACCACCCACAGATAGATGGGCAGACAAAGATCGTCAACAAATGGGTGGAGGGGTATTTGAGGAACCATGTGGGGGGGCAGCAACGCACTTGGGTGAGATGGTTACATATGGGTGAGTATTGCTACAACACAACTTATCATATGTCTATCAAGATGTCACCGTTCAGGGCATTGTATGGATACGATGCACCCTCCTTCATGGACACTGTGTTTGGGGATAGCAGGGTCTCGGGGGCCAAGGACTGGGTGGAGGAGAGTCAGAGGATTCTTCAATCAGTAAGGGAGAACTTGCAGTCAACTCAGAACCAACAAAAGATATATGTAGACCGACACAGAGTTGAGCGTAGTTTTGAGGTAGGGGATTTGGTTTTTCTACGATTAAAGCCATACAGACAGTCCTCCTTGAAGAGGAGCGAAGTAGAGAAGCTGAAGCCGAAGTTCTATGGGCCATACAGAGTCATCAGGAGGATAGGCGAGGTGGCATACGAGCTAGAGCTACCGGAAGGTAGCAAGATTCATAACGTCTTTCACTTCTCTTTCCTTAAAAAGGCTGTGGGACAACATGTTAGCATTTCAAAGGAGTTGCCACCCTTGGATGAGGAGGGTCAGTTGGAGCTAGTGCCAGAGGAGGTACTAGAGAAGAGAGAGCGTAGATTGAGGACTAGGATCATCAGGGAGTGCTTGGTTAGATGGAGGGTTCTTCCAGTGGAGGATGCCACATGGGAGGGAGAGCATACCTTACAACACCTAGGATTGATGTTGTTTGAGGACAACAATCTCAAGAAGGGAGGATTGTGATGTCTCGTTCCCAAGAGTAGGGAGTGACTTAGTAGTCTATGTGTTCCCGTAGACTATAGTCAGGCACAAACAGGGAACAAGATGGAGAAATAAGGAGGAGTTGATGGCTAAACGATGAATTAAGCCAAAATACCTAGGAAAAGTCACTTAAGCCTAAGTCAACGAAGAATTAGAATGAAAAGGTGCTAAAGGGGGACTTGATTAATTAATTATTCACCTTAGGAGGAAAAGCGCCTAACTTAAGTGAGGTCAATGGTGAATTAGATTGGGAAAGGTATAAAAGGAGGAATTTGACCTAATTCCTCATTATGCATTGTTATGATTTGATGTTGAAACTTGAGAGTTCCCAGAAGAGGAAGAGAGTCGACCTCACTGTTTTGTGGATTTCTGGAGTAAACCATCACCATTGATCGGTTTCGGTGTTGAGAGACACACCCTAGCCCATCAGAGATACCATCCAGGTATTTCACCGTACTTTTCAGGAGTATCCATTGCAGAGTGCGCAACTTAGCCAATGAGGGTGCAATTCAATTTCAGGGTTTGGAGAGCTGCACGAAATCTGAGTCCAGATTGCAGTTTCCTTCCAACCCATTTGAGATCCAGCCAGGGCGTTACTATTGAGCCATCTATCGTCGGATTCTGATGGTGGAATCTTGCATATCGCCTCATCCAGTCATTTAGGGTGCAACTCTTCCAGACAGACAGACATTTGGGGTTGCATGCAGAGTATCAGAGCAGATTCGAGCAATTCTTTCCGACCCAGTTCTGCATTTGGCGAGACGATCGTTTTGAGCCATATAGCATCAGATTCCGTTGGTGGAATCCTTTGGGGCGCATCCAGTGTCCCAGGAGGTGCGCAAACCCCCCAGGGGTCCAGATCCAGTGCCTCAGAGACCAGATCCGAGATCCGACACTCATCCATTTCATTCTAGAGGCCAGGGCACTTCTATTGGAGCAGTTTTCAATGCATTCTAACGGTCTATTCTTCCGTACGAGTTTTCCAGCTGGCAGCGGTTATCGTACTTCTCCGGAATTACATATTTTACCAATTTATCCGTGCATGCATTAGATCTGCTATCATCTTTTGATCATGGGTATTTTTATGCTATTTGCTTGTATTCTAGTGATGATCCATGAGATCTAGCTGACGTTTATATTCTATATTTCCAGTAGGCTATTGTATTTCCATGCTTGAACCATATAATACATGATATTGCGCTGTTGATGTTCTTTACTTCTGCATGCGTCCTTATATGTTGTTAAAACCATAAATATGCAACATGCACATGCAATAACCCACATGCACATGCAATAACCATCAAGATCTCAAACATACAATTGAAACTCATCCAAAAACCCCCAGTGTATCAGATCTGCAAGACAGAACAATAGATCGGTAGCAAATATCTTGATTAGTGGGATCAGGGATATTTTATAGGAACCCTAGCTTTAAAGTGAAGAGGCAAGGCCATTGAGGTGACAATGGGTAGATTTCCTAGTAGTTGCCCCAACCTCTCCTTTTGTAAGGTAGGACTTTCCCTTAGTGAGAGTTTGAGTGGTAATAGAGACTGTTATTGCGCAATTTGTACTTGCCCAAAGGGAAAGGCTAAGGGAGGCAAATTGGCGTAACAGGAAGTTATCCTATCACTGTCACCTTAATAAGATACCTCTTTCTATTTAGGGTTGATGGCCCAGGGGAGATGTCCTCGGTGACTTGGGGGTTTGAGAAGGCAAAGGTTAAAGTGTCTATAAAAGTATTCCCTCTCACAAGTCACACTGATCAGAAAGTCCCAAGGTTTTAACCAGTGAAGTAATGAAGTGCTTAGATGTACCTGCCCAGAACAAAGGAACAAGAAAACAATATCTTTTGCAAGTACAACTTGCTGTTAGTACTTAATAAAACCATGGACTTATCAATAAAAACAATGGTTGATGTATGATGAAGCAAACATAATTTTATAACAGCAATGTTTATAAGATAATAGTTTCACAAATAAATGCCTTAAAAGAGCTTCACAATGACCAAAAGTAATCACTCAATAATAACAAAGTACTAACATTTGTCAGAAGCTAATTAGGCAGTGTATAAATCAACTTTACAATTGCTTTAGGTGCTTTTAATGCTGCAATAGATGGCTGTAACTTACTTTTGTAACAGCAGCAAGTAGGTTGGCTAATTAGTCTACTCTAGGGTTAGGAGAAGTTAGTAGATAGCCTGGGCTAAAAGTTTTGAGAGTAGTTTTCATCAATCACTCAAGTGCAAGGCTTAGATCAGTGCTTTTAGGGTCAATGGAGTCTCTTTTAGCAGTAACAATCTTGAAGGAAAAATGAACATAGTAGAGCTAGAGACAAGAAGGTCAATGATTGAAGTGTTGGTAACTCAAGGCTTCAATCAATAAACCCTAGGGGGAAAATAACCACTAGGAAGTAGGTAACCCTAGGCCCTAGCAGTTTTTGTCCTTCTTTAGCTCAAGGACAAAGTAGATGTCGACTAGATGAAGCTAAAGATGCTAGGGTGTTGCAATGGCAAGGCCCTTACCATAAAGCTTCAAGCAAGTAGGGTTTCTAGCATAATCTAGTAGGTGAAAAGTTGTTAAGGCAAGAACAATAACATGTGCTTGAGCCTCCTAGGGTTTTAAGCTAGCAATTTCATAATCTTGGAAGAAATGCAAGATAAACACACCATAACCATTGAAATGAAGAAGAATTGCAGAAAATTTACTTACATTCACCATGAATCATCTAGCAATAGGCCTAGTTGAAGAATTCCATCGAGAAAATGCTAAAATACACCAAAAATAACCTCCTTCAAGAAGTGTGCACCAAATTTCAGCCAACAAACCCTAATAAAGGCACAAATTTCAGACCTCCCTTAAGTGTGAGTGAAAGATGATGAAAAATAAGAGAGATTTTTCCCTTATTTATACAGTTACAATGACCTTTAATTTACAAATTAGGTCAAAAAGTTCGACATGGCCAATTTACATGTAATATCTAGTTTTTACATAAAAATGACAAATTAAACCCTAAATCAAGCAGAAAAGGTGACGTCATGCCTCTTTAGGGTGACGTTAGGCCTCTATGGTGAAATGTTGGCCTCCAAGAGCAAAACGTTAGGCCTCCCAAGGCCTCTAGATCAAGCCATACGTGTCACTTGGCACACAACTGCCTCCAAAGTGTCCATCAAATGCTGGGTGACGTCATGGGCCTTCCAAGGCCAACATCATAGTGGGAGGACAAGACCCCTTGGGTCCATGCTTGCCAGGCTGTCTTTGGTGGAACGTCCTCCTCTCTCTTTGGTGCAAGCCTCTGACATGTGTCTGCCCCTGGTTGGGGTCTCAACATCCATTTGGTGGGCTTTTAGCCCTATGGAGGTCCGAACTAATCATCTCCCCATGTGTACCTGTCCGTCGGGTGTGGCCCTGCAACAACAACACGTACGCCCTCCATGGGTTCATAAGTCACAGGGATCATAGCAATGCCAATGACATCTAATAATCAAGTTATCTAAACATGTGCATAAAACCCCCCTTTCCCAGACAAGTGCTCAAAGACGTTATGCTATTCTACAAGCTAGGCTTGGAGAGGACGTCAGGAGGTCCTGTTATCCCTGATATCTAGGGATAACTAGGAGATCATGTCTCGAGGCCCACATGGTCCTAGACATGGAGTACCGAGAGCAGGAGCGACCTGAGCATGGTCCTGGAGGACCCATCTTCTTCTTCTCAGCCAACTTTGTCCTGTCAAGCAGTACCGTCTTCCATCACTACTGGCCTGGGCTTGCATCAGAGGGGACTCTTGCTCCATGAGGTAATCGGTCTGAGGTATCATGGTATGTGTCATATTTGATCATTATAACCTTCTTATATATGCATTAGGTTCCTTCATTTCAGATGACTGCTTGGATCTTACACTAATCCACCTGACCACTGTTGGG
>ML780137.1:618463-635210 GCA_009831015.1 Picea engelmannii | reverse complement strand
TTTTTCTAGGGCTTCTGCATCTATCTGTCCTTCAAATACAGGAATATCAAATTTAACTTGTACCTTGAAAGGCGAGGTGCCTCCAAAGTGGCCACTTGATGAAGATGCGCCTGATGCTATCGGTAGGCGTTGAAGGATGTGGGCAAAATTCTCCATCATTTCGTCTCTTTGTCGCGTGAGAGCTTGCTCAAGCAACAGATTGATAGGATCGTCTGCTTCGTCGTTTTTCTTTTCTTCCACCATTGAGGGTTTCTTGGGTGTGCGAGAGCGATTGTCTTCAAGAGAGACAAGCTTGAGACCCAACTTGCTATACTCGGACCTCGTCAGGGACATGCACTGAAAAAACGATCAAGAGAAGCCTGCTCTGATACCACTGATCCGGATTTTATGAGCAGAACGAAATGAATACAGATTATTAACAGGTGCTTAACACAAAATAACAGAGATACAGTAAAACTAGTTTTCTATTCCATAACGAAATAAGCTGAAACTGTAAAATGCAGTGGAAACAAGCTTGCTGGAATGGTGGCGGCTTATCTCTGAGAAGAGGTGTGACGGCATCGCGCATTCGCAAGAAGATGATTACAATGAGGCTCTAGAGGCCTTTTTACAATAAACAGGAATGCCAAAAGTCCTAGACATCCAAAAACCTAACCCTAGGAGATGAAGCGCCAAAAGTCATGTGGGCCCCGTTTGGGTAAGTTAATACATCAACTTCCTAGGGTCGTAACTTTTGCATACGATCTCTGTTTTAGGCGTATGATAGCTCGTTGGAAAGGTTTCGTCGAGGAGATTCATTTTGGGGGCTCAATCATGCCTTTGGCTATCATTGAGAACCTTGATCTCGAAAAACCTTCATTAGGCCCTCAAAATGGCCCCGGAAGTTAAAACCTGCTAAAAATAGTAAATTGTCAAAATTGTCAGAAAATTGTTTTGAGCCAGTCAGAAAAGGTGAGTGGCCACCGATATCCACCTGGATCACTTAACTCATCTTATCCTGCTTTTCTATCTTCCCATGCACCTTATCCTCTTCAAATCCACTTGGGTGCACTTCCCCATGCACTCACACGTTTGCTTAAACTCCCTCTCTCATCCACACGTGTGAGCTTGATTAACCATAGGGATAGTTCACTCACTCATCTCTCACTTTCCACCACTCCCACTCCCTTTTCCTCTCTCATACGCCTCCTTTTCTCTCTATTTCTTTCACCCATGTGCTCCTTCTCTTTCTCTTTCCCTCACACGTGCGCCCTCTTTTTCATCTTTTATCCCACACGTATGTCACGTAAACTCACCCTCTCTCTCCTCATGCACATTGATTATCTCATGCGTCCTCCTCATCCCTCTCATGCACTTTACTTTCCTATTTTTCACTCATGCGCCCTCCTATTCTTGCCTTGGTTAGTGCACCCTCTCTCCTATTTAATGAGGCTTCTCCTCATTGTTATGGGTCAAGTTCTTTGTGCAACAACAATACTCTCTCTCTCTCACATCATTCTTCTCCTTATTTTAGCTTCTAGTTTGTGATTAAAGAGAAATACTTTGCTAGTTATGTACTTGTGTTTAGTGGTGCAAACAACCCTTTGGCAAGAACAATAATAAAGTTTTGGTGTGTTGGTATCAAGTTGTCAATTCTTGGCAATATCGTATTAATTTTTTATGTATTGATTAGTTGCTTTTAGCATATTATTGTGGTGCATTCAACTTGATAATATCGCATCTTCCCTTCTCTCTCTTTCATAAAAATTACTTATGCTGCAAAGTTTTTTGCAGTGTTTCACGGGGACGTGTCCCCCACGTTTCCCACGTCCCCAGGATGGGGGAACTCCTGGGGGGACGTTTCCCCATGTCCCCTTTTTGAGGAGATGCGATTACCCAAGGTGGGGGACAAGTCTCCTCGAAAGGGGGACTCTTGGGCGTCCCCCTTTGAAAAGGGGGACTTCCGGACATCCCCTCCGAAAGGGGGAATCCTGGGGTCCCCCCAATTTTTTTTTTCCTAATAAGGCTTAAAAAACAAAAATTTAAATTTAAAAAATAAAAAATAAAAAAACAAATATATATAAATAAAAAAAGATAAAAGTTAAAACACAATTAATTTATTAAATTTTAAAAACTAAATAATTAAAACACAATTAAATTTTAAAAATTAAAACTTAAAAACACAATGTTATCATATGTCATCTTATAACTTATATGAGAGTGACTTTGTGCCAGAGACATATAGTGACATTCCCTTTGATGGTCCTGATGGCTTCATGCAGGGGATGGATGTAGAGGACTGGTCAATGAGATTGACTCCGTGATGGTCATTTTAAAATTTATTTTCAATGTTCATTGTTTTTCCAATTTTAACTTGTGAGTCTTGAGTCTAGATATTGATGACCTCAGACTTTGACTCATCACTCTTTACTATTTTAAATTTTTGAGTTTGAGTAATTCCAATTTACTATTTCAGACTTTAGTATCTACTATTAAGTATTCTCCTTAGTACTAATTAATTAGATTCTAGAATGATGAATGATGAATTTAATTTTTAAATCAATGTATCAATATTTTTTTGACTATTTCTGTTTCAACTTTCATTTATGATTTATGAATTATTGTATTTCATTATTGAATTTGAATTTTGAATCAAGTTTAATAGTTTATATCATTTACCAATTTGAATTTTCAATTTACTAATTTAGTAATATTTAGTATTTTAGTATTTATTGATGAATTTGCATGGGATGAACATTGAATTGTTATTCTTGAGATTTTATCATTACTATTTTTATTTTTAAAATTTTATATTTTATATTTTTTATATTATATATGTGACGTCCCCCCATCCATTTCCCTAAAATCCCTAAAATTTGGGGGTACTTCCACACGTCCCCCCTATGCGTGTCCCCACATCCTCCCGCCTCGAAGACTTGGTGGAACATTGTTTTTTTGTCCAATAAAATTGTAAACAGTGTTACTTACCCTTCAGTGGCCTATACATTATCCGAAGAACATTTTTTTGCTGCTGTTTTTGTGCATTTAATTGCAGATTTTAAGAGTTTATGACAGCAAGAAACAATTTAGAGACACCCCCTTGAGGTTGGTACGCACCAGCCCAAACAGAGAGGAGGTTTGTCGGTGAGGAGGACATTCTCTCCTAGAATTAGCCTCTTTTACCCACTGATTTTACTGTATTTCAGATCTGATTTAGGGTAAAAAAGAGTGCTAACAGGTCTACATATATCAACCGCGTGGTTTTTCAGGTTTCAAGGAGGAAGTATTTGGTTTGTGGACTAAAGAAGGCTCTATATGGTCTGAAGCAGGTACCCAGGGGCTGGTACATCAAAATTGATAGATACTTGGATGAACATGGGTTCCAGCAGAGTCCTTCAGATTCCAATATGTATGTGAAAAGGGTTGGTAATGATATCATTCTTCTGGTCATATACGTAGATGATATCATTATTACAGGTAGTGAGGAAAGTGCTATAGAACAGATCAAATCCAATATGAGCAAAACTTTTGACATGACTGATCTAGGCCTCCTACACTACTGTCTAGGTGTAAAAGTTTGGCAAACAAGTAGTAACATTTTTATCTCAAAAAAAAAATGCCAGGAGTTTACTTGACAGGTTCCGAATGGCAGAGTGCAAAATCTCGTCTATGCCTATTGTCATGTACCCATTTTTGGGCTTCCTTGTTATACAATTGGAGATGACTTCAGGGGTTTGTGTCAGTCAGGACCTAAGTCACTTGGTTTGAATTCGAATTCGAGTTCGACGCCCTTGAAGTTCGACAAAAATTCGACAACAAAAATTTATGTGATAAAATTTGACATTAAATTTGAAAGAGTACAAAATTAAAAAATTAAAAAATATATGAATAAAATGAAGATAAAAATGACCTAGCGACCCAGCGCTTGGAGAAAACACACGTTACACAGTGACATCAAAAACTATGTGTGGACATTGGCAATGTGCCTCATTACCTGTGGGTCGTGGCTGTAGCCTGTGGTGAACTGTGAGAATACTCGTCTAGCGGAGTGGCGAACAGGTTTGTGGCTACAACTTACAAGCCTACAAGTTGCAACACACGTGGACGTCACACTGCACACCTGTTTGGACTCTTGGAGCCTGGAGGTGCATTGTGCAACGTTGAGCTCCGACTGAGTCACGAAATCGATAGACCTCGGGCGCGGGCGACGGAGAAAGCTGTGTAGTGGAAAGTCGTCGACTGAGACTCAAAAGTTTGACACTATTAGAGCACGAGTAGAAAAAGAAGTTGGGCAGTGGACTGGAGATTGTGAGTCATGAAGTACAGTGCCATGCAGGGCGACGGCCTGTCTGAAAACTAATCTATGCAATCGAAAAAACTACAAAGCCTCGCTGAGTGGAGGTTGTCTGTAAACTTGACTTAGCTAGACAGGGCTAGCTTTAAAAAACAAGAACTGAGAAAAACTTAAATATAATAGTTCTTAAAACCTGGACCAAATTTTGGGCATGCAAAGGCCTGGGTTTTCCTCATCTTTCCCTTGTCGTGATCTGCAATTGCCTACCAGAGATCCTGGAGAAAGGACACCAAGTTGTCCACCTTGCTCCATCTCTCTGCATCTCTCTTCTGCAAATCCTTGAGGGATGCTTTGATGTCCTCCTGTCCTTTGGTCAGTTCACCCAGGGAGGCGAGTATTTTCCCCCGGTTCGCGCATTTGTTACAAGTAAAACGAGGCTTGGAGAAAGGCTGGGTGGAGGGGGCAGAGGTGGCTTCATCAGAGTAGCAAGGTGGGGAGTCAGGAGGAGGTGACCGACGAGGTGGGGAGGCGGGAGGAGGCGGTCTTCGAGGTGGAGAGGGAAGGGGTAGGTGCAAAACCCAGAGAATTTCCCATGGCGTCAAACCATTCTAGCCTGCAGGCATATGAATTTGAAAGAGGTGACAGGTCCTGGGGAGCTTCAAGAATTGGCTCAACGGGAGCAGGTGCTACTATGGGATCCAAGACAGATAGGTCCGCTTCGTGAATTGGCTCTGCAGGAGCAGGAGTGAAGGGGGGATCTGGAGCGGTGGGAAGTGCAGGGGCTGTGGAAGGATTCACAACGAGGAGAGCGTTGGAGAGGGGCATTTTCTTGCCTCTGGCAGCGTACCAGGCAACTCTACACCTTGGTTTACCTCGTAGACGGGGCATGGGGAAGGGGGAGGCTATCTCGGGGTGGTGCGTGCAGAGCCGAGGGGCTAGGGAGCTCCAAAAATGGAGGGAGAGATTCGAAGTTTGAGGGGGGGAGAATGCTCTCGAGCGTGGAGGCTGGGGCGCGATAATGGTGGAGAGGAGATGGCCTGTGACATGACATGTAGGTCGATGGGCGCGTGCGAGGGACGTCCGTCTTGTGTGTGCGAAAGGGTGGCGGCGTTGGAGCTTAATTGCTAAGGTGACATGTTGGGGGGAGGGACTCCATCGTACGCCAGTTGGCTATCGGTTTGGCCAGGTGGCCTCCCCGTGGCCTGTCCATTCGCATTGCAACGAAGCACCCCATCCGGGGGAAAAGTAACTTTAAGATTAATAGTCACTTAAACATTAGGAAAAGGTGACTTCAATCTTTAAGTGAAAAGTAAAAGGGGAATAAGGGTCATGTGGATTAAGTCAAAGGAGGAAAGTTCTAAAAGGGGTAGCAAAGAAGAATAAAAAGGATGCATAGTGCTTTACTTTGGCATTATGTTTTGGATTGATCTCTTTGGGGTGCTCTTGGAGCCAAGGTTTTCGTTAGGGTTTTGGCAAAACCCTTCCATTGGAGTTTAGTTTTAGTGGTGCAATATCCACCCTAGCTAGACAAGGAGGAGGATCCATCCGGGATCTTCATTGGAGCTTCATTTTGTGATTTGACTTAAGTTTTGGGTTGTAGTGATTTGCTTGGAGAGGTTGTGGCACTTAGAGGGTTTGATCTCATCTATTGAGGAGGCCATGGCATGATTCCAGGTTTTTGGCTTAATATTGTGTGTTTTCATTGTTGTGTTGCAGCTGCTATAGCAACCATTAGAGACTTATTCTTGTTGTGTTCCAGATTCCATTCATAATAAAATACCACATATTATCTCTTCTATTTCTGGTGTATTTGTATTGCATATAATATGTATGACAAAATGTCTATTAATAGAATACATGCAAACTGTTTGTAAAAAATTTAGAGCATAAAGAACACTTATTGCATAGAAGAACATAATATCCCAGCCTAGCTATCTGGTGATATTATAGTGGTATCAGAGTTGGTGATCTTGCCAGCCTGTGAGTATTCTCTTCATTGCTATTTGCGCCAAATTCCCTTCTGTTGGGATTCAATTTTGTGGAGCTTCCTTGAGGGTTTCATTGGAGACTATTTTGGGGTGATTGAAGGGATCGATTCCTTATTGGAAAAACATTGATTCATTCTTGGGGCCGATTTCTTGTGAAGGAGGCGCTGCACATCTTTGAGAAGCCGATTTTGGTTAATGGCAGCTGGGGTTTAGTGCTAGGGTCGAATTTCCTCTTGGCTGGTCGAGTTATTTGTAGTGTGGGTTGATTTATTTGTTGGGGGACAAGACCCTATTGTGGCTGAGTCGAATCTCTCTACTAGAAGTCGTATTCTCTCTTGAGTAGGCAATATTTCATTTCTGGACAATTTTCCCTGTTTGTTGGGCCGTCTCCTTGCCTTGTTAGGCCGATATTTCTCATCTGGGCTGATTTCTTTATTTGTTGGGTTGATATCTCTTGCTATAGTGTAATGATCCCAAGCCATTATGCCAGAATCATCACGGTTTTGGTGTCTATTTAAAACTTTTTCTGGTTGTGGTATTTCGTCAAACAGTTTGCTGATCTATTGGTTTACTTTTGTTTACTTGCTGAATGACCTCTTGATTTTTGCCTTAGGGTTTACTGATGTGTTTATATGTGTGTATGCAGCAAATAACAAGAAGAGACAACCACATAACATACCTCAACCATATGCAATATGATAGACAAGCCAAAACATCTCAAATCTTCTTTTATTCATAAGATAGAAGAACCTGCTACAATGAAGATGCCGATCTGGAATGCTCAACAGATGGCCAAGAAGATAGACAATAGAGCTGCTACAAAATGCTCCCGACTATACAAAAAAAACCTCCAAAGGATGAATAGGAGATGAAGACCAATGCCAAGTGCCAAACCCCTCAAGATGGAAGATGCCACGCCCTACTGCAGTGCTGAAGCTCCTCAATATTTCGGCCCTGTTGTCAAAGGTGTCCAATCACCCTAAGAAATATGCCAACTGATAGATCGAGCAACTGTAAGGACAACCCAGGTGTCCAAATCTCCAAATCCACTCTCAAACCCTGTAGATCTGAAATCCTTCACTGAATGGTGCATCCCACTGGATGACTTAAGCCCTAGATAATTCGGCCTTGCTGAAGGAGGCCTCCAAATGCTTTGAAACTCTCCAGAAATATAGATCGGGACACTGCAAGTCACTAGGTGAAGTCTCAGGGTCAGATCTGAAGTGTAACTCCTCCAAACTGACTAGATTTGAATCTCAGAAACGCCTTCCTTCTCTTCAATTCGTCCCACTGCTCTAAGAAATAATCTGAACCATGAAACTCTCTCAGAAATCACTAGGAATGATGGTGAAGACCCTGCAAGAAGAACCCAAGTGATGGAATCTCCACCAATCTCCTACAACGAATCTCTATCCAAGGATGGTGCGCCCCTCTTGCTGGAAACCCTCAACTGGTGCGCCCTCTCTCTATCTGCACATGAAACTGATGTAGAATCCCCCTGCAACTGAGTAGATCTGGAACTAGAATGGTGTGGGAGAGTATTGCATCTCTGAGACCAATCTTGGGACAAGCTAGGTGGAATCTTTCACCACCGAATCGTCCTGTAGGGTTTGTTAAGTCAAAACCCTCAAAACCCCCAATGTTGGGCTCACTAACTAAAGCCAGATATCAAAATAAGATCATGCATGAATCCATGAGAAGAGGCCCTTGGCTTTCCTTTATACTTTTTTCTCTCCTTGTCTCTCCAAAGTGACTTTCATGTTATTAATATTTAATTAATTAATTAACCTTTTTACCTCTGAAAAACACCTTATCTCTCCTTGTTGCTTCCCTGGCCACTGAAAGTCACTTCTAGCCATCCCATCCTGTAGTGTTTCTCCTTCCGATTCCAATGAGCTATTACACTGAGAGGTTCCTCCAAGTAATGTGCCCAAAATGACCTCTTCAGTGATTTCAATTAACTTATAACTCAAAATAGTCAAAATCATGGAAATCGTCGGAATGCAACGAAACCAAAGCCAACCTGTGCAGAATGGCTCATAATGATATAATATGATGATCAATGCAAGCTGGACCCCACAATGCCTCTCAAATACCCCTGTACTCGCTATAACATCCATCTGGCTGCTCTGGTCATCATAAATCTCTACACTGTGATGATGTCCCAAAGTGGGGACATTACATATAGGCCGAGTTCCTTAACTATGGGCCAAGTTTCTTCTTTACAAGGCCGAGTTTTCATTGCTAATCGAGTTACCTTGGTGGCTGGGCGATTTCCCTTAGTGGCTGAGCTAGATTTGGTTATGAGAACTGAGTTCCCTGTTAAAAGAGGCTGGGATATCTTGGAGGGGACGAGATCTCATGTATTGGGATGTCACTATTTCAGAAGTAGCTGTAATTAACTTCAGAAAGGGGCTGTAACTTCAGAAAGGGGCCGTAACAATTTGGGAGGGCTGAGTCTTACAGACAGTGAGCATCGAATTAAGTTGCAACATGCCAAGCTTTCTTGTGGACACAAACTCATGTTGATGAGGACCATATTCCCCTTGATAGAGTTGATATGATCCTCCAGTTGTCATGCATATGTGATAGGTTTGGAATTGAATAAAAATAGATCAGTTTGGTGATCATTTTGTTGTTTGTTTAAGCTTTTTCCAATTACATGCCTGTTGTTATCATTTGTATACTTATGCACATTTCAGTTGGCTTCAAACCCCCCCTTACCCATTGTAAACAACATTGAAAATCTAAACCAGTAAACACCCAATCATCATTATAATAGAAAAGGTTCATTTTTTCGTGAGGGGGAATAAATCAACAAAGTGTTTGACAAAACACTAGCACCAGAAATACCTACAACAATCCTTGACAAGTTTATATCAAATTTCCTAGGTGGTTTATTACAATGATCTTGCCAGCTTGAGGGGACATTTTCATAGTGTTTCCGTTAAGTGACCAGGACTTACACCCTTCAATTCCATCGATGCAGTGGCTTAAGAAGATGAAGGTAAATTAGAAATTCGTGGCTGAAATTTGGCATTGCATTCAACAAACTAATAGGGAGTGAGAAACAAGTAAATACATGCCTTACTACCGAGAGTATCTAGCATTGGGTGAGGAGATCTGCACAGCTATATCCTTTCAAGGCTATTACACCATCAAGTACGAAAGCTGGCCCAAGGATTTGGACGAGGATTCCTTTAAAGGTATAGGGAAACAAATGAAGAGAGAGAACATGAAGGACAAGTGGAGGAGCATGCATCTAGCCATGTTGAGGATGTGTGCATAGAGGAAGACCAAACAACAACCTATGTTACACCATCAGAGCTAACCGACGAGGTCGATGACACTAGTGTGTTGGATGGGTATACCCATAATGAAGTTTTCAAATCAGTAAAAGATGAGGATGCAACATCTTGTCCTACTTATGATGACTATGAGAAAATGTTCCAATTAGCCGATGTTGAAGATCCAACATCTTTCCCTGTGTATGATGCTTATAGCGTGATAGCACCTATGCATGATGAGGATTCAACACCATATCCTATTTATGATGCCTATGATGATGAGGGTGTGACTGTACCTCAACATGATGATGAAATTGTACAAAGACCCTTGGCATTGCAAGATTTGGAGGACCGAATGTTGGTCATGGAGGAGAAAATTGTACAAGTGTTGACAAGGGCAGATGGTGCTCATAAGTTCATTGAGGATCTTATTTGGAAAGCCTAGTTGGAGGAGAGACAACAAGGAGTTGCAGGTGTAGACACTAGTGCTCAATTTCAGAGAATCAAAGTAGCACTAGAGAAGACGAAGTCAGGTTACTTGTAGCTGTTCATGGATAGGGACCTTGGTCTTAAGTTCGCCGAAGACAAGGAAAGAGAGGTTGAGGAGCTTTGTTACCAGTTGAGTTTGGCACGCTCTCCACCATTGACAACAATAAAGACTTTATCATCTTTGGCAACTGACACATGAGGGCGTGAGTGGCACCCATGATTTGAGGGAGGAGCCTTTTGTGACGATCCCACACGAGGAACATTCAGAGTTTGATGTTCTTGAGGAGAGGTATGACGCAGAGGGTTTTGACTATGCTTCCGATTTTCACTGTAGAGATCAGGAGGAGATAGTTGAGCACATTCCTTGTGGACCAACCCATGAGAAAATATATACATACCTGGATTGGGTGGACAGGTACATGACAGACATGGGCATGCACTGGGATACAGGTTCATGCGACAACAGTAGAGTGATGGATACAAAAGCACCTACAAGATACAAGATGGTACAGGACGGTTCAACGATAGACGGTAGTATGCAGGCGTATTTATTGACATATAGTAGTGTACAGTGGAGTTATGGAGTGTTTCCTCTAGGTAGACCTCCTGACAGAGTCCTTGAGCATACAATTCAGTTGAGGTTACCCAGGATCAATGAGTGGATGGGTGAGCCTTAGGGAGCAACATATCCCTCGATGATCGATCTTCATTTGGGATATCACCAGATGAGGGCCAGGGAATAAGATACTCACTGGTTTGCTTCCAGACTTCATTATGATCTCTTAGTCATGCCCTTGGGGTTGACCAATGCACTAGTCACTTCTCAGTCTTGCAGGTAGTGGTAGAGGCATCTATTTTTGTTATTTGATTCCCTCATTATATACAACAGGACATGAGAGGTTCACTTGAGTCAATTGGATGAGACATGTGGCATTATGGCTCCATGACATAGGTCTTTCATTTGGACCTTGTGATCAGTGCCCAAAGTGCACAGGAGGAGATCCAGACTCTGTTGGATCGGTTCACAAAGATTTCAATGGGCATTTGGAGTGGTGGACTTCCAATTTGGTGGTGGGATCCTAGCATTCATCAAAGTGATAGACTGCTTCAGATGATGAGCATGATTGACAGGGTCGTGTCGGTGATTGGATTGCATCATTATGGGGATGTTGTGAGAGGACTTGTTGAGATTTGTTCTATATGGCGAGGTATATTTTCCCTCACGATACCCAGGATCGAGTCTATCTGCGGGTCGGCAGGCTTCGATTTCACTAAGATGCCTTGGCGTGACATGATCCGGGATAATGAGTTCAGTCCTTTCAGGGATTTCAACTTGGGGGTCCAAGAGAGGAGAGCGCAATTTGAGCATGGTGATCAGACCATTATGATCAGAGCGGCACAACGTTAGCATGGTGGGTCCTTTTTGAGATTAGCTTGGGACCCTGGGATTACATTATTTAGCAGTTCAACGACTGATACAAGGAGAGTAGTTTTCACTTTCAGGAGTTTACTATTGGAGTGCATGGGATTGGTTTTCTGGAGGAGCAATTCTTTGAGGAGTTGATCGAGTTTTTGCAGTATTTGGTTTTTCTACTTATAGATAGTATTAAGGAGGCCTCTCGTGTTAGTACCTTTCAGGACAATGCTTTGAGTAGAGGGTGTTTCACTTCTTCCAGATTGGTTTGGGACCCAAGGATCACTCTCCGTTTCAATTTGGCGAGCTTGTTGATTTTATGGTTGAGGTGGCATTGCTTGAGGACAAACAATCTTTGAGAAGGGAGGATTGCCATGTCCCCATTTTTGGGCTTCCTTGTTATACAGTTGGAGATGACTTCAGGGGTTTGTGTCAGCTAGGACAGAGGGGTGAGGTTATGTTACCTGTGAGCTCAGAGGGTTTGGAGGAACTGTATGGGGCCCATCCTATTCCATTTATCATCTTTCATCATCGGGATCACTTCCGCATAGTTCGTTCTTGGTTCTGTAGCATTTCGATGATTCCCGTGATTTTGGAATATTATTCAACATATTTTAATTAAATGCACTAAAGGTATTATTCGGTTCATATTATTTGAAGGGAGACCTTAGTGTAATAGCTCGTTGGAACCAGGATGAAAAGAACTAGAGGTTGGGATGATGAAAAAGGGACTTCGAGCATCCAAAAATGTATTAAAGGCAAATTAATCACTTTTGGCATTAAAAAGGGGTTAAAAAGTAACTTTAAGATTAATAGTCACTTAAACATTAGGAAAAGGTGACTTTAATCTTTAAGTGAAAAGTAAAAGGGGAATAAGGGTCATGTGGATTAAGTCAAAGGGGGAAAGTTCTAAAAGGGGCAATAAAGAAGAATAAAAAGGATGTGTAACGCTTTAATTTAGCATTATGTTTTGGATTGATCTCTTTGAGGTGCTCTTAGAGTCAAGGTTTTTGTTAGGGTTTTGGAAAAACCCTTCCATTGGAGTTTAGTTTCAGTGGTGCAATATCCACCCTAACTAGACAAGGAGGATCCATCCAAAATCTTCATCTTGTGTTTTAACTTTAGTTTTGGGGCGATTTTCTTGGAGAGGTTGTGGCACTTAGAGGGTTTGATCTCATCTATTAAGGAGGCCATGGAACGATTCCAGGTTTCTGGGTTGATATTGTGTGTTTTCATTGTTGTGTTGTAGCTGCTATAGCAGCCATTAGAGACTTTTTCTTGTTGTGTTCCAGATTCCATTCATAATAAAATACCACATATTGTCTCTTCTATTTATGTTGTATTTGTATTGCATGTAATATGTTTGACGAAATGTCTATTAGTAGAATACATGCAAACTGTTTGTTTAGAGCATAAAGAACACTTATTGCACAAAAGAACATAATATCCCAGCATAGCTATCTGGGGATATTAAACCTATGGAGAAAGGGTTGAAAATTTCAACCAAGACTGACTCTAAGGCAGTTAATGACTCAATATACAAGCAACTAGTGGGTAGCTTGATATATCTTATAGCCACTAGGCCTGATTTGAGTTCCTTTGTGATCTTCATTTCCAGATTCATGACAACGCCCAAGGTAGAGCACTGGACTGCAACGAAGTGAGTGTTGAGATATTTGAAAGGGACACTTGACTTTGGCATTTTGTACAACAGAAGCAAAGACCCTTGGCTATGTGGGTATACAGATTCAAATTGGGCAGGTTCTGTCGATGATAGAAAATCCACTTCTGGATATGTTTTCAGCATTGGCACGGATGTAGTCACATGGACCAGCAAGAAGCAACATGCAATAACACCTTCATCAATAGAAGCATAATATTGAGGAACAATGAAAGGAGCATGTGAGGCAGTTTGGCTTGGGAGAATGCTTTCAGATATGTAGATGCACCAAACAAAACCGACACCCTTGTTATGTGACAATCAAGGGGCGATCAAACTTGCCAAGAATCCAGTCTTCCACGAGCATACCAAACATGTTGAGGTACATTGCCACTTCATCAGACAACTTGTAGAGGATGAATCTATCGAGCTGCAATATTGTCCCATAGAGGATCAATTTGCAGACATTCTTACCAAGCTCTTGGGTCCTGAAAAATATGTAAAATTCTGGGATAAGCTTGGTGTAGTTAGTAGATTGACCATTAAGGGAAGGTATTAAAGTAAAATAAATATTAGCTTATAATAGTCAATTAGATATTAGATTTAGGCATTAATAAATGTTAAAATTTTGGTATGCTCGTTTAACCATAGAGAATGTCACATCATTGTCACCCAACCATAGACATTCACTATGCCACCCCCGAGCACATTGTTGCCGTCCTAATATACACTTGCAAACGTGAGCTAAGTCTGGCTCACTTAGTGTGTCCTTGGAGGCACAATGCCTAGGTTCATAGTCCACGCTGTCACTTTGACTTGAACCTCTTCCGTCTAGGCTTACTCCTAGGGAAGCCAAGGGGGGTAGACCCTAGTTTCTAGATGAAATTAACGCTATGTTCTAGGAGTTGATTTTAATTGGTTAAAGGTTTGGGGGGAAAGACTAACCTATGATGCAAAGGCAACAAATGCAAGATGCAACAATAAAGATGAGAAACAAGCCTTTTCCTAGGGCAACTAAGACTAGTGCCTAAAGATTGGGTTAGGGGTCAACTAAAGTTTGAGGGTGTTAGATTACAAAAGATTTACAAGTTACTTACAAGCAATAACGAGTGAAAGAATAGTACAATAATTATGAACAAGAGATGCAAGATATACAAGATACAAATATGACCAAGTGCTTTAATGTGTAAGTACTCAAGGATATTAAAAACATGAAGATTATTCACATTAAGCCAAGCATGCCCCAATAGCACTTACTCTATTGGACTGCTTTTCAATGGCAACCACAACACTTATATACCACAAGAGCACTTCAAGAGATTTAAGGCTTTAAAATGCAGGTGTTCTACAATACCCAAGGACACTTAATTAATTATTCCACAAAGCAAAGAAGCATCACTTGCATATGAGATTGAAAAGATTTGCATTTACAAGTATTAAACCACAAAATATATCAATTTGAACCAAGATGATCAATTGCTTTAGTGAGTTAAGGGTCATTTAAGATTTGTAAAAATTTTAGTTGCCTTAATTAAGTGTTTAACCAAAAACCTCCTCCCCCAATTACCAAATGGTTGCTGGATGCTCAAGAAGTGAGGCAACAAGGCCTACCCTAGCTTCACAGGTCAACCCTAAAGATCCGAGTACTCCTGGAAAGGACGCCGCGTGCCATGAGACAGTCTCTGGCCTAGTAGCTTTCGTTGCCTTCCTCAAGCCCGTTTTAGATGGCGAAGATGGTGGTTTTAGGTGTCCTATTAAGTCTATTAAGTTTATATATCAATGGGTTAAGTATTTTGATGTATTTGAGAGTGTTTTAGTGACTTTAGGTTGCCTTAAAAAGGTGATTTTATGCCAAAACCGAAACTTTTATGAGCTTACAATGATGTGTTATAAAGCATGAATTTTATATATCAATGGGTTACGTATTTTGATGTATTTGAGAGTGTTTTAGTGACTTTAGGTTGCCTTAAAAAGGTGATTTTATGCCAAAACCGAAACTTTTATGAGCTTACAATGATGTGTTATAAAGCATGAAATTTAAGCACATGAACACATGTAAAACATGTAAAGGAGAGTTGAATTAAAGAGTCATTCCATCACCATTTGTTAAACCATAACACGTGCAAGCTTGTAAAGAAAATAATGCTATGAGCAAGGGCAAGAACAACTTGCCAATGAAAGAAAGAGGAGCTTCAACTAATCACCACTTAACCATGAGTGTTAATGCATTAAAAGAGAGTGTTAAGCACAAAAAGTACTTGTTGAAACTTAGAAAGTGTGCCTACACTATTAACATGCCCAAATATACTTAAACTTGAGTGATGGCAAATGGCCTTAAGAATGAGTTAATTGCAAAATAAAAGAATTACTTCTTAACCTACCATCATTAACTTAAACCATGTAAGTGTTGGATTAGGGCATGTGCAAATAGATGAAACTTGAGATAACTTAAAGCATGCAAGTAGATTATGCCCCAAGGGCTTAGGCTAAAATCTAATGTGTGGATGAGATCTACCTCTAGAGAGTTTTAACCATCGTAGCATAAGCACATTATCAACACATTACTAGCCTTACGATTTTGGGGATGTCTCACCCAAGGTGTAGGCAATTATTAGATAGAACTTGAAATGGAAGAGCAAAGAGAGAAACCACTCACAATGGCACAAGGTGGAGGCAAGTCTACCTTTGTTGTGCCAAAAAGGGTTTGGAAGCAAGAATAAGACTTTATAAATGCTAGAAAAATGAAGGAGAAGGGTGAGATTTTTTACCAACCCAAAGGAGAGACCTTTGGGAGTGTTGTGTGACCAAAAGTGGGCTGCAAAACCCCTTGACCTGATGAGAACCTGGAAAAATCAGCAAGCTATTGCTTGCTGGAAATGCTGCACACAAGAAAAGTGAGGAAAAATTTCTGTTTTTAGGGCATAAATTTTTCACATAAAAATTCCAAGTAAAAATGTATTTTTGTGACCTATCTATGATTGTTAGCAAGCTGAAATATAGAAGGAATGAGTAAAGAAACCATATCTGAAAAGCAATGGAGTTTAAGGGGGTTTTAAGAGTAGACTATTCCTTCAGGCTAGCCCAATAAAACCCTAGAGGTAAACCTACAAAATGTGAGAGAGAAGCTACAAAAATAGATAGAATGTGAGTAGATTTAGATGGTAAAACAAACTACTTTGAAATACCCAACTAAACACTTCACTAGATCTATGATAATACTACCACCAGATCTATCCAAACAAAATACTTTGCTTGAAACTTCTACTCTAGGTCCATAAAACTTGAAGCAAGAATGAAAGAGAGAAACAGAACAAGATCACCTCAATAGTAGCAAGAAGCAACAAGAATAATCTTTGTTTCTTCAAAATCCTCCAAAGCCTTTCTATTACTCAAGAGGAGAGTGTTGTAGCAACAAGTTGCTCCAACACTCTCAAGAGCAAAATGGAAATGAAGCACAATGAACCAAGAGAGAGAGAGAGAGAGAGAGAGAGAGAGAGAGAGAGAGATGAGGGGAAAATCAAGTAGCATAACAATAGCTCAGGATATGGTGTCAAATGAGTGAGGGAGGGGTTCTATTTATACTTGGGAAGGCAAAACTACCCCTCTTGGATGAGTTACAAGTGTCACACATCAAAG
>ML780137.1:535310-609731 GCA_009831015.1 Picea engelmannii | reverse complement strand
TGTTTCGCACGTTCAAATAGTCGATTTTTAACTACAGATCATAAGCTTTCCAATGATGTAATCAGATTTGGATTTGGAGCTAGGGAAGCTGGAAAATTTTTCCCTACAAGATTAGGCATCTTTCCTTCAAAAATGCCGGTGCGCTTTTGAGAGTTAACACTAAGTACAAAGGTTACACTTGGAGGTTAATAACTCCCGCAACTACCAAAACATCAACACTCCCTCTTAGCTAGGGAGGTATTAACTAAGATGGTCTTCATGTAATGGTCTCAAACACATCCATCCATCTCATATGGCATAGGCAAGACACACATGGTCTTGCAAACCAGTCTATAGGTAGCATCACCATAGCCACACAGGCTATCTCATGATCAAAGAGATCATGTCACAAGTAGCATGGCCAAACATGCCATCTCATGATCAAACAGATCATGTAACAAGTAACACCATCATAGCCACATAGGCTCTATCATAGTCACAGACAGACTATCTGATGGTCATGTCACAGTCATGCATCTTGGGTCTCATCATCCTTCCAGGCTTTATGTCATCACAAGGATTCAACTCGCCAGCTCACACATAATCTGACATCTAGTTCATACAGAACTAGTAACATGCGTACCTGACTATTTCACTGGAGTAGCAATATCTCAACGTACCAGACTATTTCTCTGGAGTAGCTATGTGTACCAAACTATTTCACTGGAGTAGCAATATATCAGCGTACCAGACTATTTAACTGGAGTAGCAATATCTCAGCGTACCAAACTATTTCACTGGAATAACTATGTTTACCAGGCTATTTCATTGGAGTAGCAATATCTCAGCATACCAGACTATTTCATTGGAGTAGCTATGTGTACCAGACTATTTCACTGGAGTATGAATATACCAGACTATTTCACTGGAGTAGAAGACGTCCAACACACTAGGTTGGCCCGCTTGTTGTCCCAGAGGCACGCCCTCCCCGAAGGATCTACGTGAAGCCTCCAACCACACAAACCGGTTGGGCCTCCATAGGTAGGAAAACACGCTCTCCCCGAAGGATCTGCGTAGACATCATCCTAACTGGTGCCACAGTGAGTGCCCAGGCATGACAACCTACTGTCCACACTATACCATGCTGCTATATGGAGTCACATCTGTAACTCATCACTCCCTCTTACTAGGGAAGTCCTTCTGGACCACACCAAGCTTGTCTCTGAAGTACACAAACTTCACTCTCTATAGAGGCTTGGTCAACACGTCTGCTATCTGCTCATCTGTAGCGACATACTGGAGCTTCACTGCTCCCTTCTGCACAAATATCTCTGATATAATGGTACTTGATCTCGATATGCTTGGACTTATCATGAACACCGGGTTCTATGACAACTTCACACAACTCTGGTTGTCACACCAGATACAAGTCGCCTCTAACTCGAGATCAAACAATCTTGCAAGCAGCTTCCGAAGCCACACTGCTTCGCTGCTGAACCATGAGATCATAGCTGATCCCAAACTGAAGCAACATCTAGATGTACTCTTCCGGTTTGCGACACTACTGGCACAATCTGAATCGGTATCGTCTTGTAGGCTTATCTCATGATCTGAAACATATCTGACTTCGTAGTCACTTGTGCTTTTCAGGTACCTCATCACGTGTTTCGCTGCAATCAAGTGAACACGTCTCGGCACAACCATATATTGACTCAATGTCTTTATCGCAAAACATATAACTAGCGTTGTGTTCATTAAGTACATCAACGAACCAATCATCTGTTTATACATGGTGGCATCCATTGTCTCTGAAGATGTATCACTCAATAACTTTAGATTTGTCACCATTGGTGTAGGCATGGCTTTACAATCCATCATTCTGAATCTCTTCAGAATATTTACAACATATTTTCCTTGGCACAGGAAAATCTCATCTGGTTTCTGCCACACCTCTAGACCTAAGAAATAATGCATCATACCCAGGTCTTTCATCTCAAACTTTGATGTAAGCTTTCTCTTGCACTCAGTGATGAGCTTCTCATTCCCTGTTAGAAACAGATCATCCACATATAATAGTAATATTACTGGTCCACCATCCACAACCTTGTAGTAAAGGTTGGAATCTGCTTTACTCTTGGTAAAGCCCAAGTTCATCAGGAAACTGTCTGATCTGGCATATCATGCCCTGGGTGCCTGTTATCCCCGATTTCTAGGGATAACTAGGAGATCATGTCTCGAGGCCCACAGGTCCTAGACATGGAGTACCGAGAGCAGGATTGACCTAAGCATGGCCCTCGAGGGCCCATCCTTCTTCTCTTTCATCAAACTCGTCTTGTCAGCAGCAACAACATCCATCACCATCAGCCTGGTCTTGTAGCGGAGAAGACTCTTGCTCCATGAGGTAATTGGTCTAGGTATCATGGTATGTGTCATTTTTTATCATTATGACCTTTAGATATATGCATCTTACTCCTTTTATTTCTGATGACTGCTTGGATCTTACATTAACCCACTTGACCATGGTTGGGGGGATTGACAGGGTGTCCTAGCAAGCCTGTACCCATAGGTTTTGGTTTGCCACCAGGGGGATTTCTGAAAAGCCATTGTCCGCTCCCATCATATCATCACTTTTTCATCTTATCTCCCACTCATCTTTCCCATTCCCCTAGTTTGGGCATTATGATGATCTGTTTGTGGGGTTGCACCTTATCTCGTGGGAAGAAGGGGCTAAAGGCCCAGAAGGTAAAAGCAGCTGGTAAAAGATAAGAGCCATAAAATGAAACCTAGAGATGCCTCGCCCAGGGATCCCCGAGAAGGCAATAAAAGGCCTCTCATCAAAAAACAAGAGGGACCCTAAGAAAATAACAAAACAAGACCTAGCTAAGAGGATAGGGGGTCTCATCACGAGCCAGCCTATTATGTTCATGGGTACCTAACAGCATGACATTGCCACTATCTAGTTACCACGCCAGGGCAGTGACCTTTGGTTGCATGGCCAAGGGAAAGGGGGTCTCCTCACGAGCCAGCCTTATCATCTCTGTGAAAGTGCTTGTGGGTAACACTGCCAGCTCTGGTCACCACGCCAAGGCAGTGTCCTCTAGTTAGTCCTTGAAATAAAACAAAAGAAAAAAGCAAACAAAGAAAAGAAAAGAATAAAGGCAATAAAGGGCTTGGAAAAAATTGCATCCATGATGGGTACAACTCGCCTTCTACAAAGGCACCCATAGGTAACATCATGCATCCCTGTCTTTCACTCTACCCGTATGTCTGGACATCCTTTGACCACATCACCTCGTTTTACATGGCTTGGATGATACCCTTTGGAGACTTTCCTTTCCTTATGGATACTAGCCCAATAGGGTGTTTTGTCTTCTTCTTCAGCCTTGTATTGTAGGTCTTTGTAATATCTTTGAGCTATTGGATGATATATTAGGGTTTTTATGCATATGTCTGATAATATTAATGATGAGACGTGATTAACATTGCTATGATCCCTATGACTAATGAGCCCATGGAGGGCGAAGTTTTTGATGTGCAGGACCATTCTCGACGGATAGGTACCAGTTGGACCGGTACACATGGGGAGATGATTAGTTCAGACCTCCATGGGGCTGAAGAGCCCATCAGATGGTTGCTAGGACCCCATCAGGGGTAGAGAACATTACAGTGCTTGATTGAGCTTTTGCACCTGAGAAGAAGAAGGACGTTCCATCCGGGACACTTTGGCTGAGCCCAACCCAGGGGGGTTGACCCACTTCAGGTGGAACGTCTCCCTTTGATGGCCCAGGACGTCACCTCGGAGCCATTGACATCATCTTGAGAGTGTGGCAGTTTGACAGGGCAGCTGACACGTGTGGCAGGGTTTGGAGGCCCAAAGAGGGCCAACGTTTGTCATTTTGTGTTGCATTTGCCCTAAAAAGGTGCCAACCTCTCCCTCAGTAGGGCTTGACGTCTTGCTTATGCTCATTTAGGGCTTTTATTTAACAATTTAATGTAAAAACATTATGATTTTGGTTTGTAGCCTTGACGGCTATTTTTAATGACCTAATTTTAATTAGAGGTCATGATACAGTATATATTGAGGAGTTTTCCCCTCATTTTGACAATAACACACAACTCACTCTCTTGTGAGATCTGATTTTTGCGCCCTAGTTGGGGTATTTCATCTTTTAAGTGAGGCGCACTTGTTGAAGGAAGGATTTTCTTGGCACATTTGGCATTTCTCTTGAAGGAAGGTTTACAACTAGGGTTTGCATTGCTATTTCTTCATGATATGTAAGTGTATTTTCTGCAAAACTTCTTAATTGAATGGTTGTAGGCTTGTATTCTTGCATTTATTATAAATTTGTTGATTTTAAAAAACCCTAGGTGAGAAGCACACAAGTAGGTTCTTGTTTCATGTCCCCTAAAAGAGAAATATTCAGCCATTGAAGAAGGAAGGAAGAGCCTAGCCTTTGCTACACTCTTTTCACTTCTTCCCCTTGTGCTAGCTGTGCTTTTAGAAGTTAAGAAGGAGGAGACGTCCCAGGCCTAGGTTATCTACACCTAGGGTCGTCCATCTTCTAGGGTTTGGTGATAGGGCCTTTCCATTGCAACACTCTCCTCACCTTATTATCTTGTCTTGACTCATCTTTTATGCTAGCCGTTTTGCCAAGTTTGACTTAAGGAAGGAGGAAAGAGCACGAGGCCTTGCTTAAGCAACATCGGAGTGAGCCTCTTTCCCCTAGGGTTTTGATTCTAGGGCCCTGCCATTGCAGCACCTTACAACCCTTCCCTCTTGTCCTTAGCCTTTTATCCCTTCAACCTTGCGTCCTCTCCTTAATTGACTCCATCTACCCCTAGGCACTGATCTTAGATCCACAACGTTGAAGTGATAGTGTTCAAACAACTTCTTAAAACTCTTAAATTTGAAACCCTAACTAACTAGCTAACCCTAATTAGGTTGACGTCACACTTGGTTATTCCATCTTGACGCAACACCTTTCGTTGATAAGCAATTAGATGATGGTTAAGAGCATTTATTGAGTAAAGGATTGATTAAATACATTGTTGGCTACATCATCTTAGTATTTATTGATGAATTGATATTTCTCCACTGCTATATTGATAAACGTTGACCTCATTGATATCTACTGTTTTAATTGCTTACACATTGATGTCAGATAGTTAGATGAAGTACTAACCCACTGAATTATAGCTTGCATATATACTGTTTTGCTATTGTCTTGTTCTGGGCAGGTGTTCTCATTTGGGCATACACTTCTTTATTGGTTGTTTAGCCGGACTATCTGACCTTGGTGGTAACCTGTGAGGAGGAACTTTTGCTTTGACCTTTACACTTTGGCCTCTTCAAACCCCAGGTTACCGGGGACGTCTCCCTTGGGCTAACCTCACTGAATAGAAAGAACCTCCCCATTGTGGTGACATTGGGTGGGGTAGGTTCCTGTTATGCCAATTTGGCCTCTATCCTCTAGCCTTTTGACCTAGCTACAAATTGTGCGATAACAGTGCCTGCTTAGGCCCATACACAGATTTCTTCAATCTGCAGACATGAGACTCCTTCTCATGTATATAGGTACACTTCTTCTGATTACTGGAGCAAGTGTCTCGTCATAATCTTCTCCCTCTTGTTGGGAGAATCTTTTGGCCACAAATCAGGATTTGTACATCTCTATGCGGCCATCAACAACATGTTTGATCTTGTAGATCAATTTGGAAGTCACCACTGACTTCCCTTCTCGTCTCAAGGAAACAATCCATATTCCAGTCCTTTTGATTGTCTTCCTCCTCTGTCACTAAAGCAAGGAAATCTTCCTAGGAGGTCTCATATATCCTTGAAGCCTTTGAAGCTTCGATCTAGCCTCCTCAACTCATGGCACCTGTCTATTAGTCCTGGAAGACGTCTCTCTCTCCCATCTGAATATGAGGAGGAATACTTTCTGAATGAAAGTCTCTAAGCCATTGACTCTCTCTGAGATCAGGCTCACTCTGAGTCTCCATGCTCCCTCTGAAGCTTGACTCCCTATGAGTCTATATGATCTCCGGAGCCATCTGGTCCCTTTGTATGTGATGATGAAGTCTCCTATGAATGGTCCTGGGGAGGCTGTTCCTCCCTACTGGATCGTGAGGGTTGACTCCCTCTGAACTCTAGCTCCTTCTGAGCTGGTATTTGGTGGGGCCGCTTGCCTCACCACTAGTGGAGCCATCTGCTCCTCATGATATGGCTCATCAATACTATATATCTTTGCATCCTACAAAGTGTCACAGGACCATGCTGGTCTCTTCTTGGTTACTGCAACGAATCTGGGTAGGCCCTTCTGGCTCTACTAACTCTTCCTGATGATATGAAGAGTGATCAACTGCACTAGAGGGATTTGCTCGATCATCTTTGGAGCCTTTTGCTCACAATCAATCACCATATGAAATACTATGTTTCTGTATCTCGCAAAAGTACCCTTCTTCGTCTTCTTTTTCTTCGGTACATGGATGCATGCGGTTGACTATACAACTTCTTATCTGGGTAGTTTGCTCCACGTCTCAAACTAAAGACCATCTAATATGTTGCCTCTTGCAACCGTCACTAAAGATTCCCTTAGAGTTATCACATGTGACCTCTCGGAACAAGACCAACAACAAGGGAAAACAATAGACAAGAATAATACTCTTATAATAATAATAAAAACAATAACGAGAACAATCGTCACAGTAGCTCCTTCTCAGAGCTATCACTTGTGACCTACCTAGAACAAGAGCCAAAATAAAAAATACAATAATAAGAAATAGGAACAACACTCTTCTAGTGTTGTGACTAATCATTCCTCCATGGTAACTTGCCCCGAACAAGAAAAACAAGAGGAAAAGTATTTCCAATATAGTAGCATTTTCATAAGAACATATCTACATTAACAAGAATAAAAGACAATTTCATGGTAATCAACATATCATTACCAAAGTACCCTGCCTAGAAGCAAAACAAGAAGTATCTCCTAGAGGAGATGTTAGTTCATCTTGCAACAAATACAATAAGCATTTGTATCAATAGTACTCACATGCTACCAAGTATTCATTGTACCTAGTAGTAATAAAACCTTTCCAAGATTATTGTCACAACTATAGTGTTTACTTGTAATGTAGTAATTATCAAACTTGATATGTGCAAATTGGAGACTTATCAATTTAATCAATTAAATCTAGAACTTGGAGTCTTATCTTCAAGAATGAGTGTTGTTGCTTTTCTTTTGAGTCTGCTTCACTCAAGATGACAAGTATTCTCTCCAACTTGTCCCCTGTACTAAGATAATATGCTTTCTTAACAAAAATCTGAGTTAGGGAATATAATGGTTAAAAACATTTGTTTCCTCTTAAGAGGTCACAAGTTCAAATCCAGAGGGGGGTAGGGTATGTATACCTCCATAGACTTTACCAGTCAAATCGCGGGGTGGAGGGGGTCCCTTGTCCCATAAACAAGGGGGTCTCATACATCAATTTGGTGTGGTTTGGCCGTGACCTTAAAAATAGATTATTATTATTATTATAATGCAAATAAAATCTAAAAGCTCAACCTTAATCAATCTAATATTTTGACTAAAGTTAGCTTATAACTTTAACTTTGACCAGAGGGTTGACTTCAACAGATCAAAATACAACTAGATGTTCATAAGATAATAATGCCAAAACAGCTAAAGGCATATCAAAACAATCAAACCTGGAGTGTATTGTTCCTTTGAATGTGTTGGATCTGAGATCCCTTTGGATCTACAATTTTTGCTTGGACAAAAGATCCCTTCTCCTGCAAACACCCTAAAGATAGTGATACAGTTTAAACATATACAAGTACATACCTCCGGCAACAGCGACAAGAAATGATGAACCCAAAAATTTCAAAGTGCCCCAACTCGCAATCTGAAGATAGCCGGAGATGGGCTAGGGTAAGGCGCACTAGGACAACCAAAAATTAGTCCCAACACTTCACTGAAAGTGCCCAACGATTTTGGGTTAGGGTTTGCTGCTGCTACAAAAGAAGAAACCCTAACTATCAGAAGAATGGCTAGTGAGTTGATCTAGGGAAAGAATAATTTCAGCATCCTTTCAATGAGTTGCTCAACGAGTTATCATAAGCTTCAATGGACCAGAGGAACTGCAACTGGTACTGCAACTGGTGTTGCAATTGGCACGAAGCAACTAACACGGCAACTGGTACTGCAACTGCAACTGGCACGAAGCAACTGACACTGCAACTGGTACTGCAACTGTAACTGGCACTACAAACCTAGGGTTTTATGAGGAAACCCTAATCTTTTAATTTCGTAATTTTGGAGATCTGATCCGGGGGAAAGATACGCCCTACTTAGGCAACCTTCTTGATGGGTTGATTGAGTGCTCAACGAGCTTGACAATGGGGGAAACTGAGGATCTTCCTTCTAATGGTTAGACTGTTATGAAGGAAACCAACTTTGATACCATGTTAAAATTTTGGTATGCTCGTTTAACCATAGACAATGTCACATCATTTTCACCCAACCATAAGCATTCACTATGCCACCCCCAAGCACACTAACCTTTTCTTAGATAGAATGATTCTGACAAGTCCACACTAGAACCAACAGATAAACCCTAACCAAAAACACCACTGCTGCAGCAGCAACACAATACCAAGAGAACGCACCTCTACTAATATAAGCGTACCTTTACCAAGAGAAGCACACAAGAGAAATACCTGAAAGACTGAGATTACACCATGGCAACTGTTGCACCACCCACTCCAGACTTGTGCCTCCTTCTACTGCAACTGCAACTGCAACTGCTACTCCTCAAACTTGCTGAGTGAATGAATGTCCAAATGAGGAGCGCCTAGCCTCTATTTATACTAGTCTGCCAAGGTGTCTTTTCATGTGGGGCTGACCTCACTTTCTGGAGCCTTTTAATACTTTATTATTATTCTCTTTTGGGCCGACTTCTCTTCTAGGGTTTTCACACATCTATTTAATGGTTCTCTTACTTCCGGAATATTCTATTCTGAGTACAAAGGTTACACTTGGAGGTTAATACCTCCCGCAGTTAGCAAAACATCAACAATAAAGTCAATTTGACTTTAGATTATTTTATGTTTTTATGTCTTATTTCACATTATTGTGTTTCTCGGTCTATTCCACATTCATTAAGTGGATTGACTCAACTTGCTTGTAATCCTATATAAGAAGGCTTTTGCTTTCTCATTAGAGATACAATACTGAGAACTCTTTCGAGTTATCTTGGTTTCTTTATGTGCTCGATTTCCGTAATAAATTTGACGTTCTGCATATTTTTGGTAATATGTATGCATTATAATATATAAAAATATATGCTATATACAAAAGGTTCCTGTGACGCTTTGCTCCTGTGATGCTCCATTCCATGTTCTGGCAACACCAATTTAGCCTATTTATTTGTGGTTTACTCAAGTCTCTAATTTGATTTGAAATGTCAAACGCCAGTCACAATTTAACAAACAGGAGATTAATACATCAAATTCTTATCTTTCTTCAGTGTGTTCCTGTTTGTATTGTACCTTAATGAACCCTGTTCATTTACATCTAAAGTATAAATATTTTGCAGGAAGTGATTATATATTTAAACAAAAATTGCAATGGACTGTCTGTGGAGAGCTATTCCTGTTGATTAAATCTATATGTTTTCTATTGATATGTACGGAAAACCAGTCCTTCAGGCATAATGTTGAAATAACTGAATAATAACAACGAATTGTTCAGCGTTTGGAATATCTGGTACTCTTCAGGGTGCCTTTATTTTAAAGATTTTCTTCACACTAGCTTTTGAAAACTTGATTCTTTGAATCATCTTTCAGCAGTAAAGAGATTGTGGTGATTTGCAATATATTCTTTCAACAAATTATATTTACATTCACTGACTTGAGGTTTCTAGTGTTATTCTGCAGATGCTGGATGAAATCCTTGAAGGACAGAGAGAACCTGTACAATTGACAAGGATATTAACCTACATTGATGGCATACATTCCCATACATATGCACTGAATGATATCTTACTTGCACACCCAAGTCCTGCTGCATTGACTCGTTGCTCATTCAGGTGCAATTTAGCAGTGAATATGCAAGTACTGATTCTGTTGGTTGTGCTGGGAGGTGCTTTCTACAGCCCAGTGTGAAGATGTGTAACTCTGTGCTCAATGTGGAGTTGACATCTGTCATTTAAAAAAGTATTAAAATATTAATAACGAAAAAAATTTCAATGTCAGCCTTAAGTAAAAAACCAAAATAAATTTCAACTAGGGGTTGGCCCCAAGTAAAATACTAATATATATATATATATATATATATATATATATTTTGTAGGTAAATAGTTCAAAACAAATTTATATATCATTTAAGTATATATATTGAATAGTTTCATGATAATTGTTTGAATGTATATAGTAAATAAACTTTTCAAAACAAATAAAAAAACCTGATAAACCCCAAATCTCTCACTTATGCTCTCATTAAAAACATATAATAATGAGTTAAGACTACACACATGCAAAGTTCAATTTCTTTTTTTCCTATATAAAAAAACACTTTTTACACAAATTGTAAAAGTATTTTGTATTTATAAAAATAGAAATATTTTATATGTTTTTTAAACAAACAATTTGATGTGCAACCAATCCTATTACCAAAGGTTTTCACACTTTAAAGACAATTAAATAGCATATAAGTGAAGTGTATCAAGTGAGAAGAGAGCAAAACTTGAGTGACTAAAACTTGAGGAGGTTTCCGTCTCGATGGATTAGATCCCACTTGGGGCTTCATAGATCCAGAGTCAAGATAGATCTATTGCATACATCTCCTTTGGTTAATAGTTAGCCATGTTAAAGTTCTGTAATATTTATCTACTAAGAAATTATAGTGAGCCATGTTAAAGTTCTGTAATATTTATCTACTAAGAAATTATAGTGAGCCATGTTAAAGTTCTGTAATATTTATCTACTAAGAAATTATAGTGAATAAAACTTGAGGAAGGTTTCTTGACAGATTTGATCTCTCTCGGTATTTGATAGATCTGGAGTTAAGATGGATCACTTACATAACAAAGTCCATTTAAATTGCATACATCTCCTTTGATTGTTAGCTACCCATGTTGAAATTAGTTAATATCTAGCTACTAAAAAATTATATGTAATATTTATGTATCATTTATTACATCTATCTTGCTTTGAAAAAATTGGTAGTTTTAACTCTTTATCCAACCTGCAGCACTGTAAATTTGTTTGGAAGTCTAGGGATTGGTCATTTTCATAGAATTTTTCGCATGCCGATATCTAATTGATCTATATGTTTAGTTTAGCGTGGCGTTACCGTGCTTCCATTTCATTTCTTGTAGCTTCTGTGGGAATATGGGAATACTAATTATTGTTTCTCATTGCTTGTAGGATCTTAAAGGAGCACGATTATGATTGTTGTTTTCCTCTAGTACACAGTCGTTCAAGTGGGCTTAGAGTGTGCACTGCTGCTGGTTCTACTGCTGCCATGCATTCATCTGGAGGTTTTCCGATGCCCATATTGTCCAGAAATCTCCAGTACATGGTCAGAGAGCCAATTTCGTTACACGATCACACTCGGTTCATCCACGGATGGATCCAAACAGATGAAATCATGAATGTCGTGTGGGGTTGTAGGCAAGGCTTTATCTACTTTGATGGTTCTCATGTTTTGCTTCCTCTCAAATGTGGAAGTACAGTTCAAATATCATCTAAAGCCCCTCCTCTGCAAGTTTATCTGGATTCATCCCGCCTTCAAAAAAAATAATAAGTTATCCAATTATAGGATGGTCACGAGGCATATATAGGTCTCTAATGTCCTGAGATGTAAATACATGATTTCATAATAGGATGATTTTTTAAATTTTTTTGTGCATCTTGTGTCATTACTGATGAGTCTCTGGTGCTCAGATATGGACCTTAAATGTTTTTGCAAGCTTTACCGGTTTCGCTTCTAAAAGGGATGCCCAGAGTGGTATCATGCAGGCCTGTAAAGTATTGTAATTACATACACAAGAATGTACCAATATGCTGTGGTTTGCATCCCCACAATCATACAAGTCAGAGGCAGCATTTTCGGCATGAAAAAACCTTTGATATTCTCATTACATTGAGAGAAGCAATGTGCATTCTACAGCTCACTATGGATGAGATGTGACATCCCTGTATATCCCGATATATATCAAGTGGAAAAAAATTAAAATCCATAAAAATATAAAAAAGAAAGAATATATGTATATCTATATATATATAAACAAATTAGCATAGATCCATTTATACTATGATTTTTTATTTTATTTCTCTTGGTGCTCAATAGATTGGAGTTAAGATGGATCTATGAATTAACAAATGAGAGAGACATTATAACACAACACTATTAGATTATTTGATACATTATACAATACATTTGTGGCTCATTATATAGAGCTCATTGATAGTTATCAGATCTAACTTATTCCAATTATAGGATGAGAGGTTGAGCAAATATCTCAACCATAAACACGAATCTAGGATCTCATAAATCCAACTCCCTAACAAATTCCTAATAATAAGATCACACAACTCACGTAGAGATTGACTCTACTTCTTAATACATCATATTAGATAAGTAGGAATTATATATTCCAACACTCTCCCGTAATGACTACTTATCTAAATGTCATGGCTTCAATTTTTCACTTGAGCTTGCTTTACTATGGGCTTCATCCTTGAACTTTCTTTGCTTTCTCTTACACCTTGTACTTGCATATAATTATTGATGTCCATATAAAACACAATCCATCTATCGGAATACATGGGTCATCTGCCGCTGTAACCGCTAGTTTTCTAGAAATTGTTTTCAGCTACATAGCTCATCAATGTTAAACTCTCCCTTAAACATAACTTGGTCCCTCACACTCTGAGATTATTCCATCTCACATTTCCCCCCTTAATCGAAGATCCAAAGTCTCTGATTCAACATCAAGCTAGCATACGAGTACACCTGCCACCCTCGTACCTACCCTAGTGGTTAATTCCACAACTTGATACATCAACCTCTCTGCCTATGAGAGAGTATCACATCCTGTGATCACATGCGCTTCTGCACTACAACACATATGCCTGTTTATGCCTTACTAACAGGGCTTACAACAAACCTGGAGAATTTAGCTTGCCTATGGCTAAGCATTACAATTTGGACCATAACCTGGGGTGTCGGGTACAACCGATCATGCACCCCCTACAACAATTCAATCAGGTACATAAAATATCAACAATACTCTCACCAATCATATGCCCATTACAAAATATTACAAGCCCATTACATATGCCCATTTACATCTCATCATCATTCTTGACCAAGACACACAAGCACTTCACACAACTTGAATAACTATCATGACACATTCAAACAAGAAATATAAGCACAATTCAATCTCACTTTCTTATTTTTGTGACTTAATTTGGAGGACGTGTGAGTCTGACGGAATGAGCACGTACACCTCACTTCATTTCGCTATAACACCTCCATGTAGTATGTAGAAGAACTTCTTGAACATTCTCTTCGGCAACACTGTACCAACATCCACATCCATGTCCGCCAAGACTGCACCTAAATCTACACACGGTGCCCCTGCATCTCTACGATGACAGATCACATGGATTCTCCACGTCAATAGTTTTGGGAGCGATTTCTCTTCTTCAGAATGACTCAATCTCTGTGCAACATGTCAAACACATGGCCCGGGGTTCCAACAACAACATGAACTCCACTCATGAGAATACGTTGATCATCAAGAACACTGGTTCCACCTACATAGGCATGAACTTTAACCTGCAAGTAATCCCCGAGAATTTCCATGTACCATTACTCTCAGGATAAGATGGATACCACAGCTCTCTTGCAGGACCCATTCCCACTTGAATTTCCACAATGGTTTCCCCCGACAGATCCTTAAAGCTCTCCTTGAAACTCCTCATGTAATCAACATAGCATTGAACGCGTTCTTCCCTTCAAAACTGGGAGATTATCACATCCCAACGAGATATACTCATAGTTTCGCCTGCCCGACTTGTCCGTGTAGGCTAGATCTTTATCATGGTCTATTTCTTCAACAACCCATTTAGGCAATGGAATATTAGCAGAATCCCCAACATTTCCTCCATTTCGAGCACCCTTAGTGTATCCATTCAAATTAACAATAATCTGGATCTTATCTTCCGCAATGGCTCCTCTAACCTTCAACGGATGGCAACGATCAACGACACTACCAACAAATTAACATTTAAATAAAACAACGATTTGGGCCTCAGTGATCTGGGAAACAAACCAAAATGTTCACTCCAATCACCAAATTCAAGGCGGATAGAATAATTTTATTCAAACAGGACAAAATAATTCAAAGTGGACATAACACACCATAGCAAGCCCTCCTCACAGCAAGGCCCCCAAGCAATTTATAACACATAGACTCAGCTTGTGCAATTGCATAGAGACCCCTGTTGTTCACCTTCTCCGCGTAAAGCTCAATAGTACCCTCCGGAAAGTTCAACCGTTTTTGAACAACAGAAGTTAACTCTTTGATCCTTCGCCCCTTTTCATCAAGAACATTCTGTGTACGTGTAGCACGAATTATAATCTCTGTACACATAGGCGTGACACGAACCTCCACGATGGCCGTGTTACCTCCTCTCACGCATAGGCTCTCGGCTCTTCTCCTTAACGCAACAACGATCTTTAAGATAACAACTTGCAGATAGCTGCAAACAAACCGTGCACAACAATCAACAACTCCTCTACTTGACGCAGGCGATATTCTGCGATATTCCTTCACACAAGTTGACTCTCACCGCCAATAGCAAGAACATACAGCGCTGCAAGCTTCAATCAGTCAAACACACTCCTCTACTCTCAGCGTGTTCCTGGGCACTCCCGTGAGGGAGTCACGCCCAACCATAAAGCTCTGATACCAAATTAACAAATGAGAGAGACATTATAACACAACACTATTAGATTATTTGATACATTATACAATACATTTGTGGCTCATTATATCGAGCTCACTGATAGTTATCAAATCTAACTTATTCCAATTATAGGATGAGAGGTTGAGCAAATATCTCAACCATAAACACGAATTTAGGATCTCATAAATGCAACTCCCTAACAAACTCCTAATAATAAGATTACACAACTCACTTAGAGATTGACTCTACTTCTTAATACATCATATTAGATAAGTAGGAATTATATATTCCAACACTATGATGGTTTCTATTTTGATACCCTGTAGGATCAAATTAAATTGATTGTTTCTGAATGACTATCATGATCATCTGTTTTAACCTCTCTTTTCTTGCATCATCTTGTTATGAAGTGAACTAAATTTGTAAAGCATAGCTCAAATCTTACCAACAATGGCCCTTGAATCTACCTAACATTGAACAGAATCTTTCACCATGCGATTCAATAAATTTTTCAGCATATAACCATAGAAACATCTGGATTATATGGAAAAAATATAGTGTTTCATCACGCACGCTATTCCCTGCAATTGCAGCGCATATAATAGCCGTATCATCTCCACACTCATCTATCATGTTTAGGTGGATGTATTTTCAGAATTTGTGTTCGAGGTACTGCTAGTGGGTATTTATATTAACATGACTCGGCTAATCTTTAAGAACATTAGCAAACCAGCCCAAACACAAATGTATCGCATACAGCTGAGTTGAGTACTACTGTAATTGAGCAGACCTGATTTAGAGCGAGCATGCAACTTAATCGGATCAACTTCTGAATATTTTTGTTGCGTGAAATAAAGGAAACAATAAATGAATAGCTAATCACATCCTTAAGACACTACATTTTTACTATAAAAACGTATTCATTACAAATCACATTTCCCAAATAAGCCCTCAGAAATGGAGAAGCAAGGGGTTTAAGATTCTAAAACTTTTTAGGGACTGCAAAATGACCACTGTTTCTTTTTTATTCTAATGTTATTGGAGCCGACGTTACAATGGAGTCTCAATATGTGTGAAATTGACAGTTTATGTGGTTATCATGTTCTTATACAAAGGTTTGTTTCTTTAATTTCAATTTGGTTAATAACATGAATAGAAAAGCAACACATAAGTAAAATGTAGGTCACTATCTTAATGCAGAGTCGATTATGTAGCAATTTTTGCAATATCAGAAAAAGATTATTTAGATATTTGCACTTGACTATTATGAAAATTTATAGGGGAAGAAGCTGTCAACAAAATAAGTGTAGAACAATATAAAGTTCAATGTGGAATAGGCTACTTTCTAAAGACTTAATAGGTTACTGTAGGTTTTGACAAAATAAGTGTAGAACAATATAAAGTTCAATGTGGAGTAGGCTACTTTCTAAAGACTTAATGGGTTACTATTGATGTAGGTGAACTCTAGAGGAAATTATAATTAACTTGTAATTTTCTAATAAAATGTGTTTTAAGTGGCTGCGCCTTTACAAAATGTATGCTAGGATGTCTTATAGAGGAAAGGGCAAAGTCGTGTGTTTAGGTGCGGTGTGTGGTTAGAATGAATAGAAGACTATCTATCAACTATTGAGTGTAATTTATCTTAAGAATGGCATTGCCTAAATATTCAAAGATTTCAGTCCATATACAACTAAAATGGGTCAAATTGCGACCAAAAAAGGAAAATATATGACCAAAATAGGTTGAGCATATACAACTAAAATGGGTCAAATTGCGACCAAAAGAGGAGAATACATGACCAAAATAGGTCGAAATGGTTGATATTTAGACAATGCGGTTAAGAACTAGTAGGGCTTGATTTCAAAGGATCTTGCCTTGGATATGAGGTCTCATAAGGACTAACATAGAACCACAATTTGGACCAAACCAATATAACACAAAAATATATTTTCGTTGTAACTTTTTGTGAATGCCTCAATATTAAAATAACAAAAGTACTAACAACATAATTTTGACAAATACCCAAATCTATAACCATCTTAAGTAACCTCTACATATCATACTCATCTACACAACCAACTCTACATCTTGAATGAACACTACTCTAGTAATTTCATTTACCACTTTGTTCTTGTTAAAATAAATTTCAGCTATAGCTCCATAGCACTTCTTCTTGTAATAGTAACTCCTTTATGGCTTGGAAAATAATTACATTTCATAATCTCAATTGCCGACTCTAAATTGTGGATGAATAATTATCTTAAAGCCTATGATGAGCCTTCCAAATTATTGCTTGATTGTTAGTGATTTTTCCCAATCACTCCATTATGCCACCACTAATACTTTCATTTGCAATATGCCCATTGCTAACAAACTCCAAGATTTTATCTCAAAATTCCTTCCAATTGAAGCCTGCAAATTTCTTTTAGGGTTTCAATATTACTATAGAGTTTTTTTTGGATTGACACCGAATCCTTCAGAAATCAAGAAAACAATTAGCATATGCACCTAACAACAATAATATTCTCTCTTTTTCCCCAACTTCCAAATAGAAACAAATGTTTTCTAGAAGTTAACTTATGGATTAATACTAGGAAAAAAACTATAAAAAAAGCATATGTTTTAACTTAAAAGTGAACATAATTTCAAAAAAATTAATAGATTTCACTATTTCACAAGGATTCTATAAATGTTAATGATTGTTGATTGTTAATATGTAAAGTTTGACCAATCGTGAAATTTTTGAAGCTTACATGTACTGGTAGCCCATGTATATCAAAAGTAGTGGAAATTTTGGAAATCCACGTTGAACGCAAATTCAGAAATTTCATCTCATTTACTTGAGGTTTCCCATATTTGTTTCTTGTGAACTTTCAACCTTATGGTTGAATCTGAAATATACATTACAAAAACATGCATTTCACTTATGTCCAACCAAATACATAAGGAAGCCCAAGAATTTAACACAAAAACAATGTACTTGAAGGGAAATATGTTTTCATCCCCAAGGGCACAATATCCAACATATAACATATTTTAAATAAATTACAAACAACATATTTGTTACAGCCACAAATCTAACCTCTTAGCTTATATTTACTTGTCAAATCACTTAACAAAATTTGATGATTGTTATCTTAAATCAACATTCATTTAACCTACACTAGAAACTACTCAATCACCATAAGCACATAAGCTGAAAATCAAATATGCAAGCACACAAAATTCAAGCGGAAAAGTATACTTGATATATACATAAGAATGAAGTTACGAGTACATATCAACATCTTATCACAAGTGGTACAAGATAGTCCTTCAAGCTTATCACAAGCTAAGACTCTCCAATGCTTCCAAACCCAAGCTAGGGCATCCACCATCAATAACAAACCCTAACCATTGAACATGGCTTAGCAAGGTATCACACCAAGCTACTCCTAGCCACTCCAAAGGCTCAACAACAAGTTGACATAAACACCAACATATCCACCCTTTATCTTTCTCCAAGTTTTCCTAACACAAGTTGGGTCAAACAAAGGGCTCCAAGTCTCCTCTAGGGTTTCTTGGCCACAAACCCTAGGTCCTTCTCACACTTTCAAGTACTTTTTTAGGTTTTTCCTTTAACAAACCCTAACATCTTCCCCCCTTGCATAAACACAAGTACAAAGACAAAATACATGTTCATCTACAAGATACAATGATGCAATGAACCCCAATGCTATTCCAATACTATTTGTCCATCCCAGGGTTTGCTTCATGTTATCATAGTATTTGTACTTGTGCAAAGCCTTTCACAAGATGGCAATCTTGTGTAACAATTGGAAGTACTTTCCATTGTCGCCTAGGCAAATACTTCCCTCATTTTAGTGAAGGAGAGAAGTCCAACACAAGGGAGGCTTCCCTAGTGACATCAAGGGATCCTATAGCAAGATTAGCCAAGCCTACGACTCCCTATCTTGGTCAATCAATGAGGTAAGTTAGGTCTAGAAACGCGAGAGGGTTGGTGTTGGTTTACAAGGTAATTGGTTAACCTATGTGAGACAAGAAACATTCCAATGCATATAATGATGATTACCAAGTCAAATCAATGATTAAACACCTCTAGAACACTAGCTTATTGATAATAATGTTTGTTTTTGTAAAATTGCAGCAATGAATAAGTGTATACCAACAATGAATAATTTATAACAACGATGAGAAATTCAACCTAGAAAATCAACAATTATATCTCAGAATTTAGCTTTCAACAAGTAGAACAATATCCAATTGCTAAACAATGTTTCTAAGCATGTTTTGCCACAATATTAAGCAAAATACACAAGCCCTAATGGCTGTAACATTCATTTATGACAACAACAAGATCATCAATGATTCTTCAAAGTGTTGGGGTGTAATTGGCTTGCCAATGATGTCATAAATCTAATCCAGGAGAGTTTTGAGAGAGTGTGTGTTCTAGCTAATGCTAGGGTTTCAACCATCACTTTCAATCAATAAGACTAGTTTCGTTTTCTCTTTCCTTGGGAAAATGGAGTCAAAGTAAACACCAAGCAGGTTGCTAAAGGAAAGAGAGGGGTCTGAATATCAAAACTTGGAGCTATACCATCATAGGACCAAGCCCAAACTTCCTGAAAAACAAACCCTAAGGAATATACCCTCATAAACCCTAGATGTCATTTTCTTCTCTAGCGTTTAGCAACAAGGTCTTAATTGAACTAGGTCAAACCCCAGGGGGATAAACAATATTTATCCCTAGGAGTTGAACTCGCTAAGACAAAACCCTAGGGGATAAACACTCTTAAGCCCTAGACTAAGTTTTAAATGCTTCAACAAATTAAAATAAATGAAAGTAGGGATGGGGATAAACAAGCTTAATCCCTCCTAGGGGTTCTAGCATGCACGGTAACATGCAACAATTAACCATCTAAAATAGAATCCACCATAATACACCATAATAACTTGAAGAAGAACACTTACTAGGTCAAGTGTTATGCATGAAGAAACCCTAGCTCAACATTCATCCATCAAACAAGAGAAAAGCATCCAATAAATATCCTCCTTCCAAAAGTGCGCACAAGTTGTAAGGTACCAAGTCTATTATATTAGCATAAAAGAGAAATAATGAAGAGAATAACATTGTAATAGAAACATAATACGAAAATACTGCAGAGATAACAACATAACAACAAATTATATGGAACCACAACACCATAATTATACCTTTATTGATAGGAAACAATGTTCACTTGCCTCTTCGAGGGGGAAACCTCTAGCAGAGCAGAGCTCTATTATAATAATTCTTCAAGACAAAACTTCTCATACCCTCTACTCTTATTTATACTAAATTTATCTATCCAAAAGAACAATCTAGAGGATGATCCTTCTAGAAGTAGAAGCTTCTATTAGGTCTTCTTACATTTGAATTATTCCTCCTTATTGCCAGGCCTTATTAATATTGACCTTTATTACATGGAAATATATTATTCTACCCACTTGAGGGCTTAGGGAGGTGAGGTCTCTAACATGCCCCCCCCCTTAAAATCATCCTTGTAGTCAAGGCCGAAGATGAGGAAATTTTTGCAGAATGGTAAATGGCTCCCAAGTGGCATCTGCTGGAGTTGTATCTTTCCACTAGACTAACACTTCTTTGATGGTGTGATGATGAAGACGACGCTCACATTGGTCCAAAAATCCTTGTGGCTGCAACCAAATGGATCCTTCTTCATCCAACTCGAGAAGGTTGGTTTGAGTTTGGAACTTAGTTCCAATCACCTTCTTTAAACAAGAGACATGGAAAACATGATGGAGGTTAGAAGGACTTGGAAAAGCTAACCGATAGGCTACCTGTCCCACGCACTTGAGAACTTTATAAGGACCATAAAATTTGGGCGTCAATTACTGACAATGTTCGGCCCTGAGTGAAGTTTTCTTATAAGGTCGCAATCGAAGAAATACCTGGTCTCCTTTAGAAAATTAACATTTTGAGCGACCTTGATCTGCTTGTTTCTTCATGTGATTCTAATCGATGAACAAATTCTCTTTGAGGGTACAGAGAATAACCTCTCGAACTGTAAGCATTTGGTCAACCGCTTGGACCTTCGAGACACCTGACATCTAGGAGATAATAGTGTAGATTTTAACCTTGTACAATATTTACTGCAAACATATATTCAGTAAAAGAACATAAAAGATACAATGGAAAATAAAAACATTACACAAAAATATTCAGTTCGCTTCAAAACATCTAGTCGCCATGAATTCGGTGTTCCCCGACACTTTCCACCGGGTGCACGCTCAGTTATAAATTCTGGATGTTCTGCATGCATTCTACTCACCAGCCGAGCTTATGCACTGTTGGTAGTTCATTTTGTGAGCCCAGGTTGATCAATTTTTCTGCCTCAGGCCCTCGCCAAATCCCCTGCGTATAATATAGATACGTGTTGCACCATGGGAACCTCTCACAACATAAGAAGAGGCACACGAAGCAGCATAAGCGCTAGGCCTGATCCCCAAAGAGACTAGGATTCGTTGTTACTCCCAACGGGCAACCTCGAGGTTTCAAAGGGGGATTCCCATCTACGCGCGGAAATGATGATATCACACCTCGCGAAAGCTGAAGTGAAAGAATTCGCACTGGAAGGAAAGAGGTTGGAAGACATGTCTCCGCAACAATGGATACCCCGAAGAAGGGGCAGGCCAAGGAAGAACAAAGAAGCTGGGGAAACCCAAGTCTTAAGCGAATCGCACGCAAGATCGGTCGCCGAGGAATTAATTATGTGTGCTATTCGGTTAGAGCACGTCGAAGACATAAGTTGGGAAAGATGGAGCAGAACAAGGAGGACAAATGCCCCGGGCACTAACGTTCGAGAGTCGACTCAGCAGCTGAAACAGGCACAACTTGTCATTGCCGAACTCTACCAAGAAAACAAAGAATTAAGAAGATAGTTGGTGGCAAAGACCCTTGAGGTGTCGACATCACAAGGCCATGAAGGGAACATGACGTGGCTCAAGAGACAACTCCGGGAAGCGCATGATACTATTGTGCAGCTGCGCAAAGCACAAAGAACGTTGGAAAAACAAAATGTGAAATACCTCAGAGAACGTGAAGCAACCGGAGAGAAAGTCCGCGAGGACCTTGCCAACGCTTTAAAGAAAGATGATTAACTAACTCTATTTTTGTATTCTTAGACATGGCGTCGGTCTTGTCAGTTTTGAAGAAAGCCTCACCCGGCTAAATAGTGTAGACAGTGTCTATTGTATGTAATTTGAACTCATTCTAATGCAAAAGTCCCGAATTTTTTTGATGAAAGGATTCTAGTTGTAGTAGTTGGATGTATTGTTTCCTTTCTTTGTGTATGTATTTCCGATGTTCTTAGAAAATAAAGAAAGAATCCATCACCGATTGATTTCATCGTTTGGTGCTGTCGTGACAAAACTGACCTCAGGTGTGACATGGACCTTAGGAAACAAAAAATGACTCGGGGTAAAACTTTGATCGTAAGGTTCTCCAATCCGGCAATGAGGACAAAAGACTAATCTGTGTGTATTAATCGGGGTCGAGGATTTCTTTAAGTTGCGTGTTCCAACATGAACCTGGACTCTTCGATGCTGACAAGGTATCGAGGATCGATGATCAGAGAAAAACCTATCACTAGTTTTCCCGTGGATTGGTTTCCTCAAAACTCATGATGCTGAAACGTTTTGGGAGTCGGTGATCGAAAAAAAACTTTGAGCGTAGTTTGAATGTTGTTCGCGATTTGGTCTTCTTCCGTTCTCGCTAAGCGCGTCGAGTATCAACTATCAACAATATCATTTCTCTATTTGTTAACGTTTACTCTCTTCACCTTGTACCGATGCCAAAGGGGATCGGTTGTTGGCGATATCCTTGTTTGATGCTTGTCGCGAAAGAAAACTTCCTTTTGTCGATGTTGGTGAAGATCAACACTTGGCGACTGCAGTTTTTTCGAGTGATTTTCATTCATCTTTTAATTCCTTCTGATGCCTAATTTGGGCGCATTGGGTGAAATGTTTTGGTTGTTAATTCTTTATTTAAAAGTTAAGTCTTTTAAGTCGTTAGTTTTCATAGATTCAATCCAACTTTGAAAGACTTAATGAGAGTCAAGATGATAAGCAAAGGCAACATTTTCACAATGAAGTCGAATTATATAATGCAAAGGATCAAGTGGTACCCAAAAAGTAAAATTTGACAAAGGTTTTTTATGGTGTGTTGAGTGCTCAACAAATGGAGACTTACTGGGCGAAAGCAAAATATCTGTTCCTTCCTCGGGCTTGGCTGATGCAAAAGATGGTGGAGAAATTAATGGTTTTAAATCAGAGCCTCTTTTACCCTTGCATTTGAAATTCGCCGATTGATGCCTTTGGGTTTTCTTGTGGGGTTTTCAACCTTAATTCCTCCTTCTTTTCCTAGGGCCTTGACCCACACCCTCTTTTGACAAGAGTCTAGTAAATAATTCACAGGCACTATGCCCTTTTGATACCTTCATTCCTTTGCTACGGTGTTTCTCTACTTCCAACGAGCGTCCATAACCCCGACAGAGTCACCCCGACGTCACAGACCTTGCTTCGCTACTAGGGAACATCCATAGCCCCGACGAAGATATCTGCATACCCTCTCCTTCTGTGCGCTCATTTGATATAGTTGACTTTTATTTTGGCAGAGTGCCCTGAGCGAGCAGGAGAGGAGGACGTCTGTTATTTGCAAGATGAGATGCTTAAGCTGAGACTTACTAGCTATGTCTTTGAGGTGCATGTAGTCCCTTCCAGCTTGCCGTCTTTCCCTTAAGGTTTTACCAGACCACCAGGAAGACACTTCTGACATTTCTCCGAAGTCATTCATCTGCCCAGGTTATATAAAGAATCCTTTGAAACAACTGCAGGTTCTTCAACATTTATTGTGTTTGTATGTGAGCGACGAGTTAGGAAGAGAGTTCGCTATGTCGCATGATTTGAGGTCAACCATCGTCTTAAAGCAAAAGAAAACAAAAATGCATTTCAGAATCGACCTCGATAACAACAAAAACATGAAAATACGCACACAAAACAAATATATATATATATATATATATTATTGGAAGTATTGTTTTAGGGCTTGGCTATTCACTAGGAGGGCGTCAGGTTCCCCCCTTAGATTCTGTAACCGATAAGTGCCTACTCCAATCTTCTTGGCTACCTGGAAAGGTCCGAGCCATAGATTTTGAAACTTAGAATTTTTTCCTTTAGGCTCGTTTGCTCTGTCCCATTTCAGGACTAAGTCTCCTACTTCAAAAATCTTCTCTTTAACCTTATGCTTATCAAACCACCTTTTAACTATCTGCTGGTGGGCTATGAATTTTCATTTAGCTTTCTCCCTTTCTTCTTCTAACATGAGCAGGGTGTCAATCCTTTGTTGCATGACTGATGAGGGCTCCCCTATGGAATCTTGGGTAAGTTGAAGAGATGGAAGATAAATCTCATTCGGGAGAATGGCTTCCTGTTCGTATACTAGAAAGTATTGAGAGTTCCCTATAGCTTCCTTGGGTGTAACTCTATCTTCCCATAAAGCGTTATGGAGTAGATTATGCGAATTCCTTTGGTTGTCTGCAACCGTTTTCTTTAATATTCTTACCAGGTTCTTATTAGTTGATTCTGCCACTCTATTTCCCTATGGATAATAATTTGCAGAGTATCTAATGATGATTCCTTTGTCCAGGGAAAAATTTGTTAATAAGGTGGAAGAAAAATAAGCTGCATTATCAAAAACAAGAACAAAAGGGACACCGAACCTTGTGATTACTTGTTGTTCTATGAATTGGATTACCACCTTCTCATTTACATGAGTCAGAGGAATGGATTCTACCCATTTTGTGAAATAATCGGTGGAAGTGAGTATGTACTTATGTTGTTTTAAAGAACCTTGTGTAATTTCCCCTATGATATCTAACCCCCATTGCTCAAAAGTCCTAGACACGGTCATCGATTGGAGTGGGACCACTGCCCTCTTTTCTCTCCCAACGCTTATTTGACAAGTTTTACAGTTTATGGCATATGTATGAGCATCCTTGAACAAAGTGGGCCAATAATAGTCGGCTCTCAATATCTTATGAGTGGTGGTGTCTCCTGCAAAATGTCTACCTGCAGGGCCATCATGGATCTCCTTCAGAACTTTCTCTGCATATTCATATTTGAGGCATCCTAAAAGTACCCCATCATAATTAACCTGGAAGAGTATCGAATTTATGAGGTGATACTGTGCAGATTTTAACCTGAGCGCTCTCCTTTCCCTAGGGTTGAGGTCATATGGACAAGTCCCATGGTGTAGGAGATAAGTCAGTTTCTCATACCAAGACTCTTGTCCCGGGGAAATGTATGAAGCTTCACCACACCATAATTCCATTTCATTCTCCCATCCGGGGTCTTTATTTACTTGGTCTTGAGCTTCAACTGCCAAATTGCATAACCCTTGTCCTTTGAATAGTTTAGTAGGTTTTATGTCTAAGTAAAATTCTTGGACTACTTCCATCCAGTTTCCTCTTCTTTCCCCCATCTGTTGTTGTGTAAATAGGGATCGAACTGCAGGGTGAGGCACAATTACTTTGGTGTGATTCTTGAGGATGTAAGATCTGGAATGTTTTACTACCTTATAAATCACATAAGCCTTCTTGTCGAGGGCAGGATAGTTGAGTTCAACACCTTGGAGGTTAGTGCTCATGAATGATACATGGGCTTTGTTTTTGTCATCATCCATTTGAGTTAATACTGCGGCTAACGATTTGTCGAAAGTGAAAGTGTAGAGAAAGAAATCTTTGTTGAAATCGAGACTTCGCAGCACTGGGGCTTGAGAGATAGCGGTTTTGATATTGTTGAAATCCATCTTTCGTTCATCATCCCACTTAAACTCAACATCCTTACGAATAATATTTTGTAGAGGTTTGATAGTTTCTGCGAAATCGGGAGTGAACTTCCTCACAAAATTGATTTTCCCGAAGAACGACTGCATGGCCTTCTTGTTGTGAGGTAATGGAAGCTAAGCTATCGCTTTAATTCTTTCTGGGTCTATGCAAATGCCTGCTTGAGATACAATGTGGCCTAGCAACTTACCTTCCTTGACACCAAAAATAATTTTCTTAGGGTTTAAGGATATTCCGTATTTCCTACACCTTTCGAAAATCTGGGTTAAGTGTTGAATGTGATCTTCTCTGTTCTTTGAATACATAGTTATGTCATCCAAATACACTGCTACACACTTGTTGATTAGTCTCTGAAATGCTACATCCATGGCCCTCTGGAAGGTCACTCCTACATTGATTAACCCAAAAGGCATGTGTTTGTAAGTGAAAGTTCCCCACTTGGTTCGAAAGGTAGTTTTCAAACGATCTTCTTCTAAAAATAAAACATAGTTGTACCCTGAGAAACCATCTAGTAAGGATAAAATTTCAGAGCCAGACACCGTCTGCAAGAGTTGCTCCATTGGTGGAATTGGGTAGTTGTCTTTTTCTGAAGCTGTGTTGAGATTTCTGAAATCTACGCATAAGCGAATCTCCCCAGACTTTTTCCTTACATGAACTAAATTAGTTTCCCATGCAGAGTGTATAACCTGGAAGATAATTTTGGCATCTAACATTTTCTTTAACTCCTGACACATGAGAGGCTCCAGGGAAGGGTGATACTTTCATAGCTTCTGTTGAAAGGGTTTCACTTCAGGCTTTAACGGGATAGTGTGTTGAATGATACGGGTATCATAAGTTTTTAGATCTCGGTAGGACCACGCAAAAACATCTTGATACTGTCTTAAGAGTTTGAGATAGGCCTTCTTTTGCTATTTAGATACCATCTTACCGAGGTTTACGTTTTTTGGATTTTTTGGGGTTCCGAGGTTTATAGTTTCATGCATAGGATAGGAACTATTTGTCTTCGCATTTTTCAACCCTTAAAATTTTTCCTTTAGGTCAAAAAAGGTTTTCTAAGTTGGCTATCCCCTTTGGTATCGCGTGGGACTTTTATTTGTCGATTGATTGATCTGTATGAAGGTTGATTTCTGTTGACTGTTCCTAGAATGATTCATCGTCAATGGCCAAATCTTTGAAATTGTCCTGATTGGTTAGAAAGTTTATAATCTGTTCATCTCCCTCAAAACCCTTCCAATTAGAAATATTTTTGGGCACCGAGGGTTTATATAACAATTCTACAACAAACAGATAAGCTTCATAATCCTCTAGAGGTGATAGCCTTGATGCAGCGGTGGCCAGAGAATCAACAAGAACATTCTTTGCTCTAGGAATCACTATAATGTTGAAAGATTCAAAATGCTCTATTAGCCTGTGCACTTCCTGTTGGTAATTCTTTAGGTGTGGAGAATTGCAATGTATAGTATTCCTTATTTTCCTAACAATGATTTCAGAATCTCTGAAAACCTTTAATTCTTTGACGTTCAGGTCTATGGATTTCTTTAGCCCTTGTACTAGAGCTTCATACTCGACAGTGTTATTTGTGCATTCGAATTATAGTCTACAAGACATGAGATGTCATTTTCCCTTGGGATTAATGAAGATTCACCCTGCCCTTGACCCTTCTTGTGATTTAGATCCATCAAAAATAGGGTCCAAACTTGTGGGCAACATGTATCAACTTCCCCTTCCCTATTACTTTTCTCTTTCCTCCTGCTAGTTTTGTGATTTCTAATGCAGGTTCTTGGCAGAAGAGGGTTTCTTCCGTCGTTGTTGGAAACTCTTCTTGAAAAATCATTTTGGAGTTCTGAGTGAAAGGGACATTAGATGAGAGAGGGGAGAAGTTACTGAAGTAGGAATTGCAGGAATAATTGCCTAGCACAGGGAAATATATTGATGAGGGTTCGTTTAGGGTTTATAGGTCAGTGAAAGTATGTTTCAGATATCTTTCGCTGTCAATTCTGATCATATTTTTGTGTCCCTTCAATGGTAGCCAAAGGTGTACCCAATCTGTACTAAAGTATCTGTTCAACTTCTCAGACCAATCTTGGCTTAATAATAACCCATAAGCTTCTGGGATATCTACTACAATGATGTCAATCACTTGCACAAATTTAGGATGTGTCGCTATTCAAATCATTACATCTTTGAGCTCTCCCATGAATTTCACCTGGGTTCTGTCTAGTTGTATTACAGTTTTGTCACTTTTGAGAGGTACCGCGTTTAGTTTTTTGCAAATAGATAGTGGCATGACATTAGAGGATGCTCCCGAGTCGAACAAACAATTGTGGAGGTTTATGTTGAAAACTTCAAACGTTAAAAGGAAAGGTGGGACAAAAGGTTTTCCCTTCTTATCTTCAGAACATGCATTCACAGTTGGTTTATTTACTAGATATGTGGGAGTTAGATTCCTTTCCTGATCATTGCTTGTCGTAGGGTTTTCTACTGATTTCAAAGCTTGTAGCAGGAAGTCTTTTTGCTGAGGGATTCTACAAATGTCCATGATTGAAATATTAGCCTTCAACTTCTTCAGATCTTCTACTATGCTGTAATCAAGCTTGGGTGATTCTCGGGTATGGATGCTTATAGGGTTCTTACGGGGAGTAAAATGTGCTTTCGGGTGATCGGGCGCTGATCTTCCTCCCAAAGTTTTGGTAGTAGCAAGGTAATTTGAGACAAGTTGACCTTTACTTCATGTTTGCACCATCGAGACCTCTGTGGGTGGTTCTTGAACCTCAAATAGGTCATCAGAAGGCATAATTAGGTCAGGTTCTCATATCAACATGGAGATATCTTCTGGTGGATCAATATCTTCTTGATTAGCAACATTCATAACTAAACCGCTTGAATGTTCGGTTAGGGAAACCTCATGTAGAAACCGGTTGGCCATCAAATTCATGGCATGCACCCATTGAGGGCAGTCCCTTTTAGAGTGGTTTTCCTGGTGATAAGTACAGAAAGAATCAGAGGCTACATTTCCTATATTGGTATTTAAGTTAGCTTGGGGGGTTCAATAGCCTTGAATGGTGGATTTATTTTAAAGAAAGGCTTATAATACCTTTGGCCTTGGTTTCCTTCCCCTGCACTTCTCTTCATGTCTATGATTTCATTTTATAACTTAACCATACGTTGTAGGTCCTCTATGTCCCCACTTACCTTTTCAGGTTCTTGTTCTGTTTGTTTTCCTGGGGGTATAGTAAACAATAGTCCTCTCCTGGGAAGAGGTTGGACTTCTTTCTTAACTAAGGAGACCTGACTTTCTTTGCATCCTTTCATTTGGAACTCTATCGTTTTGGCTTCTTCAAAATTCTCAGCCAGGGTTCGTTTGACAACCCTCTTCACAAACATGGAAATAGAAGCTGGGAGAGCATTGACATATACCTCGATTTGCAATTCCTGAGTAGGTTTAGCTTCGAGCTGGAATTTGTTTAATATGGTCATGAATCTTTGATTAAAATCTTTGAATCTTTCCTTCGAACTCATGGTGGTGGTGAACAACTCAGCCATCAGAGCTCCCGTAGTAGTTTCTTCTACAAAGTTATCTAGAAAAATCTTTTGAAACTTCGTTCAACTATTTATGGATCCTACAGGTAAGTAAGAATATCACGTGGAAGCCAAATTCTCGAAATTATAGGGGAATAGCCCGCATACTACATCTTCATGTTGGACATTCATAAGTCTGATTGCTAGTATGAATTTATTGATATGATCTTCAGGAAATCCCGAGGTTTGGGGGTCAAACTTAGGAAGTAACTTCTCTGGATGTCTGGGAAGGTTATGTACTCATCCAAGGATGACCAAAGCATCTTTGGTCAACTGGCCAACCAAGGTTGATTTTTCTAAGGTGGGTTTCCCCTTTCTTCATCATGGTCGTTGTTGTCTTCCATATCTTCAGATCCTGAGTTAAACTCTTCCTCTTTTGAAAAATTGTCCAGCTCAGAGACGTCACAAACTGGAATTTCATGGATTAGATTAAGAGGATGTTCGATTTCGGTGATCGCGAAATCTATTAGGTCTTCTACTATGTGCACAAAGACTTGGTCAGGGGTGTAGACCACTGGTCTGCTTATTTTTTTTCTTCGAGGAAGTATTAGAGCTAAGGAAAACACATCGATTTGTCGGGTGTATGCTCTTGTGATTCTTCTAAATTGATTTAATTCCTCGTGAGGAAGAGCATAAGGTATATCGGGGAAAAAGAGTTCTTCCTCGAGATGGGGTGAGTTACTCGTTTCAAGAGTACTCAGTGTGTGTGGGTTGTCTTGGGAATGACTAGCCATGCATGTGGGATGTTTTGAATCTACAGGCTGTCTGAAATATTATATGGAAAATATATTCAACCATTCATTCTCAGGCCCTCCTTCTAGTGCTAATTTTGTTGATGGGGCTTAAATCCCTTTAATTCAACAGTAGGAATAAAACATGCCACTGAGGCCCAATTAAACTTTGCAGTGTTTAATGGCGGAATGGTTCTCCAGATCTTGCGATCTGACCGAAATAATTGATGGGATTTATGTTTTCTTGTGAAGGTTCTCTCCTTTGATTCGAACCTTTTTTTTTTTTGTATTTTCTCTTAGGTGAAACTTATATAAGATGGAAAGATGGTATAAACAAACTAGGCAACAAAGTGGGAACAAACTAAACTACTGGGGAAGAGGCTGAGCTAGGGATAACCCTTTACTCAAGCGTGCGGGCAATGATCGTCAACCACATGCCTAGTACTAATACGTTAACCATGCAAATATTCCAATTACTGACTGAGATACAACTTATCACAATAAAATACGCGTGTGATAAACGACGGAAAGTAAAATAATTCACTCGACTCTAATCATCCATCACATAATAACACAACGGTTCATTTTCATCATTAAAGAAAGAACTGTAAAACATTGCATCAGATAACTTATCAATAGATTTAATAGATCTTACTTGTTACTGCATCCATTCATGAGACAAGATAGGAAATAGTTCTTCTCCAAATCCAATCATACATGCATTTGATGAAAACTTAAACTTGTCTATGGTCCAGAAGAACTTTTCAATTAAAGGCAGCCCCAAAATAATTCTTAACAAAACCAAAAAAATGAGACTTTCTTGCAACAACCATCAACCTTTAACTAATCTGTCGATGCTCTTATTCATAACATAAAATTAACTAAAAATAATGGCTAAAGTGCAGATAAGTAAAACAAATTCACCACGTGTCGTTCTCTCCTATCAGTTTGTCTAAGACTCATCTCAAGATATCACTTTAAAAGGGTGACTCTTCTCGTACTCTGACCACTTGATGAACAACTCCTCGAGGGTGTTGGCGTATGGAAATCTATGTTGTTCCATCGGGGCCGCGTAAATCTCCCTTATCTATACCACATGTTCCCAATACTTGACTAGATTGGCACTTAACTGTTGCATCATAGCTCGATCTTTGATCGGGTGTTCCATGAACTGTTGCACCTAACCTGACACTGTGTCTGTCATCTTTGCTAGTTCTTCGGCCCATGCTGAATCTTGCTCGGCATGCAATATGAATATGTCGCGCAGGTTGAAGAAGTCATCGAGTGTGCCAAACTCGGGGAGTCCAATATATTTCACTGCCTTTTTGATTTTGACCTGGCTTTCTTCACGCTTAAGGCATCTTTCCTATAATCAAAACATAAGAATACTTTAAATACTGCGCATAGAGCAACGCTGGGTAAAATATATGTATGAAGCGTAAGCATGAAAAATTGAGACTGGCACGTACCTGTAAAGATGGCTAAACCTGATTATTTGATACTTACGGGATCTCTGGAGATTTTGAATTTCTTGCTTCACTCCTGTTAGTGCCGTCATTTTTCTTTCATTAGGGTGGATCTCAGTAGGGTTACGTCCGTGTTCCATAGCATGAAAGATCAGGTATAGAATAATCATGAGAGTCAAAGTCACGCTAGTGGCCAGTTGGCCCTTAGAGTCGGGAAAGGATGTCAGAGTCAAACATGTGTTAAGAGTACGAGTATGTTCCAAATGAGTTGGGTCCTATCATAAGGGGAGTCGTTATGTGCTTTAGGTCGAGTCAAGTGGTCTAACAGAAGTCCCGTCAAAAAGTGTAATAACCATCATCAACTCATCATGAAGGCTGGAAAGATAATAAATCATGACGCTCATATCACATATGCCTTGTTAGTCTTAACGACCATATCTCGCACGTCCCATAACGTACTCGTCACACGGATGTGCCACATAAAATCTTCACACTTCAAAACATCCAGTCGCCATGAATTCAGTGTTACCCGACACATTTCCACCTTTTGCATGCTCAATTATAAATTTTGGATGTTCTGCATGCATTCTACTCACCAGCCAAGCTTATGCACTGTTGGTAATTCGTCTCGCGAGCCTAGGTTGATCAAGTTTTCTGCCTCAGGCCCTCGCCAAATTCCCTGCGTATAAGACATATACGTGTTGCACCATGGGAACCTCTCACAACATAAGAAGAGGCACGCGAAGCAGCAGAAGCGCTAGGCTTGAGCCCCAAAGAGGCTGGGATTTGTTCTTACTTGCAGAAGGCAACCCCAAGGTTTCAAAGGGGGATTCCCATCTACGCATGGAAATGATGATATCACACCTCAAAAAGGCCGAAGACATGTCTCCCCAACAGTGGATACCCTGGAGAAGGGGCAGGCCAAGGAAGAACAAGGAAGTTGGGGAAACCCAAGTCTTAAAAGAGCTGCACGCAAGATCGGTCGCCGAGGAATTACTTATGTGCGCTAGTCATTTAGATCCTGTCGAAGGCACAAGTTGGGAAAGAGGGAGCAGAACGAGGAGGACAGATTCTGTGGGCGCTAATGTTTGAGAACCGACTCAGTAGCTGAAACATGCACAACTTGCCATTGTCGAACTCTACGAAGAAAACAGAGAATTAAGAACACAGTTGGTGGCAAAGATCCTTGAGGTGTTGGAATCAAAAGATCGCAAAGGGAATGTGACGTGGCTCAAGAGATAGCTCTAGGAAGCACATGATACTATTGTGCAGTTGCACGAATCACAAAGAACATCGAAAAAATAGAATGTGAAATACCTCAGAGAACGTAAAGAAGCTGGGGAGAAATTCCACGAGGACCTTTCCAGCACGTAAAATAAAGATGATTAACTAACTCTATTTTTGTATCCTTAGACGTGGCTCCGGTCTTGTCAATTTTGAAGAAAGCCTCACCCAACCAAATAGTGTAGACAATGTTTGTTGTATGTAATTTGAGCTCAATTTAATGCAAAAGTCCCAAAACTTTTTGATGAAAGGATTCTAGTTGTAGCAGTTGGATGTATTGTTTCCTTTCTTTGCATATGTATTTCTTGTGTTCTTAAAAAAGAAAGAAAGAATCTGTCACTGATTGATTTCATTGTTTGGTGCTGTCGTGAAAAAAATGACCTCGGGTGTGATGTGGACCTTGGGAAGAAAAAAATGACTCGAGGTAAAACTTGGATCATAAGGTTCTCCAATTCGGAAATGAGGACAAAATCCTAATCTGTGTGTATTAATCGGGGTCAAGGATTTCTTTAAGTTGCATGTTCCAACATGAACCTGGACTCTCCTATGCCGACAAGGTATTGGGGATCGACGATCGGAGGAAAACCTATCACTAGTTTTGTCGTGGATTGGTTTCCTCAAAACTCCCGATGCCGAAACGTTTCGGGAGTCGGCGATCGATTTTTTTTTTTTAGCATAGTTCAAATGTTGGTCGCGATTTGGTCTTCTTCTGCTCTCGCTAAGCGTATCGGTTATCGACTATTAACGATATCATTTCTCTCTTTGTTAACGTTTACTTTCTTCGCCTTGTACCGATGCTGAAAGGGATCGGTTGTCAGCGATATCCTTGTGTGATGGTTGTCGCGAAAGAAAACTTCCTTTTGCCGATGTCAGTGAAGATCGGTGCTTGGCGACTGTAGTTTTTTTGAGTGATTTTCATTCATCTTTTAATTCCTTCTGATGCCGAATTTGGGCGCATCAAGTGAAATGTTTTGGCTGTTGATTCTGTATTTAAAAGTTAATTATTTTAAGTCATTAGTTTTCATAGATTCAAGCCAACTTTGAAAGATATAATGAGAGTCAAGATGATAAGCAAAGGAAACATTTTCACATTGAAGTCGAATTAGATAGTGCAAAGGATCAAGTGGTACCCACAAATTAAAATTTGACAAAGGTTTTTTAGGGTGTGTTGAGTGCTCAAGAGAAACCCAAACCGGGAAAACCAACATATTCTATATTGATTTTGTTACATTGTTTACAATACTAGATACATATAGGAGCCAACGACATTCAAAACCCTAACCCAATGACTTGGATTATTCAACAACCCTAATCCCTTAACCGGAAATAGAAAACCATCGACAAAGAAACCATGTGCCGAAAAACCACCTAAATATGTGACACATTTTCCTAGGATTTTTTTTTTCTTGAGGAAGTTTCCCCTGAACTCTTGCCTGGGGGGGATTTTCCCCCCTGCACCCCCCAAGGGGGGGCCTAGTGCCCCCTCCTCAAACCCTCCTGCACACTCGACGCAACTCTCAGACACAACTACTCGTGCAAAGAATATAACACATACCCACCATTCTCTCACTTGTTGTTTTCTTTGCATACAGGGGGTTACAGGGTTACATAGTCAACAATCCAGGGCAACAATGCCCATGGATCCTCTACACCAAGATAAATTCTCAGTTCTCACATATTTTGTTAATGAATCTGCAACATTCTTTAAAGTTTCCACCTTCATAAAAAATACTTTCTTTTCTTCAACCATGTCTCTCACAAAGTGATATTGAATATCAATATGATTTTTCTTTGAATGATGAGATGGGTTCTTCGCTAGAAAAATTGCACTTTGACTGTCACAATCTATCATTACAACTTGTTGTACCAACCCAATACTTGAACACAATCTTTGTAACCATACTGATTCCTTACTTGCATGAGTGGCTTCCATGTATTCAACTTTTGTAGTTGAAAGTACCACTACAACCTGTCTTTTGCTCATCCAACTTATATCTCCTCCAAACAGGTTAAACACATACCCACTTGTAGATCTCCTACGATCCAAATCTCTAGCCCAGTCTGCATCCAAAAAGCCATGTATATCCACCACTCTGTCCAATCCCGATCTTCCTTCGTAGCACAATCCATAGCTAGCAGTGCCACACAAATACTTGAAAAACCTTTTTACTGTTGTCCAATGCTCCTTCCCTGGTTTTGACATATACCTGCTCAAAACTCCCACTGCATGTGCAATGTCTGGTCTAGTATATACCATTGCATACATCAAACTACCAACTGCACTCGCATATGGAACAAAAGATATTTCCTCCTCATCTTCATGTGTCTTGGGACCCTGATCCGCAGATAACTTTACACCAACAGGAATAGGAACCTTGACTGGTTTACATTCCTGCATATTAAACCTCTGCAATATTGTCTCAACATATTTTCTCTTATTTAACCAGATTTTCCTCCTTTTCCGATCTCTTTTAATTTCCATGCCCAAAATGAAATTTGAAGCACCAAGATCTTTCATCTCAAGTTTAGAGGACAACTGAGTTTTCACATCTTGGATAATCTCCTTGTTGTTTCCTATTAGCAACATGTCTTCCACATACAAGACCAAATAAATCAAATGATCACCAATTAATTTAAAATACACATAATGATCCTCTTTGCTTCTTGTGAAGCCAAGCCCCAACTTATAAGTATCAAATTTTTGATACCACATCCTTGGTGATTGTTTTAAACCATACATGGAATTTTTCAGCTTGCATACCAACTCTTTCTTTCCCTTCATAGCATAACCTTCTGGTTGCTTCATATAGATTTCTTCTTCCATATCCCCATGTAGAAATGTTGTCTTCACATCCATTTGTTCTATTTCAAAATCAAATGTAGCAACAACAGATAACAAAAATCTTATCGAGGTTAACTTGGCAACATGAGAAACAATCTCACCAAAATCAATTCCCTCAACTTGGGAATAACCCTTTGCTACTAACTGAGCTTTGTATTTCTCCACTTTTCCTTTTGCATTCAACTTGTTTTTAAATACCCATTTGCTGCCAATGGGATTTCTTCCAGTCGACAACTCCACTTGATCCCAAGTCTCATTCTTATCCAAAGATGCTATTTCTTCCTCCATGCCCCTTTTCCAGAGATTTTCATCCTCTGAATCCACTGCCTCCCTGACAGTTCTAGGATCATCATCAGTAATAGACAAAGCAAAATTTGAATGGAAATAAGATGGAGTATACCTTTCCAGTAGCCTTATTTCTTGAACTGATCTCCTCAATACTGGAGTATGAGGATCTTCTTCTTTTGATTTTTGTTCTTCTATAGAGTTTGACTCATCATCTTTTAAATCAAACTCTATTTTCTATGGTTCTTCCTTACTTGGTCGGACTTCATGTTTAACAATATCCTTCATTTCTCTAAATACCACATCTTGGCTATACATTACCTTCTTAGTTTCTGGGTTCCAAAGATTATAACCTTTGAGACCATCTTTATATCCAATAAAGATACACTTTTGGCCTTCTTATCTAGCTTACTCATGTTTTCCTCTAGAACATGAACATATGCATCGCAGCCAAATACCTTGAGATGTGTGAGAGAAGGTTCCTTACCAGTCCATATCTCTTGTGGAGTCTTGTCATCCAACACTGATGAGGGTGATCTGCTGACCATGTAACATGCAATACCCACTGCCTTTACCCAAAATTCTTTCCCTAACACGACACCACTGAGCATGCACCTTTCTTTTTCCATCAACGTCTTGTTCATCCTTTCTACAACTCCATTCTGCTGAGGTGTATATGGAGTAGTCTTCTACCTTGATATACTGCACTTCTTACAAAATTCTTCAAATTCATTCCCGCAGAACTCTTCGTCATTATCTGTCCTCAACACCTTAATTCTTTTCTCTGTTTAATTTTCAACAAGATCCTTAAACTATTTAAACCTGTCAAAGGCTTCAGATTTATTCCTGAGGAAATATATCCAAGTATTCCTCGAGAAGTCATCTATAAATGAGATGCAGTACACAGATTTTCCCAATGATGGGACCGACACAGGTCCAAAAACATCACCGCGAACTAGCTGTAAAATTCCTTCTTCCGTCGTTGCACTAGAGGGGAATCTTACTTGATTCTTCTTCCCATATAGACAATGTTCACAGAAATCAAAATCCAGAGATAAGTTAGACACACCTTCAACCATACCTTTACCGTGTAGTAGTCAAAGACCCTTCTCTCCGATATGCCCCAGTCTTTGATGCCACAACATAACCTTTTCTTCAAAGACTATAGGATTTCTTTCTTCTTCAACTCCAATATCAGGAACAATGGAACTATTACACCCATCACTAATAGTGATTCCTTGCAACTTATATAGAGTTCCAAACTGAACTCCCTTCAACAACACCATTGCTCCTCGAACCATCATGCAGGTTTCCTTTTCAAATATTGTTTTTATCCCTGCATCGTCCATTTCGCTTACATAAATCAAATTTCTAGACAAAACTGAGATGTGCAGAACACCACGCAGTGTTCTAATCCTTCCATATATGAGACTCAACTTGAATTTTCCTCGTCCTATGATTCTGGTTGTCGAATCATCACCTAAGAAAACATTATGTCCATCATACCTTTCGTATTCGCAGAACCACTCCCTATGGGGAGTCATATGAAAGGATGCAACAGAGTCAACCAGACATGGCTCATGGTCTGCATGTGTGCTTAAAGAACACATTAATACCTATGGCCACAACCAGACTATCCCATGAGTCTGGTAAAGAACACATTAAACTGATACATTTATCTTCATCTAAAATTTTAATCTCAATAGACACTAACTGACTTAGCACAGTATTGAAGGCGTTCAAATGATCTGCCAACGAGTCTCCATCTCTCATCCTCAGGTTATACAACTTCTTTCTCAGGAATAGTTTATTTACTAGGGACTTATATTGATACAACTTCCCTAACTTTTCCCATAAATCCTTGGCTGTAGCTTCCTCTGAAACATTCAGTAATACTGAATCTGAGAGACACAGTCATATTGTGCTCTTTGCCTTCCAATCCAAATTTTTCTAGTCATATGATGAAGTTCCTGTAGGTGCAATACCGGGATCTACCGCGATCCACTGATCCCTGTCCACCAACAAATCTTCCATATTGAGCTTCCACAGCTCAAAACTTTTCCCATTAAACTTCTCGATCTCCATCTTCGAATTACTTGCCATTTATTTTCATCTGAAAAATCAATACCACAGATCTCCCACTGTAACAAGGCTTATCATAGTCCCGAGCCAAACCCTTGACCACAAAGGCGTCCCCCTGAATCCAATAAAGTTATGATACCAAATGTAGATTTTAACCTTGTACAATATTTACTGAAAACAAATATTCAGTAAAAGAACAGAAAAGATACAATGGAAAATACAAACATTACACAAAGATTTTTCTCCTGGAAACCCAAACTAGGAAAACCAGCATATTCTATATTCATTGTGTTACATTGTTTACAATACAATATACATATAGGATCCAACGACATCCAAAACCCTAACCCAATGACCTGGATTAGTCAACAACCCTAATCCCTTAACCGAAAATAGAAAACCATTGGCAAAGAAACCATGTGCCGAAAAACCACCTAAATAGGTGACACGTTTTTCGAGGAAGAAATTGTTTTCTTGGGGGTGTTTCCCCGAACCCTCGTGTTGGGGGAATTCTCCCCCCTACATCCCCTCCTCAACCCCCCCTGTGCACCCGACACAATTCTCATACACAACTACTCATGCAAAGAATATAACACATACCCAACAAATAGAAGGTGACTTTTGTCCATATATTTCTTCAAAAGGTGTCATGCGAGTAGTTGTATGGTAAGAAGTGTTGTACCACCATTCAACTTATGGTAACCATTGAGCCCATTGATTTTTCCTTTCAAAGGAAAATCACCTCAAATATGTCTCCAAACACTTATTGACAATTTTAGTTTGACCATCAATCTGGGGATGATAGGCGGTGCTGAGATGCAATTGGGTGCCCTGTAGCCTGGATAGTTCTTGCCAAAAATTTCCAGTGAAAGTGGGATCTCGATAAAAAAAAATAGAACAAGGCATGCCATGAAGCTTGAATACATGATCCATGAAAAGTTGAACCACAATGGATGCGTTAAATGGGTGTTGAAGAGCACATAAATGAGCATACTTGGAAAGACGATCAACGACCACCATGAAGATTGACTTATTATCTGATTTAGGTTATGCCACAATAAAATCCATAGAGATGTCCCTCCAAATAGAGGATGGAATCAGAAGTGGTTGTAGTGTGCTAAGAGATTTTATTGTTTTTCCCTTGTTTTTTTGACAAACATCACATGCTGCCACAAAAGTGTGAATTTCATTTTTCATACCATCCTAGAAAAAAGAACGTTTGACCCAGTCATAGGTTTTGGTAAACCTTGAGTGCCCAACTGTGGGTGTAGCATGAAGCTCAGAAAGAACCATGGATTTAAATTGTGACTATTTACTTAAATACAAACGACCTTTGTAGTGAAGCTCATCATTGTGCCAAGAGTACCCTGGTGAAACTGGAGAGTTGGATTGCAATTGTTAGATCAAATGCGAAATTTTAGGATCTTGGAGCCATTCCTGAAAAACAGCTTGGAGCCAATCTAGTACAATGAAGGAGAAGGAGAAAAAGAAGCCTTCATCTTCATATTTTTGTGAAAGAGCATTAACAACGACATTTTCTTTGTCTTTCTTGTAAATGATATCATAATCATATCCAAAGAGCTTAGTCACTCATTTTTGTTGCTCCGGGGAGGAAGGTCGTTGCTCCATAAAACATTTGAGGCTTTGATGATCTGTCTTAATTTGGAAGCGTTTCCCCAAGAGATAAGGGTGCCATAGATCCATGACATGCAAAATATCCAACATTTCCTTTTCATAGATGGATTGGCCCAAATGACGTTCTGACAATTGTTTGTTGGTAAAGGCCAAAGGTCTGCCCTCTTGCATAAGGATTGCTCCAATTCCTCTCATGGATGCATCACATTCCAGAACAAAGGTCTTTGTGAAATCGGGAAGGGCCAAGCCTGGAGTAGTGTACATAACCACCTTCAAGGCTTGAAAGCCCTGATTAGCTGCAGGAGTCCAAGTGAAATATTTCTTTTTAAGGAGAGCAGTGAGATGCACCACAATCTTTCCATAATTTTGAACAAACTTGCGATAATAGCATGTTAAAACTAGAAAACCACTCAATATTTTGATAGTCTTGGGGCAAGGTCAATCCCGCATTGCTTCAATCTTCTTAGGATCCACCTAGACACCAGCCTTGCCAACAATATGACCCAAGTAATCAACTTCCGTGGTGCCAAAGGCACATTTAGAGTGTTTGAGGAAAATTTGGTGTTGGGAGAGTAGATGGAGAACTTGATCCACATGGGCAAGATGAGATTTCCAAGTTTTACTGTAGATGAGAATATTATCAAAGAAAACTAAGAAAAAACGATGGAGAAAAAGAAAGAAGACATGATTCATGAGGCTTTGGAAGGTGGAGGGGGCATTACACAGGCCAAAGAGCATGACCAAGAACTCATAGTGACCCTCATGGGGTTGAAAGGCAGTCTTGGGGATGCCAACTTCTTGCATACGTATCTAGTGGTAGCTAGAATGCATATCAAGTTTAGTGAAGTACTGAACACCACTCAGCTCATCAAAGAGATCATCAATGACAAGAATGGGAAACTTGTCCTTGATGCTGAGTTTATTGAGGGCATGAAATTCATGACACATGCGCCAGGTACCTTATTTCTTGATTACCATGACCACAGGAGAAGAATAAGGGTTGGTACTGGGGTGGATAACACCCTCTTGGAGCAATTCATGCACTATTTTCTCAATTTCATTCTGTTGGGAAAAGGGTTGACAATAAGGGCGAACATTGGGAGGAATACTGCTAGGAACAAGGGGGATGGAATGATCATGAACACCACAAGAAGGAATAAGTCCTTGAGGAATGGAAAAAATAGGTTGATGTTTGGAGATGATAGCTTAGAGGTAAGGATGCACAAAGGGTCTCTCAACCGCTTGAATGGAATGGAGTTAAGCAATAATACTGGAGTGGACTTTCTTGAGGAGGTTTTCCATGCGATGGGAAATGATGATCTCAGGAGAACTAGTTGTGATACCTTGGAGTTGATACCCTTGTCCCTCCTTTTGGAATTGCATGGTTAATTCCTTAAAATCCATAAGAATGCGACCCAAAGTGTGTAACCATTCAACACCTAGCACAATGTCACAATTGCCCATGTCAATGGAAAACATCTGATATTTTAGGTGGTAATGTCCAATTTGAAGATGTACATTTTCACAACTCCCACCACATTTCATGGACCCACCATTGGCTATCATGATTTGAAAATTATTAACAACATGATTATAACAATTGGTTTCCTAGGAAATGTGACAATGAATAAAATTGTGGGTGCTACCACTGTGAACAAGGATGATGACCTTCCTATGCTTAATATAGCCAATGAGATTGAGTGTTTGTGGAGAAGAGAAGCCAGTGAGGGCATGCAAGGAAATGAGTGGGTCAACTTCAGGTGGGTCAACGGGCTCTTGTGTAGCATCAAGAAGGGAAGGTTTGTCAACAAGGGGAATTGTCACATCTTCTTCAGGAACATCTTCGAAAATGGCCATAATATTTTTTTTCCTTACACTTATGCCCCGAAAAATATTTTTCATCAAAATTATAACAAAGACCCTTAAGTTGGTGTTCATCCATTTCATCCCTAGTAAATTTATGGACCTTGAGGGGAGTGGTAGGGGGGTTAGGATTAGTGGGTCGATGGCGAGGAACAAAAGAGGCCTTTTTATTCTGGGAAAAAATAACTTGTTGGGATTCTTTGGCACATTTAGTAGCTTCCAACCAATTTTGAGGGCAGGCCATGAAAACTTGGGATCAAATTTCATCCTTTAGGCCACTGATAAAGCATTCATAGAAGAATGCATATGACATGCCCTCGGCACAAAAGGCCAAATGTTCAAAGTAGCTATAAAGTCTTCCACTATGCCTGATTGTTCCAACTTGGTCAAACGACCAAGATAGTGGGTATCAATGTCAAAGCAGTCATAGAGCTCTGCAATAAATTGGGTCCATGAAATATACCCCTGACGTGAATTTTTACACCATTTCCACCATTTCCATTGTTCAGGATCTAGATAGAGGACAACATAGCAAAGTTTGGCCAACTCATCACTAATACCATCCAAAGAAAAATAATGCTTCATTTGAGTGACCCAACTCGTGGGATAGGAGCCATCAAATTTATTGACCTCAATGCGGGGATGATGGGGGTCACGATGAAAGGAGTTGGATTGAAAATGCAGAGAATGAGAGGAATCAAAAACATCTGGTTGGTCCGAGGAGGAAGGACCTGGAGTGCGGTTCAACAACTGGTTGACAATAGATTGGAGGGTGTTAAATTGGTTCATGAATTTGGCCTCCATGGTGTCAAATTTGTGCTGGACTTGGGTCTCGAATTATTCAAGGTGGGAATTGGTAGAGCCAATATCATATGTCACTTGTTGGATGGATTCCTTATCTTGATTGATGGAAGGTTGTAGGTATTGGTTGCGAGTGTTGGCCATTTGGAGAGGGGGAGTGCGGGCAAGGGAAAATGGGTGTGTGGGACCACATAAAAGGACTTATAAGTGATAGGTACCATGATGATCAGGGAGAGAAGGGGAATATAATGGGATAGGAGGAAAAATAGGGAAGCTAGGAAGGGGTCGGGTCCACTGAAAAAAGGCTTAAAAATGAAAGGTATGACTGCGATCAAGGAGAAAAGGGGAATCTAATGAGATAGATCCCAAATAAGTGTGCTGGCGGGACCACTATATATAAACACACACACACACACACACACACACACACACACACACACACACACACACACATTATTTTCTCTCCTACGAATTTATACTCTGAGCTGAAGAATACTAGAGTGTTGTTGGCATAGGGGAAGACCCAGGGTTCAACGCTCAAGAGTGCACCAACAAAGCCCTAACTACCGACCCTTTTGGAAACACCTGCAAAGTATATGAAGTCTCACCCGAGGTAGAGGCAAGGGTGGTTGCAGGACTCAAGTGTCTGCAACCTTAGCTGGGACACAAATATGTGATTATAACTCTTAATATAACACTTAGCACTGTTGGTTATTTATTATGCAATCAATAACCACTTCGCTAGTATAACAGAGCTTCGCATCATTCACTATGAACTAGAATATTCAAGCACTTAGCACCAATACATTATTCAGATCTAAGAGATCAAGCACTTAGCATATACACATGGATCACATCTAACATTCTACACACCATAAGCACTGATCATAAGCATATATATCAGATCTATATACTCATCTCAAAGCACTTAGCAATTAATCACATCAATGCATTAGAATAAGGCACAAAGTAGAAAACATTGTATTTACATGGTTCACCCCCACCCTGGGGCTACGCTCACCAATTCTTCTTCTTTATTAGTGTCTTCAATCAGTTACAAGCACAAATCCATCAAAACGCTACTGCACATAGGACAAAATATCTACGTAGCTTGCTAGATCCTTCTTCCTTGTATTACAACACAAATCCTTTTCCAACTTCCTACAATGACTTGCACTTAGCCCTGCAAGTCTCATATAGGCACAAATAAATTACAGACCTTACTTTCACTTAGCCTACATCACATAGATGTCGATATTCGACTACTACTTTCTTTCCTATCCTTCTATTTATACATACAAAAGCGACCTAAGCATGGGTAAACCCACGGGCCAACATCCCTTTCCCATTACATATTCCCAAAACCCAAAAAGGGACCCAAAAGTGGGCTGAGATTCCGCAATCTCTGCTTCGTCTGGTGATCCATCTTCATTAGGCTGACGAAGTCCCAAAAATGGTGAAACATGACCAAGATTATCCCAAAACTTGGTCAAGGGACAACATGCCCCCAACACTCACCTGTGACTCGTCCCGAGTCACTCTGGTCTGATAAATTATGCCTCAAATGCCTCGAGCTTGGCTTGAGTAGCTTCGACCTGCTTTAATGCTACAACCTCTTGCTCATTGAACTCTTGGATCACTACGTCGTTCACTGGCCCTTCTAGGCATTGTTCTGTTGTGATGATGACCTGTTCTAGCTCGGCTCCTTGGATTTCAACTTTGGTGAATAGTTGGCATGCCTTTTCTTGCACTGGTTGAAGTCGTTGAGTGACTTCCATCACTTTACTTTGAATTGTGTGGATCTATTGTTGGGTCGTGCATTTTTCTTGAAACCTCTTCATTCTTTCAACTGGTGTTAAGGCCTTCAGTTGTGCCTATAACGTAATGATGTGTTGGTTTTCTTCTTGGAGCTGCGACTCCAATGCCTATAACTCTGGATTCTCCATGAGGTTCTTGTAAGTCTGGGCACTCCTGTTACTCAATTGATTTCATTCCAAGGAAAAATATTTTAGTCTTCCAACTCCGCTGCGGGTAGTTTCTTCGCTTAGGTCTCTTATCTCCTGTGGAGATTCGGGTACAACACGGAGCTCTAGATCTACGATGCGCTGCTGTAGCTTTTGGATCACGTCTTCGAGCTATGCTACCTGCTGTGGGATTATTTCTTCAGTCTATACCTCAATGATTTTCACAGAGTGAAGTTCTCTGTTGATCGTTCCTTTACCTCCAGTTGCTCCTCCAACAATTGTTCCCTTCCTTGTTGTAGCTGTGATTTCTCGTCATTCCATTTTTCTTGGAGAACACTCTTTTCTTGTTCTACAACACTGCACTATTCTTCAAGTACTCCCTGTACTTGTGTCAAATCCTATATGGATTTCTCTGCTTCATCTTATGATTTTTGAAGTTGAGCCTCGACTGAATCTGTGGTTCGGTGGAGTTGAGATGGCTCATATCCTTCTTCTGGTGTTCTGAATGACAGGGGCATAGTGGAGACTATGTACCTCGAATGAAGTGCCTGCTGCACTCCTTGGAGCTCTATCTCGATCCGAATGTACATCACCTCCTTCTTGGCTTCCTGCTTCTCTACAATCTCTAGCGAAGCGTCGTTCAATGTAGCGATGATGAAGTTAAAGTCATCTGGGGTGAGGACAATATCGAACTTTGTCTTGGTTTCTTTCATTTTCTTTCTGGACAAAGGCTTTTGGGGGGACACCTTTATTTTCTTCGAGGGGTCCTCCTCGTCATTTTGTGATGTTTCCTTGCCGATCTCTTCGCTAACACCTCCTTGCTGTGGTGACATAGACATAGTCTTCACGGATGTGTTGTCTACATCCTGAACTTCTTCAGGCTTCTTTTTACTAGGTTCAGGTGTATCCTGCGCAGCTTCTAGACTGTCTTTATCAGACAAATGAGCAGGTTTTGATGGGATAAGGAGGTCCGCCAACCATTCCTTGGTGATTTCCTCTAAATATTCCTCCATAATCTTGTAATAGGATTGCAACTGCTGCTTATGGCCATCTGTGCATTCTGTTATATAAATGAAGTGATGGTCTGTGCCGAACTTCATTAAGGGACGAAACCCGTGGATGGTATTCGGGGTCATATGAGGCTCAGAATGGATGGATACTTTCAACTGGTTGTAGTAAGTGTGGAAGACGAAATTTGAATTCCATTGCTTGTTCATATCATTCGAGTACCATAGGGTACTGAACTTCGCAGCCAATGGTTCAAAGGGCTCGATGTCTAGGAAAGTCACACCTTCTGGCATCTCCCATTCAATGAATGCGATCAGTACGAGAAGCCAACTAAAGTGGAGCTCATATCCCTGGTTTTGTGCTTCCCTGCAGTCTAGTTCCAACTGGTTTACCAGGTACTGCACCAAATTCATTTGGAGTCCTTGTGCACACTTCCCTGCGAGGTCAACGATGAATCCAGTCACTTGGGTGGGTCGGTTCTTGTGAACTAGATTTTCTGTGTTTAGATGACATGCAAGGTGCACTGTGCCACTCTGGATAAAGGCTACCTTGTAGCCTCACATTCCCTTCTCAACATCGCCATAAGTCTCTTTGATCCTCTACGCTAATGCTCGGTTTGAGGTCTTTCCAGGGTAAAACTCATGTGGGTCGGGGCCTTGCATGATAAGTCCGGTGATCTGATTGATCAATATTGGATCCACAGTGGTGCAGTGGTTCAACCATAAGTATCCTCTGTGGTAGCAAGACAAAAACAATTTAATTCATGCGTTCACTACCTGGTGTTTGCCGAAGTGCGAGATCTTCATCACATTGAGCAGTGTGGACTGCGCGAGGTTCTGGGTCCATGACTGCGGGATAATCTTGGATTTCTTGCCTTTAGTCCTGGTCAAATAATTATGCGGGGCGAGCATGCTGTAAGACTTTCTGTCGCTGAGGTGGAAGTCGCTAAACTTCAATGTTGTGAGCTTATCTTGGTTTGCACGAATTGCACACACCCCTCTCAGGAGGTACGCAGTGACCAAAGCATACTCAAAATCCTTGGGCACACTGTCTCTATTCATTGCGCTGCTCAAAGGAGGTATATATGCAGGTAAGATGCTCGAAATCAACTTGGCATTCACGAGATCATCTCTATGCTTCATTCTCGTCTTTGTCGTGATTATGGAATTTCCTACTACACGAGCAGTCGATTGAGAATCTTGGACTCCTCCTATCAATGATGCTTGCACACCTACAGACATCCTTCTTTCCGACATGACTTTATTGGTCCTGAGATCAACGAATACTTCCTTCATAGATTCTTCAAGTGTGTTAAGATCCTCGGACATATGTGCTCGGGGTTAATAATATCGGGTTCACGAAGTAATGTAGACATGACAATAAGATGGAAAGAAAGAGCGTAATGATCACTGGACAATCTTAATCAAGGTTTTGATCTCAAATTCTCGATTTGGCAAAAGTGTTCTTCATGCATGGCACGATGAGCTAAATAGGTAAGTCAATAATGGTTGGCTCACAACGGTCATGACCCTCCATTAACTCCTGTTCGATCCATTATGGCGCGACCCAACGGTCTGATGATGCCTCTTTATTTCTTTTCTTCCCATTCGGGGCGGAAGTTGAACGGATATATCGGTCCCAACGACTATATTGCTTCATCATGGCAAAGTACTCTATGTCGCTAACCTGATATCTCAGTGAAGTTCCAATTCTGTAATTTTTCTTTTTGCGAGGTCTCTTCTAGAATCTCCTGTAACCTTTCAGTATTAGCCTTTTTCTTTCTTAACTTTCTAGCCTTCTTTCCATTGAGATTCGTTTCGATAATGCCTTTATCATTCTGAGTCGTTTCTTCTTTAGTCTTAGTTACTTTTCACTATTGAGATTTTTTCCTAGGGTTCCTATGTAATACTTCTTCCTTGTCGGGGATAGGTAATTCAATCTTCTGAGGATTTTCTAGTGTTGTCTTAGCCTCGACATTCGAGTTGCTAGTATTGAATATCTGTGATATGCTCTTCTGTTCCTCAATCAAGTGCGTGATCCTTCTGGTCATAAAGTATTTTAACTCTTGCTTCTTCTGTTCCAAAACTTCTTCTTCCTCCTTTCGTCTGGCTTGATCTCTATCAATCCAAGGTTTTCCTATTAGCATGGTAAATGGGGCTTTGTCTTCAACAAATTTAATAATATCAAAGTCCTCTTTTGTCGAAGCTCCATTGACATTCATAGGTATTTGGGCGAGCCTTCCATATAGGTTTACTAGCTTTCCTCTGAATAAAATTATTCCTCCTAGGGAAGGGATCATAGTGGGCCTTCCTATAACTTCCAAAATTCTTTCTGGCATAATATTCATCTGTGTTTCTTCATCCAGGACACAGTCAATGTCGAAGTCCCCTATTCTTGCTTTGATGAATTCCTTCTCTTTGAAGATCTCTGATAAGATGACATGTCGGTGGTCATTCAGGGTCTCTTTCACTTGTATCAATACCTTCTCTGATTCTTGTTGGGGTTCTATCTTTTCTGGATCTGCCTTAGGGTTTCCTTGATTCAGATTCATTCCTTCAAGCTTAGCGATCATTCTAGGGCAATCCAACACTTCATGGTCCATGGCTTTGCAACAGAGACAACTAGGTCTTCTGCCAGGGCATTCCTTAGCAAGATGTCCTAGTTTGCTGCAACTGTAACATAGGGTTAATCCTCACTTTTTGTTAAATGATCCCCAACATTTTCTGTACTGTGCACTAGGATCATGGTAGCGAACCTGCAACAAATTCTTTCTAGGATCCTACATCCATTTGTTAGTCCAAACATTCTTTCTATGCATAGGTATAACACATCTTTCATTATTCTTATCAAATCTATTCATATCAAACCTTCTTTTGTCTATTAACACCCTAGCTTTCAAACTAGGACAAAACCTATCAGATATACCTAGATCCATACTCTAGAAACAAAAAATTCCACTTATCTTACCTTTACAGAGAACATATATTTCATATCTAATACTTCTTTAACTATTCTTACCTTTATCAGAGCACAAAGTTTACAGATCTTTCCTATTTCAATAAGAACTTCTCTCTTTTACCTTTCTTGGAGCACAAAGCTTTCAGATGCTGTTTATTTTCTACAAATCCGACCTCCTTTCTTTCAGATCTGGCCTTCTCTCTTTAGATCGGCCTTCTTTCTCTTAGATCTAACCTTATTTCTTTAGTACAAATATTTACAGATCAATTAGAATACTACACACTAGGGAACAGATCTATGCACAGAGCTTTCACAGTTTCAGGATGAATCTTTGCACAGAGCTTCCTCTTTCTCAGTTCTTAGCAATCACAGTTTCAGGTCCTAGCAACAGAACCATTTGTTGGCATAAGGGCAGACCCAGGGTTCAATGCTCAAGAGTGCACCAACAAAGCCCTAACTACCGACCCTTTCGGCAACACCTGTGAAGTAGATGAAGTCTCACCCGAGGTAGAGGCCGGGGTGGTTGCAGGACTCAAGTGTCTGCAACCTTACCTAGGACACAAATATGTGATTATAACTCTTAATATAACACTTAACACTACTGGTTCTTTATTATGCAATCAATAACCACTTCGCTGGTATAATAGATCTTCACGACATTCACTATGAACTAGAATATTCAAGTACTTAGCACCAACATATTATTCAGATCCAACAGATCAAGCACTTAGCATATAGACATGGATCATATCTAACATTCTACACACCATAAGCACTAAGCATAAGCATATATATTAGATCTATCTACTCATCTCAAAGCACTTATAAATTAATCACATCAATGCATCAGAGCAAGGCACAAAGTAGACAACACCGTATTTATGTGGTTCACCCCCACCCTGGGGCTATGTCCACCAATTCTTCTTCTTTATTAGCATCTTCAATCGGTTACAATCACAAAGCCATCAAAACCCTACTGCGCACAGGACAAAAGATCTGCATATCTCGCTAGATCCTTCTTCCTTTCATTACAACACAAAGCCTTTTCCAACTTCCTACAATGACATGCACTTAGCCCTGCAAGTCTCATATAGGCACAAAGCACTTATAGACCTTACTTGCACTTAGCCTACATCACATAGATGTCGATATTAGACTACTACTTTCTTGCCTATCCTTCTATTTATACATACAAAAGTGGCCTAAGCATGGGTAAACCCATGGGTCAACATCCCTTTCCCATTACATATTCCCAAAACCCAAAAAGGGACCCAAAAGTGGGCCAAGATTCTGCAATCTCTGCTTCGTCTGGCACTACATTTTCGACAGGCTGTCGAAGTCCCAAAAACGGTCAAACATGACCAAGATTATCCCAAAACTTGGTCAAGGGCCAACAAGTGTTGAAATGCCCAAACACTTAACATGAAGAAATATGTAGTAATTTCAAAACCAAAATGCAGGAGGCACAATTGTGCGGAAATAGGTCTTGTCTGTTTGCTTCCCAAGGGTTAGGGTATTCAATGGTTTTCCTTGTGCTATATCTCTTTGATATACGTGTGGGATCCAACAATAGTACTCGACCCAATATCTAAGGGCACCAACTAAGGAGGCTAGACCGTTCCCTTATCCGTACTACTTGACTACCCAGGTACTAGAGATTATATTCCTGATTGCTTTCTCGGTGGCACTATAACATTGAAGGTGGCCAATCGGTTTATCTATAGAGGGATTCAAGAGATCTAGGTTGATCCATATATAGGTGTTGTATGATGCGCTACCACTCAAAGGAGTACGAACAAGGGTTACAAGGGTGGCCAACATATGTATTCTTAAGTACCACTTGTATTTCCTGCGTGTGTTACTCCCCGATCGCAGGTTTATGCATGTAATGACATATCTCTATAGATTTAAGATGCTAGAATATGTCTCTACGCTGAAAAAAAATTAACTCGCAATTTTCTGCTGAGGAAAGTGCTCTGATATCACTTGTAAGGTACCAAGTCTATTATATTAGCAGAAAAGATAAATAATGTAGAGAATAACATTGCAATAGAAATAGAATACGAAAATACTGCAAAGATAACAACAAAACAACAAATTATATTGAACCACAACACCAGAATTATACCTTTATTGATAGGAAACAATGTTCACTTGCCTCTTCGAGGGGGAAACTTCCACCAGAGCAGAGCTCAATTACAATAATTATTCAAGACAAAACTTCTCATACCCTTTACTCCTATTTAAACTAAATTTATCTATCCAAAAGAACAATCTAGAGGAAGATCCTTCTAGAAGCGGAAAATTCTTTTAGGTCTTCTTACATTTGAATTATTCCTCCTTATTTCTAGGCCTTATTAATATTGACCTTTATTACATGGAAATATATTATTCTTCCCACTTGAGGGGTTAGGGAGGTTATGTCCCTAACACAAGTACTCCAAGTGAAATAAGAGAGAGAAATAGACAAGTAGTGGTGATCCCAAAAGTGTGAGATTGATAATTTGATAAAGTGAACGTTCCCCTTATATATATGAGGTAACCACACGCTAATGTCGAACACAATGATAGATTAAAACAACAATACTCCATGATACAAGTGGGGTTGACCCCTCAAATAGCCACTAAAAATGATAATACATGCAAATACACCCTAATAAGGTCACATGTGTGGTGATGTCAAGCTCCCAAAGGGTGAAGAGAGCCTCTCAAGGCTACATGTCATCATTAGATGGTGCAATCAAGGTGGAAGATCCTCATCAGGTGCCATGTCACATATCAAATACATCAAGTGGTGTCTAATGGAAAACAAGCCCTATCATCATCAAGAAGCCCCAACACATGATATCATCATCAATAGCTCAATGTCTAGGGTGAGGAAGGCCAATGTCCAAGTGGAATGATCATGCATCACCTCTATGAGTAGCGTCTAAGAATAATCAAGTGAAATTTTCTCCATCAAATGTTGAATAAGGCATGGGTGCATTGTCCAAGGTGTGGAAATTTTTCCCATATGTCTGCCATCATGACCATATCCGTCAAATGAGAGCTCATTTGACTATTGTCCAGGGTCCAGGTGTTGTGAAAGGATGTATATGAAGGGGGTCAATCACTAGGTAACCCAACACTATGCATCACATGTGTTGTATCATTTACAAATGTGCACAATGTCCTAGGGTGAAATTACCAAAACATTCTCCAAAGACCATGTTAGGTACACTCAAATTAGTCAAAACCATGGAATCAAGTAAAACCAAAAAACACAAGTTATTGTATTCCTAAGAAGAATATAAATTAAGCCATCAAGTAATACAAAATCCAAGTGAACAACTCTCATTGGGTATCACCTTCAAACTTTGCACAAGCCCGAGACTTTATGCAATTTGGCATGTTTAGGTATGGGAGGGCCATCAAAGGAACTTATTAGGCATGATAGTACCCAAGTAGAGAGATATTTCCTAGAAGAACCAATCAAAGATATGTAATGAGTATGATGTGGTCATGGGGTTTACTTCTGGGCATGGGGTCATGTTAAGGTCAAATCCCGCTTCCTAAATTTCCCTCCCCTTTTCTATTTTCCCAACTTCTTTTGTCCATTTCTTTTCCTTCTTCTATACTTACCCAAATTCCCCTTTTCCTTTTCCCCTTCTTTTCTCCCTTTCTAGTTTTTATACTTAGTCATTTTTCCAAAATTATGGGTTCGTGGGTTCCTGGGTTGGTAGACTCGTGAATCCTCATCTCCAATCCACACTCTCACGTATTGAGTTTGAACAACTGCCACATTATCCTATACTTAGCTGTTTCTACAGCCGTGGGTTCCCGGGTTGGCAGGTATGAAAGATTTCATATCTCTTGTTCCATAACATACATTTTGTACCCAAACAATCCATGATCTACATTTTGACCATTGGACTTGTTATCACTCTGTAATTTCTAGAGGTTGTAGAAGAAAGGATAGAGGTAACCACAACCACTTTTGAAGATGGGATGTAGCCCTGCCAGCTTCAGAGAGGGATCTCTCTGTAAGATTTAGATATGTTTGTGTTAAGATATTAGGGTAGTTATGGAAGTTTAGGATTTGTTTGTTTGTTTGAAATATTTGGCTGATTGAATGCTTAGATTACCATTGGGATATGGGGTATGTTTTTCAAAATAAGGACCTATTTCAACTTTAATAAAGTTTCTTCACAGGGAAAGATAGTTAAACAATTTGGATCTTGGTAAATTTATATGAAGTGAATGGGAAGAAATGAGAAGAGTTCCACCAAGTAAAGATAGCAGTTAAGAATTCTTTTTACTTAATTTCAGTTGAAAAACATAGAGATATTCAAAGTCAGAAACAAAGTATTTTGAAATAAATTATGTTCTTAAGCCTTCTTTTGAATAATAAAAATTAGAAACACATAAAATGATGACAAAGAATGAAAAACATAAACAAAGAGAGATGCACATCACCAATGGTCTGACACGAGAATCCTGTGAAAGAGTCTTTTTTATTACTGGTTGATCCTCTTGAGTTAGACATAGTAGCTTTCTTCGATGCAAAAATAAACGCTCAATACTTCAAAAGGAGAAGTATTTATACAATTATTTACAAAGATCCTATCATAAATGATCAGGATGTAATTTAGGAATGACTAAACTAAATGTATCTTTCATTACAAAAAATTAGGAATATTTTAGATCTACTCGAATTTCTGGTGTTGATTTGGTGGAAGTTGTTGATGACTTGTCTCTTTGACTTTGCTTAGTTGTTGGTGTTTGTTGGCTGAAACATCAAACTCATCTTTACTAAAGTAACTCGCATAGCTTGTCCCACCTCTTTTTACTTGGGATTGATATCTTGGGTAATTTTCGGTAAATTTCATCCATCTCTGTATACTTAGCAAAAGTAGGCTTAGTGATGAAAATATGTTTGATTTCATGTTGAATGCTCAAATCAAACTGTAATGTTTCCCAATGATGCTTCCTTGTATTCCTGCAAACTAAGAATTATCCTTTGCATCTGTCTTCAATTTCTGGTTGTAATCAGGTAGGGTGATCAACTTGTCATTTAGCACTAACAAACCAGGAAGCCCTTTCTTGTGTAGTACCTCAAAATTGCTGAAGAACCTCTGGACACCGATGTCCATAACCTGATATTTTTCTTCCAATTGCAACATGAGGCCTTTCTTGGTCAGAACCTTTTTGATTTCCAGGATAGTTTTGGTTTTGTCCTCCATTCCATCTCTTCTAATTCCTGTTTGTTTTTAGAGTTTAGAAACCTGATGAGCTCTGTGGCTTATGTTGGATTTTCTCCCAATTCTTATTTGATAATTTCAATGGCTCCTCTAGCTTTATGGATTAATTCATGCTGCTAAAAACTGATTTGTATAGAGGGCCAAATCTATGTCATGGATTTATGTATGTCTATCCATATGTTTTCCTTAGATTGGGCTAAGGTATTTTCCATGGCTATTTCTTTCCCTAATTTCTGCATTTGTTGGCTGAGTCTTTGAGATTTGTGCATTTCTGCATGATGATAATCCTGGAACATTGATTTCAGTTACTGTAATGCCTTTACCTCTTCCTGTAACTTTTTAATTTCTGCTCCTTGTATGGACATATCTTCCATACATTTCACTGGTTTATCATAAGCATCTGAAGTTTGTGTTGGGATTGTTGTTGATGTAGAAACTTTTGGCATTCTTATCCCTATCATGGGAATTTCATCTAATGGAACCATGGCCAAACTATACATTCTGGTATTTTTCTTTGATCAATTTGTCCATCTCTGCTTCCATTTCCCTAATCTATGCATTTTGTTCCATGTTCAATTTGAGCATCTCTTCTTTTTGGATTTATGTCTCAACTACTTCTTTAGTTTGTGAATCCTCTATTGCTAGAAGCTTTAGCTATTTCCTAAGTGATGCTATATCAACATTCTTCTTCTTGATCAAATCTTTTGCTGATTTGACATTAGTTGGGTCATATCCAATATTAATAACTAATTCTTCTTATGATTTTATCTTATTATCCTTGGACACAAAAGAAATCTTCTCAATCTTTAATTGGGTTTGGATATTGGTCAGTGATACCTGCAATTTAGAAGTTGTCATTGAGGTGTTTGTCAGGGTTGAAAATATCATCTCCCCTATCTGTCTGTGCATATCCATCTAGTCAACAGGATGGACATCCTTTATATCAAACTCAAAAACAATCTTCTTGTAATTTGTTGTTGTCTTTGTATAGGGGAATTGTGCCTGTGAGAATGCCATTTGCATTCTTCCCTTCTCTGTGTCAAAATATGACAATAGTCTGTGCTGAACAGTAGAGGTTTGTTTCCAAAATTGAGTATAAGTGCTGGTATTAAGAAGCTCATTCCTTTGTTTAATTTCCTTATACTTGTCAAAAATATTTGACTCCTTTTGTCCTTGAATTGATTCAGCTGTCAGAGTTGTGTCTAGATTTCCTTGAGAGGTTGGTGGTGATGGAGAACTTGCAAATAAAATGTTTGACTGGGATGAAGAATGTGGTCCTTCCAAAACTATTGTAGACTGCATTTCTCCCTCTTTAAGAAAATTTGTTGTGTGACTAGTTTTAGTCCTCTTTCTATATAATTGAAAATCTTCAGCTGATACCTCTGTGACTAAAGGAGAAACTTCCTTCCTTGATCTTTTCTCTGCTTTATTTTGAGGTGTAGTGGCATGTGAAGTGGTTATAGAGATAGGATGCTCCTCTGCTTCTTGCAATGTGTTTTCTTCCCATTCATATTGGTTCATATATCTTTCAACCTCTGGCCTTTGTGTGTGCACATAGGGAGTGGTATTTTGTTTGGTCCTTAGCTCAGAAATGATGCCAAATGGGTCATATGACCAAATGAATCTAAGAGGAAACTTCATCTGTTTCAAGAGGATGTCTGTTTCTTCACCAACTTCTCTACTGTTGCAGATAAATGGTCCAATCTGAGTTTTGATTCTGAATTGGGATTTCTTCTTGGCCGCTACAAAATGAATTTCATCTGAATTCTTCATCTTCCTTATATACTCCAATGAAAAAATCCTCATTGGGAGGTATTTAGGAAATTTGTAACGTGGCAGCTCACATCCATACACCCTGATTTCTGTATAGTTTTGGTATAAATAACAACCACCTATCTTGGCTTGATTAGTTAGGTGTAAAACCTTTTGAATTTATTTACTAGCCCTGGCTTATGTGTTGCTTCTCAACAAACAAGTAGTTGGAGGGATGAATTGGTCTATGAAATACTTGAAGATGTATTCTATTGATTTCTTTCTCATTAATGAGGTCCAAAATATGACTGACTGTGGGCTTCCTTGTTCATTTATCTTTTGGAGAGAGAAAGGAAACGTGTTTTCTTGATAAAATAGTAACATATAAACCAACATTGAAGAATATTTGAACATTCCTTCATTTGGAAACTTAAGGAATCATTCATGAATGTTGTCCGCCAAAAATTGTCTGAAATTGAACTTCAAAACAACCTTTTCTTCTGTCGAAAAAATGGACAGAAAACCTAAAATAGGTACATCTATCCATTCATAATAATAATAACCTAACAGATATGAGAGCATGGATATAATCTGGTTAGCTTTCTCTGTGAAAATGGAAGATGGGTATGGTGGATTTGTCTTAGGCAATTGGGCATTTTCAAGGAGGAAAATCTAAAAAATCCGAGTTCTTTGGGGAAATATTCATTTATGGTACAATTAATTTAAGGCTTCAATAGAGAAAGGGGTGGCATAATCATTTTTAGGGATCTGTAGCATTTGGTCAATTGTCTCAGGGGTAACTGTGAACAAAATTTCACCAGTGGGAGAAGAAATGGCTCTTTGGCCTGACAGATAATTGGCTTGGAATATGAGGACAAATTTAGGGAAAGGATAAGTTTGAGGAAACATGTAAAGGGGAAAATTGGATTCCCAGAGTCCAATTTCATCGCTCTGGTCGAGGAATATTTCTTTGAGCTAGGAGTGTAATTCGAAGAAATCAAATTCGCACCTCGGCTCTGCAACCTTGTAGTCTTTTTCTGCCAGAGGAACGTGGTCCAGTTCGATGGGAGGGGGAATCATTGGGTTTTCATAGGTTTTGAAAAGCTTGACCTTGGGAGCCATAATTGACAGAATCAAGAGTAAAAGGATGACAACGTTGTAATTTCCAGAAGAAAGTTTGCATGTTGACAGTGAGAGATGGCAGTGGTATTTTGACAGCTTAGCTCGATATCTTAGCTCGACACAGTCTTCATGGGGTCTTAGTCATCAAACAATGTAACGAGATGAAAACGATGGGTTTTAATACATACAGGGATATTCGTTATGGTGCAGGACCGTTACGGGACAACTAACGGTCACGGGGAGGGGTTTAATTGGCTAACGGGTATGTTGTATGGGATAGGTGTCATGTAGGGAGAGTGTAGTAGCGGCGGGGAAAATGAATGGTATCAGGATTAGGTTAGGCGGATTTCAGAGGGGGGGGAGTGATGGAGGGTCGTCGATTGGGTATGAGATGGTGCCGCCGAGGAGGATTTGCATGAAAATTATGCGCTACAAGACAAAATGTCTTGTCAAATTCCGAACTTTGGATAAAAATATATATGCCATAAAGCCAAAGTTAGCTTTTTGAAATCTTTGCATTCTAATTTATTTTTCCTATGCTAAACTAACCTATTTTTATCAACTTAGGGTGCATTTTAATGTGCAAACCCTTTCAATTTTCTATGAAAGGAAAATTCACCTAACCTATCTTATATCCTATGCATCTAACTCATTAATCCAGTTTAAATAATTGGATTAATTTATTCTTCTACCTAACTACTTTATCCAAGATTAGATAGTTTGGCTAAAATTATTCTCTAACCTAACAATAACAATTTAAACAATGTTTGATCATGATTAGACTGTATGATTCAAACTTATTTTTCTTTTCATGGGGTTTTCTTATTTTTCTCTTTTTATTTTATTTTATTTTATTTTTTCCTTTTCCTTTTCTTTTCTTTTATACCCTCTTTTTGTTTTCATTATTTTTTATCTTTTTCTTTTGGAAATCATTTGAAGAATGAAATATTATTTACAACATAAAATCATTGAAGGAGAAATATTCTATCACCATCTGATAATATGAAATATAGGACTCTAACAGGACTCCACGGGCTCCTAAGTACCTCATCTCTCTTATATTGAGTCCCGACAATGACGAGTTGGCGGGTTCACAAAAGTCCCAAATGTTATTTTCTCTCATCCGTTCCCACCACCTTCACGCTTTTCCCAATTGCATTTAGTATGGTTTAATGCTAATAAATCATCATGCAGGTCTTGTAAATATTGTCATTAATAGGAATCGAGGAGATTTCTTATTAAACCACATTAAAGCATGACTTGTGGAAGATTATATTATATCTCTCAAGTGCTCATTTAAAATATTATCTGGATCAAAAGAATGCTCTCATCAACTTATGGAAACAACAAATCAACAACAGTTTTGCGGAGATACTTTGAATTTTTTTGGATGAGAGGACCAAAAATTTCAGTGGTATAGAGTGTACTCTTATTATTCGTCCCCTTCTACTTAGAATGAAGTATTTTGGATGTCTGAAATTTCTCGTGCAGGCTATGTTCCTGAAGTTTTTCACTGCAAGCAACTGGTTTCCTAGTGTGATGAGAAGTATATACCAAGTCACCAGATGATTCAACTCCAATACCATTCTCCCATCTCTCTTTCACCTCAAGTATTCTGAAAAATGATGAAACTCCCAGAGCCAACACTCACCTTCAAGGGTGAAGACTGCAGGGACTTCTTGAAAAAACATGACAACGACCTGGATATATTACCTAAATTCTTGAAGAATCCCATGACCATCCTTGAAGATATTACCAGATTGTAGGTTTTTTTTTTATTCAAAAACCCATTTTAGGAAATTTCCTGGTTATTTACCAGAGTTACGGGTCAAGAAAATACTGCCAGCATTTCCTGTATGTTTCTTTACATCTTATATTTCACTGTCAAGGAGCATACCATTTTAGATTGGGGGAAGTTGATTTCCATTGAAATATCTTCCCAATTGTCTCAATATAAAAAGGATAAGAAATTATTCATGTCTTCTTATTTAGTTTTCGCGATAGCGCATTTTTGTCAATTTCCTAAATTGTCTATATGCAAGAATGTGAGTTGTGAATTTGACCTTGTGAACTTTTGGTACCAAGCATTATGGATGTAAAAACATTCCCTGCATTTTTATGAGGTTTTCAATGAATTTGTCTCGGTTCTTAAAGAGTTGTTTTTTGGAAGAGATATCCCAAGAATATCTTCTCAGACTAGTAAATTCCTGGATAGAAAGGGGACTTTGGAGCAAGTGGAGAATTACAATGTCATAAGAATTTTCGGTTCCAAGGAAAATCCTTCCTTTCTTCCATGCCATATATCTGACATAATGTTTGTTACAAAAGTTGCAAGGAAATATAACTTTTGGCTGCACTTTTTTCATGAAAAATGAAAAAACAAATTCATTCCTTTGACTTGGAAAGTTGGGGATTTTGTATTTAGAAGTATGAACAAAATTGATGAATTTGAAAACCACTTCCACAACTTGAATCTCAAGTATGTTGAAAAGATCAGAGGGTTTAACCTGTTGGAGTTACTTCACACACACCTAGGATTTATTTTTCCTAAGGTTTTCCCTTGTTTATTAGTCATTATTCAGTCTCCTATATTTTAGGAAGAATTTTCCTCTAGAGAGAATATTCTCTTCAGTTTTCACTTTAGTTTCATCATTTGAGTGGAGTCTAGATGCTACATTGGGATTATCACCATGCAACATCGGGATCATCACTAGCTAATGCGCATTGTCCTTGGGATCATCATTAGACTAGAGGATTACTCATGATTCCCTAATCTCCTCCTCACTTCACTCTGTTTCATTAAGTTAACTGAAGATTGATAGAATAGTTAACTCAAACTAGGTGGCAGTTCACTCCCGTAACTGCTTGAGAGACTAGACTAGGTGGCAATTTACTCCTGTAACTACTGGTGTGTGTTCATATCACTCTAGACCACCACTATGGTGCATTAGTTACTCATGTAGCCTATATCTATAGAAAATTATTCACTCTTTGAGTGTGGAATACAATTAATGAGAATTCTTCCATTGTTTCTCTCTTGCTTCTTCTTTCTTAATTTATCTCTGCAAATGTGTGTTGTATTTTCTTGCTAGATCTATTCTGTGCAGGTTCAACAAATTTACATGACCCTAATGGAATATTTGTGGACCATATGTTAACAGTGGGTTTTATCAATTCATTTATCCACAATGTTCTAGGATAATAAGAATACAATCATCTGGGCAATCCTACCCACACCATTGGTGACTTAGAGACGATACTTAGCATAAATGAATTGTACAAACAGAGAAGAAAAGGTCCCATCGAGAAGAGTGCCTAGTCCCCTACTGTTAATACTAAGACTACAACACCTCAGAGCAATGATCCAGTGGCCCACCTATCTAAAAAAGTAATCAACAGTAGTTTAGGTGGAGGAGGAGATAAGAACCCCCCTCTAGGAAAAGTTGAAATCTCACATAAACTTCCTTTGAGGAGGAATATGAATAATATTGTACAAGAGGAAGAAGAGAATCACGTCGAAAGTGACATCAATAGCTTCTCCCTCGAGGATATGGAGCTTGAGACTAACATTGAGAAAATGTTTCCTAACATTGATTAGCCAGGAAGTGCAACTCACCAGAATCAGTTGTTGGAAATTATTGAGAATGAGATATTTGATGAAGAGTAATCATTCGTATTTTAGAGTGCCGTCTTTGACAGAGATTATAAAAAATTAATTATTGAGAAGAGTGATGTGAAGAATAAAAAGGGGAAATCTCGTTCAAAGGTTAACCTAAGAAATATGTGGCCTGACAAAATTTCCATAATTCATAAAGCAACTGGCGATGCATTAGACGATTCCATTGGTGGTCTCGAAACAAAAAATATAAAGTTAAAGGAAAGGATTAAGTAATTGGAAGAGACTTTGATGCCTCCTCCACTCCTTTTTATCCCTTTGGAAATTGTCAGACCTGCCATGTCCGCAACCAAAATAAAAGGATCCTCAAGATTACTCACATCAGCCATGAGCTATGTGGAGAATAATATCAAGAAAAGAATGACACTAATTACAGAAGCTTGGGAAATTTCAAAGAGCATGATTTCTATTGGCTCGAGAGCACACACCTTCCTTGAATATCTATAGGCTGACCTAAAAAATAAATAAGGTTTCTACCTTGATGCTGTAGTATCCTTTGGTATTAAAGTTACCAATATGTCAGAGCTAAAGAGAAGAGAGGAGGACCTTCCCTCTCCAAGTCGGATCAAGCAACTGAATTCCTACTGGAAAGAGAAAATAAATAACTTGAACAACATCGTCCAGTCATGCAATCAACCCATAACAAGGAGGGAAGAGCTATTCAAAAGGCTCACGGAGGTGGACCTAGCTGGAATCATTAACGAATCCAAGATCCCAATTTGATCCTCAACTCATTGTTCTTAACAAAACAACAGTTCGATGAGGAAGTTGATATTTTTAAAGGATTGTCAATTTAAAAATTCTATGGCATAATTGTATATGATGAGAACACCATAGATAACTAGCTAGTGGATTACTCCGTAAAAAATCAGGATATTGAAGAAGTATTACATGACATTTCCATTGATCTCTGAGACATGGAGGGTGAGCTATTCAATATTAAAATCCGACATGAAATCAATGTGGCACCTATGAAAAGTTACATTGAAGAATGGCTCAAGAAGGCTATCGATAAACTGACAAATGAAGGGAAACAAGCGGTTAAGACGATTCATGTAACCGTTGATGAAAATAATAAAAGGACATCAACGAGAAAATTAAGACACGAGTGACCATCATAGTAAGTTTACACTGATCACATCCTTTTTTTCTTTATCAAGTCCTTCATCCAATTATTCCACCTCTTGCACTAGAAAGGTTTAACTGAAGACTGATAACTCATTTTTTCTTCTTACCAGGTCTTGTTGATCCTACTACTGCCCACCGTCTTCATTCTAAAAACTTATTTCTTGTCTTTATTTGCTTTATGGTTTGCAGGAGCCCCAATCCCAGTGTTTAAGACAAACACATTTACAATTTCAAGAATATGTAATAGACTGTATATTTTTTGGAATTTTCAAAAGAACTACTTTGGGAACAATCTCAATTGTGTTGTGTAACCTTGTTTTCATAATATAAAGTATTTTAGGTTGATCTATCATTATATTTGTTTGAGCTACCCATGTGTCCCCTCTGTTAAAGTTCTGTTATGCATGGGGATCATCTTCTTTTTATTTTGTGTGATCATAAATATTTATCTTAAACTATGATGAATATGAGGAAATTTCTCTTATTTACTTTAAATGTGTGAGTGTGTTCAGTTCCTGGTCCTTTCTCAGGAACTCTCCTTTAAAAGAAAACAATTTTTTTTTCCTTTTATTTTATTGTAATATTTATGTTTCTTTGAACTACTACAATGGAATTATGTCAAGTCCAACATTTTGAATATTTAAAAATATCAAGAACATCTAAAAGAGGAGTACCACCTCTATAAAAATGCAGGGGGATTTACATCCTCGTGAGGTTGTCGTTTCGGTCCTAATAGAGTCATGCGTCAAAAATTTTGGCGACTATACTGGGGAATGAACTGAAATGTGGAACTTGGTCTAGCATTTTTGAAAGAATATATGACTTTTCCCCAGGAGGATCAACCCCACCTAGAAATTAGATTGAACAACCAACGAAGCAATTTAGATCATTTATACAACTTGGTAATATCAACGGCCGAGACCCGTGAATATTTAGAAATAACTTGGAAAACATTGGTCTGAGAAGAAGAAAGAGAAATCCTCTGAAGACAAAGGAGAGAGAAAGAACAAGACCAAAGAAATCAAAGGCTAGCTAGAGAAGCACAAGAACAAGGTCGGGATTGAAGCCAAACGAATACAAGGGATCCATTACCAGAATTAAAGCAAGCAAATCTTTATTGTTAGAAGTGAAAGTCCTATCCTTGGAATCTCTCCAGACATGGCAGAAAGAAATGAACAACCCCGAGATGAGCATCATGAGGAGAGACAAGGAGATGGAAGAGATGTTGCAAGAAACCAAGGAAACCCAAGATTTGAAAATCGAAGGAGGGTAAGAGAATCCCCTATAAATCTTATAGGTGAGCAACATGATCTCCCTGTTCTCCCTAAGGGCACCTTAAAATAATTTTCTGAAGATAGAGCTATCGATGCAAAGAGGCATCTGCACTTATTTATTGATGATTGTGATTTTCACTGTGTTGAGTATGATGATGTCATGGTAAGGTTGTTTCTGCAAACTTTATCAGGAAGAGCGTATGAATGGTATACAACATTTCTAGTAGATCCATTCACTCTAATGACCTCGAAGCTATGTTCTGGACTATGTTTTCGCCTCCAATTTCTTACCATACCCTTCTCATCGATTTCACCCATATTGGTTTAAGGAAGAATGAAAGGATACAATATTTTAATCTCAGGTTCAATAAAACCTTGATTAGGATTCCATAGGATAAAATACCAAATGACCTAGTCATTCTTGGTTGTTATAAGAATGCAATGCCCTCGAATGTAAAATATTCCATCAAAACATCCCAAATGGATACTTTGGAGGAGGAAATGACTAAAGCCATTGATATGGAAGAAATTATGATTGAAACGGGTGCCGACCCTGACATTATACTGGGAAGAGTACAAAGGCAGTTAGGAGGACTAAGTATAAAATAACCAAGGAGATTCCAGTTCAAGAAAGACCGAAGAATTCAAGCCTCGACAGGCTCAGAACCAAATAGTGGGATGATAATTTTTCAAGGGAACCATACCTAACATAAAGGTTGACCCTATGGTAGCACAAGAAAATAAGAAAAGAATCGAAATTGCATAGATGAATAGAACCAACAAACAAATGTAGAATGAGATAAATAGACTAAGAAGGGGAGATAATTACATTCAAAATCCGAGAATGCCAATCCTAGATAAAAGGAGGAACCCTCCCCTAGAAAATAGAGTGAGGTTTGAGAACACAGATAACCCACAAATACTAAGGGTTCCTAGACAACCTACTCCAAATGCAACTGTTTTGGATGACGTCTATGGCAAGCAATTAATTGAGAAAGAAAATTATTAATTACCCGATGAAAGCTCTGAAACTGTGCAAATGGAAAGATGCGAGATATCCATGTGTATATTTGAAGAGGGTGACAATGATACCAACTTGCAAGAAAACGTCGCCCTGACAAGAGGATTTGTAAATAGACCAAAAAATAAATACGATTTTGATAAAGAGAACCAAAAATAAAAAGAAAAGGAAAAAAGCAAATGAGAAAAGAGAAAATGAGAAAGTGACAGAAAGACCACCTAAAGTCAAAATCCACTCAACTGACATATAATGTTGTAGATAATTTGAGTAAATTAAGAATAACCCTGCCCTTTTTGGAAGTGGTGAAGATTCCCCAACAAAGAGAAAACATCTTGAAGTTGTTGGATGATCCATCTGAAAGAGTAGAAGCTGTTGTCACCAATCCAAAACAAATCCCTAGCCAGTCAACTGCTAAGATGAGAGGTAAAATTCCTCTCTTTTACATTTCTATTGAAAATCATGATGTTGCACTGCATAATTTTTTAGTTGACACTGGCACGACGAACAATATCATGCCACTGGTATTCATGGAGGCATTGGGCATGAGTTGCACCAAGTATTATGAAATCAATGAAAGTATATATGAAATTGATTCTAGAAAAGTGCGAGCTTATGGAGAAATCAAGGACTTTTATGCTTGGATTACAACAACCCCCATATCATTATAGTTTTCAATATTATTGTGGTAGAACTTCCTTCGACATATGGATTTGTGCTGGAAAGAGACTGGACATCTATGATCGAAGGATATATAATGAATGATGGAATTTGTATGATGCTACCAGGAAAAGAAGGAGTAATGATTAAAGTATGCCATGAACCTAGAAAAAACTTCTCATTCAAGAAGAAGGACAATGAATTGATGGAGGATTATATAGATGTCAAGATTGGAAACTACTCTATCCTAGACATAGAAAATAATGAAAATATGGAGCAATTGCAACACATAGAGAATCAAGAATATCTGTTTGAAGGGTATTGGAGGATGTCCTTTGATGGAGCCTGTTCAAGCTATGGAAATGGAGTTGGAATTTTTCTTATGAGTCCAAGTAAGATTATGCATCCACACGCCATTAGAATGGATTTCTAATGCACTAATAATGAGGCAGAGTATGAATCTTTGATTCAGTGGATGATCCTTGCACATGAAATGAAAATAGAACATCTGATTGTAACTGGCGACTCAGATTTGGTCATCAATCAGGTGACCCAGAGGTACAAAATAAAAAAGGAAATACTTAAGTTGTATTTCAAAACAGTTAACGAATTGATGGAATCTTTCAGTTCCTTCAATATTTATTTTATTCTAAGGGGAAATAATCACAAGGTAGATTCACTAGCCTTGGTAGCCTCATTGTCAAATCTAGATGATACCCAAAGCAAAATGTATTTCTGAGTATAAAGAGATTTCCGATCGTCCGTGCCCGATAACATTGAGTACTTGCAAGTGTTTTAGAATGATGAAGAACTTGATTTTTTTTTGTTAAATGATGATGATGATAAAGAGGATCACTCATATGCCATCCCCAAATATTTTTTAGAATTTGAATCTCTTTTCACGAAAGACGATCATGCTAAGAATCTCCTTGAAGAAGTTTCAGTTCGAAAGCTGCAAGAAATGAGAAAAGTCAATATTGGAACTGACAGTTCCCCGAAGTATGTCAAATTGGGAGTTGATTGCACCACTAAGGAAGAAAATCAATATGTTTCCTTATTCAAAGAATACATCGATGTGTTTCCTTGGACCTATGATGATTTAAAATCTTGCGATAAGACTATATTTCAACATATCATTCCTTTGAGGGAAGGAGGGAAGCCAGTGAAGAAAAAAATAAGGATGATCAATCCCAATATGAAACCTCTGGTAAAGCTTGAATTGGAGAAATTGAAGAAGGCATGAATAATTTATCCCATTAGACACTTAGACTAGCTTTCAAATCCCATGATTGTAAAAAAAAATACCAGGGAAATATGGATGTGTGTCGACTTCAAATACCTTGACAAAACAAGCATAAAGGATAAATTTATTTTCTTAATATGGAGTTCCTTCTCGAGCAAGTTACTAGATCAGCCTACATGTCCATGTTGGATGGTTTTTCTAGATATAACCAGGTCTTGGTGGCTAAGGAAGATAGGGAAAATACAACATTTATCAAATCTTGGGAGACATATGCATATGCTAGGATTCCCTTTGGTTTGAAGAACGTTGGAGCCACATTCTAGAGGGCCATGGATCATGCATTCAATGAGATGATAGAAATTTTTTTGTTAGACTATCAAGATGACTTGACGATGCATTTAAAGAAAATGGATGATCATATCCATCATTTGAGAAAGGTTTTTGAAAGATGTAGATTATATGGTGTCTCTCTAGATCCAAAGAAATGCTTGTTCGCTATGACTCAAGGAAAACTGTTGGGCCATATTTTATGCAAGGAAGGGATTTACATAGATCCATAAAGAATTAAAGAAATAAATGAGCTCAAGCCCCCAACATCCAAGAAGGGAGTCCAATCATGTTTCGGCAAGATCAATTTTGTGCGAAGATTTGTTCTTGATTGTGCAAGCATTGTAAAGCTGATAAATTTGTTACTGAAAAAGGAGCAGAGGTTCAAATGGACACTGAATACTCAAGAGGAGTTCAATAATATCAAAGGAGAAATTACCACTGCTTCTATCCTCATTAGTCCGAACTTTCAAAGAGATTTCATCATCTATTCATTTTCTACAGAGATAGTTGTTTCATCCATTCTTACTTAGAAGAATATCAAAGGAGAAGAACTCCCAATAAGTTTCATGAGAAAAACCCTACATAAATATGAGTTGAGGTATTCAGAACTGAAGAAGCAGGCCTTGGCCCTTGTAAAATTAGTAACACACTTTCGCATGTACATATTGAACTCCCATGTTATTTCTTATTTTCCCTCATCACCAGTGAAGATGCTTTTGAATCAACAATTGAGAGAAGGAAAATGGGCTAATTGGTTGGAAAAGATACAAGAATATGATATCGAGATTAAACCTTTAAAAGATATCAAAGGACAAGGTTTATGTAAGCTCATTGCGAACGAAGATTTGGTTGATGAAATGATTTTAATTTCAGTCAGAGAACCCTTGGATGATTCAGAATGGTACAGAGATATTATATTATACTTAAGGTCCAGGAATTTTCCTATCACCATAAACCCAAAGGAGAGAAGAACATAGAAAATGAAGGCAAATCAATATGTGTTGATTGCTGACACACTATTAAAGACAATTTATGATGGTATACTGCTGAGATGCGTTGATGAAAATCAAGCCCAAGAACTAATAAGAGAATTCCATGAGGGAATATGATGTGGACACTTTGCACCTACTGCAACTGCCCACAAGATAATAAGAGAAGGATTTTATTGGCCATCAATTTTTAGAGACTTGTATTCCACAATAAGGAAATGTTTGTCATGTGATGCAGGAGCATCGCTACAAGCCAATAGCACGCTAGCTAGCCAGCTCATCAAGCATGCATTGAATGGAAGGGGAGAGGCACAACCCTCTCAATTTTGAAATTTGAATTTGTATTAAATGTTGCAAGGATGGAAAAGACAAAAATCCATGCATATGCGTAGGTTTTAGACGTAGGTTGCCTTAAATAGTTGTAAGGCTGAGATCTAGATCCGATCCGGACTAGACATACATTCATTGTAAATTCAATGTAATTGAATAGGGTAGGTAGCTTGGAGGGAAGATCTCAAAGATCCCCCTCATGTAAAAGATCTTGAATCTTATGTTGGTAGTCAACTTGATGCAGACCCCCGACCCTCGGCCAAAAATCCGCTACAGGATCGTTCTCCCTTCAGATCTGCAGAACCGAAATGGTTCTTTCGGGCCTTCACTGAAACCCAACAAACCCGATCCACAGGTCCTTCATGAAAACTCCACCGGCACAAGAAATGCACTAGGTGTGAGTCTTCACCTCCACATGACCACCAGACATGAACACAACCCTTTCCGAAAAGGGATTTCATGTTTTGCAATTTTGGGAGTTCTGATGTCGAGTTTCTTGACCCTTCGATTCCTCGAACTCCGAAATGCCGAAATGGCTCAATCCATGATTAACCCTTGTACTATCCTCGGTCCATGTGACCACTTTCTGTGTGACCACAACCCTACTTTCGAAGGCGTGTCGCGTCTCGCGACTTCGGGACTTCCAATGCCAAAATGCCCCAATTCTTTGTCCCTGGGATGGCCAAAACGCCGAATCCCGAAAGGCCGAAATTATATGGCTGCCTCTTCCATGATCACCCGTTGCTTTCGGGACTTCGGGGTTTCAAATGTTGAAGTACTCAGACTCCTTGTCTTTGGGATGGCCAAAAATCTGAATCTCGAAACTCTGAAATGTGTGACCGCAACCCCACTACAAATGTACGTCGCATTTCCCAACTTCAGGGTTTCCAACACTCTGTGCCCCGCTCCTTGTCTTCAATATCACCAAAAAGATGAATCCCGAAATGCCGAAATGTTTCCCTGTCCCATGACCCGGTGCTATTCCTCAGAACGCTTTCGGGTTTTCGTGTTTCGGGACTTCGCGATCCTGGCTGCAACAACTCCTTGCCCCTTCGAGATCCCGGTATCCGAAATGCCGAAGTATCGAACCCCGAAACACCGATATTCCGCTCCAAACTAGGATCAATGGCTCATAGCCTCTCCTGATCCGACAACTTGTGTCTTTTCGGGATTTCATGGGTCAAGAGTTTTTAACTCTTACCCTTTGCATTCCCGGTAGCTGAGATGCCAAAATCCTCCTTTCGAGAATTTCCCCGAAACCTCAACCGCTCGCCACGTGTCCTCCTATTGGACGGTCACGATCCTTTAGGGATTTCATGGGTCAAGATTCCTGACTCTTTCCCTTTGTATCTCCCGATAGCCAAAATGCCGAAATAGGCCTTTCGTTCCTTTCTTCACATATGAGGGTTAAAAATTGTGAAACTTCTCCTAGATCTGATGGCTATCGATCCATACACCCAGATCTGACAACCCAGATCTCTTTCTCATACGCACTCTCCTTCTACTTGCCTGGACGTAGATTCAACGGTGCATATTCTCGTCCTCTCCAGTTGATCTAACGGTAGTTGTGGTCCCTCCTGAGCTTGTGTTTCTTCTTGAACTTGGAAGACTTCAAACGCTTCAAAGGTCTCAACCTTTGCTCCTACTGTGAAGCCTGTATCCTCGACTCCCACCTGCATTCTAAAAGATGTTGTCCCTCCTGAGCTTAGTCCTCTCTGAAACCTCAAAGGTTTCTCAACTTCTACACTCTTTGCAGAGTCTCTGCACACAAAGGTGCTATCTGTCCTGAGCTTCGGGACTTTAGAATAAGTCCTCTCTCACTCCCACTCCTACTACCTGACAAGCCTTCAGACCACTGTCTGTCTGTGAAAACTTTACTCAGGTGTTGGCCTGGTGCACTCCTTGCACAGGTCTTTATCCTCTTGAGCTTCAATTGCTCAGACCTCTAAGGTCTCTGCCCCTTCCTCTCCTTTAAAGGATGGAAATTCCCTCTGGCAACTTCCTACTCAAGCACTCCTTGTCGAGCCTGGAGGGTGTTCAGTAACCCTGTGAAGGTATTCCTCCTGATACTTCTTCTCCTTTCTGAACTCAAACAAGAGTTCTTTCTATGCACACCTGCACTTGCTCAATGCCCTCCTGGCAGAGCTTCCAGAATCTTCAGTGATTCTGTCTTCTCACCGAACTCAAGATAGAGTTCTCCTGTGCACTCTATGCACTTGCTCAATGCCCTCCTGACAGAGCTCTACAAAACCTACAGTGGTTCTGTCTTCTCATTGAACTTGAAATAGAGTTCTCTCTCCAATGCATCTAGTGCATTCACTCAATGCCCTCTTGGCAGAGCTTCCACATAATTCTCAGTAATTTTGTCTTCTCTGTGCCTCCCTCTGCACAATCTTACTTCCAAGGTTTTCAACAACCTTGAGGCTTCTCCTTGATTCAATGACTTCCACTGGTGCGCCCTCCTGGCACGTCTTTGTCTGAATCCGCATAATTTAGAAGTGAACTCCTTGCACTAGCTCACAAAACCCACAGTATTCTGTCATGCAACCTCTTGCATGAAGCCTCAAAGAGCCCAAACCTGGAATCAAAGAACTTCGAATAGATAGGGAAATCTATCTATCTCCCGTAGATGGAAATTAACATACATCTACAACATATATGAGTACACACACATAACATTCATGAAATGCATAAACACACAAAGACTCAAATGTAGGAAAAAATGCTATTTGTATTAATATGAATGCCTGTTTACAATGTGAGCTCGGACTGCAACAGAGTCTCAGCTCTCCTCTCCTCTCTATTCAACTACCAACATAAGATTTAAGATCTTTTACATGAGGGGGCTCTTTGAGATTTTCCCTCCAAGCTACCTACCCTATTCAATTACATTGAATTTACAATGAATGGTTGTCTAGTCTGGATCGGATCTAGATCTCAGCCCTACAATGATTTAAGGAAACCTACATCTAAAGCCTGCGCATATGCATGGCTTTTTGGATTTTCCAGCCTTACAACATTTAATACAAATTCAAATTTCAAAATCGAGAGGGTTGCGCCTCTCCCCTTTCATTGAATGCACGCTTGATGAGCTGGCCGGATGGTGTGCTGCTAGCTTGTAGTGATGCTCCTGCATCATACTCCTGTATCAGAGCCACTTTCTATCTGTAGACTGTAGGCAGAGGGAGTCAGAGGGAGGCAGAGTAGGTTATTTACAAGAGTTACAGGCCAAGAAAATACGGCCATCATTTCCCGTATGATTCTTTACATATTATATTTCATTGTCAAGGAGCATGCCATTTTCAATTGGGGGAAGTTGATTCATTGAAATCTCTTCCCAATTGTCTCAGTACAAAAACGATGAGAAATTCTTTATGTCTTCTTATTTAGTTTTCACGATAACGCATTGTTGTCAATTTCCTAAACTGTCTATATGCAAGAAGGTGAATTGTGAATTTGACCGTGTGACCCTTTGGTACCAAGCACTATGGAGGCACAAGGATTCCTTGCATTTTTATAAGGTTTTCAATGACTTTGTCTTGGCTCTTAAAGAGTTTTTTTTTGGAAGAGATATCCCAAGAATATCTACTCAGGCTAGTAAATTCCTGGATAGAAAGGGGACTTTGGAGAAAATGGATAATTACAATGTCATAAGGATTTTCGGTTCCAAGGAAAATCCTTCCTTTCTTCCATGTCATATATCTGAAATAATGTTTGTTACATAAGTTGCAAGGCAATATAACTTTTGGCTGCACTTTTTTCATGAAAAATGAAAAAATCAATTCATTCATTTGCCTTGGAAAGTTGGGGATTTTGTATTCAAAAGTATGAACACAATTGATGAATTTTCAAACCACTTCCACAACTTGAATCTCAAGTATGCTCAAAATATTAGAGGGTTTGACCCTAACGGAATATTTTCGGACCATATGTTAACAATGGGTTTTAGCAGTTCATTTATTCACACTTTTCTAGGAGAAGAAGAAGATAATCACATGGGAAATCCTACCCACACTGTTGGCGACTTAGAGATGGTACTTAGCACAAATAAATTGCACAAACATATAGGAAAGGGTCCCAATGAGAAGAGTTCCCAGTCCCCAACTATTAATCCTAAGACTACAACACCTCAGAGTAGTGCTCCAGTGGGCCACCCATCTAAAAACGTAATCAACAATAGTTCAGGTGGAGGAGGGGATAAGAAACCCCCTCCAGGAAAATTTGAAAGCTCAGATAAACTTCCTCTAAGGAAGAAGAGGAAGAATATTGTGCAAGAGGAAGAAGAGAATCGTGTTAAAAGTGACATCAATATCTTCTCCCTCGAGGATATGGAGCTCGAGGCTGATATTGAAAAAATGTTTCCTAACATTGATCAACTAGGAAGCATGACTCACCAGAATCAGTCGTTGGAAATTGTTGAGAATGAGATATTTGATGAAGAATAATCATTTGTATTTCAGAGCATTGTCTTTGGAAGTGAATCTAAAAAAATAATTATTGAGAAGAGTGTTGTGAAGAATAAAAAGGGGAAATATCATTCAGAGGTTAACCTAAGAAATATGAGGCCTTCCCAAATTTCCATAATTCATAAAGCAACTGGCGATGCATTGGTCGATTACATTGGTCGTATCGAAGTGGAAAATATACTTTGATGCCTCTTCCACTCCATGTTATCCCTTTGGCAATTGTCACACCTACCATGCCCCACCATGCCTGCAACCAAAATAAAAGGATCCTCAAGCTTACTTACATAAACCAAGAGCTATGTGGAGAATACTATCAAGAAAAGAATGGAACTAATTACATAATCTTGGTAAATTTGAAAGAGCATGATTTCTTTTGGCTTGAGGGCACATGCCTTCCTTGATTATCTATAGGCCGACCTAAAAAATGAAGAAGGTTTCTACCTTGATGTCGTAGTACCCTTTGGTATTAAAGTTACCAATATGTCAGAGATAAAGAGAAGAGAGGAGGACCTTCCCTCTCTAAGTTGGATTAAGTAGCTGAATGCCTACTGGAAAGAGAAAATAAATAACTTGAACAACATCGTTCAGGTGTGGAACCAAGCCACAACAAGGAGAGAAAAACTATTCAAAAGGATCACAGAGGTGGACCTAGCCGGAAGAACTAACGAAGTCCCAGATCCCAACTTGATCCTCAACACGTTGCTCCTAACAAAACAATAGTTCGATGAGCAAGTTGATATTTTTAAAGGATTGTCAATTGAAAAATTCTATGGAATAATTGTATATGATGAGAACGCCATAGATAACTGGCTAGTGGATTACTCCGTAAAAAAATAGGATATTGAAGAAGTATTACATGGCATTTCCATTGATCTCCGAGACTTGCAGGGTGAGTTATTCAATATTAAAATCCGACATGAAATCAACGCGGCACCTATGAAAAGTTACATCGAATAATGGTTCAAGAAGGCTATCGATAAACTGACAAATGAAGGGAAAGAAGCAATTGAGACGGTTCCTGTAACCGTTGATGAAAATGATAAAAGGACATCAATGATAAAATGAATACATGAGCGACCATCATAGTAAGTTTAAAATGATCACATCCTTCTTCTTTTTATCAGGTCCTTCATCTAGTTATTCCAGCTCTTTCACTAGAAAGGTTTAATCGAAGACTGCTAACTCCTTTTTTCTTCTTACCAGGTCTTGATGATCCTTCTACCGCCCACTGTCTCCCTTCTAAAAATTATTTCTTGTATTTATTTGCTTTATGGTCCACAGGAGCCCCAATTCCAGTCTTTACGACAAATACATTTACTATTTCAAGAATATGTAATAGACTATATATTTTTTGGAATTTTCAAGAGAACTACTTTGGGAACAATATCGATTGTTCTTTGTAAACTTGTTTTCAGAATATAAAGTATTTGAGGTTGATATATCATTATATTTGTTTGAGCTTCCCATGTTCCCACTCTATTAAATTTCTCTTATGCATGTAGATCATCTTCTTTTTATTTTATGTGATCAAAAATATTTATCTTAAACTATGATGGATGCACGGAAATTTTTCTTATTTACTTTAAATGTGTGAGTGTGTTCGGTTCCTAGTCCTTGTTAGAATATAGAAGATGTTGTGCTCATTTTACCATTGACGATACCCTCGTCACCCAACCACAGGCCGAAGCCTCCCTCCGAGCACCTTAACCTTGACTGAGGATTCCTCCGGAAGAAAACCCTAGGCTAGATAGCCAAACAAAGGGGCAACACATCTCTCCCCAAGGATAGCACAACATAAAAGACTGATCGGATAGTCCCAAACCATAGCCAAGAGATATTCAAGCCAAAACTGAGAACTTGCTATTGTTGCAGTTGCACCTGCAACTCTCCTTCAAACCTGCACACCAAACTGCAACTGCAGTGCGCACCAACTGGGAAACTGCAATTATGAGATGCTGCAAATGAGAACTGGCACCCTGTATTTATAGTAATCCTGCCAGTTTTGTTGGGCCCGACTTCTCCTTCTCGGTATGTGTCTGTTTAGTATATTATTATTAATTCTGGCCGACTTCTTCTCTTGGAGGCTAATAGCCTAATATTAATTATCTTCTTGAGCCGACAAGGCTTCTAGGGTTATTAGCCAATTCATTAGGGTTTGTCTTGCTTCCTGGAGTCTTTTATTCTCGTCAGGTTCACACGTGGGGGTAAATACCTCCCGCAGCTACAATAATATTAACACTTTCTCCTAGCTAGAGAGGTATTTACAGGTAATGGACTTGAGCACAAAATATACCATTTACCCGGTAGCATCAATATAGTCATCTAGACTATTTCATGACTAGATCATGAGCATCACCATCATCATCAACTACATCATCTCTCGAAACCATACTTCATCTGAGTAGTTAGATATGATGTTGGATAAGTCACTCTCACCATAGAGTGATACAAGAGGAGTAAAAGTTCTGAACTATTTTCCGTCTGAAAAATCTCTGTTCATCATTCATCTGAATGATCATTGTCTCCAATAAACTGCTGACAGTCTTCAAGGCAATTAGAACAAGGATAGAACACACCTATGTCTATTCATAGTAGTACATAACTACAATCTAGTGGTTAACTACCACATCAAGTAACACACAAGTACTTGATCAACAACGTAAGGTTGTGAACGATGAAACATATTCACCATAGTAGTCCTCATCTACTGTCATATAGTCTTCATAACAAACATCTGAGAGCATCCTACATAGAAACAATGTTATGATAAAAACTGTATCATCTGGGCCAATCTTTCACTCACGTCTGTGAGATCTGAAAGAATGTCTGCCACCA